>JAJOZX010001415.1:510000-780000 GCA_023014485.1 Bathynomus jamesi
ATGACTCGGATATAAGAAAACAATCTCGAAGCCTGTGTGCTAAAGCGAATATGACCATAAGGAACTTTCGATTCCGTACAAGTGAAGCTAAAGACACTCTCTTTCGTACTTTCTGCAGTAATATATACGGACAGCAACTCTGGGTGAATTATAAAAAAGGTTCTGGCAGAACCCTAAATTTGCTGTACAACAGGTCTTTTAGACTCTTACATAAATTACCCCAGAGATGCTCAATTTCGCAAATGTTTGCTACCCGCAATGTCCCGAGCTTCCCGGAGGTAACAAGACTTGCTCAACACAGTTTAATGCAAAGAATTAAAAAATCAACCAACCCAATCATCCAAGCTATCCATGATTCCTGCCATTTATCCTCTAAGCTATGGACTTCTTGGTACGAAAACGTCTATCTGTAGCTCCACTTAACTTGGACATTACAGTATTATTTCTAATCAATTGTATATATTTATATCCTTAGTATATGAACTGTCATTGTATTAATAACACTGGTCTGCGTCATTTTTGAGGTCAAGGTTTTTTTAGTTGTTCTTTTATAAGTTTTGCATGCTGAATTAAAAAATGTAACTCATTTTGCTCAATCAGGTCAGGTTTTTATGCTATCTCAATTTTAAAAAAATTAGATAATCGTTATGAAATAAGCAAGTTTATTTTTTTAAAACAGACTTACATTTTAGCCAATTGTTAGCCAAGCTCTATATAATAAACAGACACAACTTATTTCTAATTACGATTGTCATTACTGTTTTTCAGCATGAATAGAATGTGCAAGAATGACCCAAACAGGTTCTGCTACATCTGTGGTAAAGTCACTATGTCAGACCGGCAGTCAAACATCACACATTTTGTGAGGAAAAGCTATCACGCCTACTTTGGAGTTAAACTTGGTGACCAGGACAAAGCTTTTGCCCCTCACATATGCTGCAAAACGTCCGTTGAAAGTCTGCGGCGCTGGAGCCACAAGAAGGTAAAGTGTCTACCTTTTGGTGTCCCAATGGTGTGGAGGGAAGGAAGAGATCATACTACTGACTGTTATTTCTGTATGACAAACCTACAAGGTAAGTTAGTATGAATTTAGTATGAATTTTATTTTATACTTACAAAAATATGCCTGACAATATATGAGATATGTCTTTATCTTATCTTTATCTGTCTTTATCTGTTTCCTTTTAGGCATAAATCGAAAAAACAAGCAACACGTAAAGTATCCAGACGTGCCATCTGCCATAAAGCCAGTGCCTCATGGACCAGAAATTCCAATTCCAACACCGCCTGACAACTTTGATTCGTCGTCCGACTGAGATGAAGAAATGGATGACGGTGACATATCTGATACATACCAACCTACTGCCGAGACAAGTCAACCCAAACTCTTGAGCCAAGTTGAGTTGAACGATTTGACAAGAGATTTGTGCTTGTCCAAAGAATCTGCTCAGTTGCTTGGGTCATGTCTTCGCGAAAATCGTTTGTTAGCTCCAGAAACAACATTCTTCTGGTATCGCAGCCGCGAAGAAGAGTTTCGAGAATATTTCACGTTGGACAAAGAAGCTTCGCTGGTTTACTGTAACAACGTCAACGGCCTCATTGCAGCTATGGGTTTAGCGTATGACCCTACAGAATGGCGGCTCTTCATCGACTCCTCAAGCAGAAGCTTGAAAGCAGTACTACTCTACAATGGTAACAAGGTCGCGTCTGTTCCGGTCGGTCACTCGGTGCAGATGACTGAAAGTTATAGTAACATGGAGCTTTTGCTAACTGCTTTGAAGTACAAACATCACAATTGGATGATATGCGGAGACCTAAAGGTATGTTCGTGTCTACAAAAAAATACAAATATATATATATATATATATATATATATATATATATATATATATATATATATATATATATATATTTAGGCCCTGATATATATATATATATATATATTTATAGGTTATAGCCCGAGTGCTGGGTCTACAAGGCGGCTACACCAAATACCCCTGTTTTCTCTGTCTGTGGGACAGCCGAGCAGACAAGCAACACTACGTACAACGCGACTGGCCAGCAAGACGTGGCCTTGAACCAGGTTCGCACAACGTTCTGTCACACGCTCTCGTGAATCCGCAGATGAGATTTACTTCCGCCGCAGCACATCAAGCTCGGACGTATGAAGAATTTCGTCAGAGCACTCAACAAAGAAAGCCGAGCTTTCGCTTTCCTGAATCAGAAATTTCCACGCGTCAGTGAGGGCAAACTGAAAGCAGGTATTTTTGACGGCCCTCAGATCAGGGAGCTAATGAAAGATGCTCAATTCGACGAAAGTTTGGAGGACAATGAGATCAATGCCTGGCTCGCATTCAAGTCCATTGTCACGAATTTTCTGGGCAACCACCAAAGTCCAGAGTACGAACGTGTTGTCGAGGAGCTCCTGCAGAGCTTCCAGGCTCTTGGTGCACGTATGTCCATAAAGATGCATTTTTTCAGCTCGCATTTAGACTACTTTCCGGACAACTGCGGTGATGTCAGCGAAGAGCAAGGAGAGCGCTTCCACCAGGATATTCGAGTGATGGAAGAGAGTTACCAGGGTCGCTGGGATGTGAACATGCTCGCGGACTACTGCTGGTGCCTCAAGAGAGACGTTCCAGCTGTGGAACACAGACGAAAGTCTTTGAGAAAGCTCTTTCGTCCACATTAACTGTACTCGTGTACCATTTTTTATATACTTTGTACATTTTCTGTCAATTTAAGTCCGTTTTAAAAAAATAAACTTGCTAATTTCATAACGATTATTTTCGAATTATCTATTTTTTTAAAATTGAGATAGCATAAAAACCTGACCTGATTGAGCAAAATGAGTTACATTTTTTAATTCAGCATGCAAAAATTATAAAAGAACAACTAAAAAAACGACCTCAGGAAAAAAATTTCAAACGCAGACCAGTGTAATATTTGTCATATTAGTCTGCCAATAAACCTTTTCATTTTCATTTTCATTTTCATACTCCATAACTGGAGAGAAAATTACGTAATTGAAAATACAAATAACTATTATGATTTTCATATTATGTACTCTATGTCTTTTAAGATCTCTACCAAACTAGCAACAGAGGTTTTCAGACAAATAGTTTTTTATTTTTTCAGTAAAAACAGTTCATTTCAGTATCATCACCCGTTCGGAAAATGTCGTAACAACAATGTTTTGAGGTGTTTAATTTTCTTCGTAACATTTAAGGTCATATTATGGAGGGGACCTACGGATGAGAAAAACATGGACCTTAATCGGTGAAATCTGAAGTCTGATCCGAGACTCGAGCCCAGCTTTCTACCACTAACCGTACCTGAAGGGCTTGTGAAAGGTAAAAGGCAATGTGGTGAATACAAACAAAATTTGCTGACATTTTCTGTGTGTAATGATAATAATTAGTGACGAGGGTCAGAAACTGGCGCAATCACATTTATTTTTCTACACTTTTGTCTAGCAATGATTTAACCCTTTCCAAGCGGCAGCTCATGTCAGTGGCCGCAACTTTTTAACCTTTTAACGACGGGTATATGTTCCTTTAAACCTGAAATATAAGAATTATTGTTACTCAGGACTAAATATTTTAGAAAGTAGTCACATAAATGACACATCTTTGGGTTCCTTTTCTGACAACTAAGCAGCAAATACTGTATAGAAACATTTTGAAGTATTTCTAGAAACATTCCATTGCAGTACAATTTATATTATAATTTTTAGTCGGAGTGCAAGTCCTGTCGGACGTGAAAGGGTTAAATATTGTCTATGAAAATGAAAATGAAAACGTTTATTGGCAGACTATAGTCCGTATGACTATATATATAATATAATTATTTATATATATATATAACTGGCCAGATACTGAGAACCTTTAAACGAAGGGATAGGAATATAATAATTCTTCTACTGAAAACACTGATCATACCCAAATTGGAATACTGCTTGGTCCTAACATCCCCATACAAAAAAAACGACATTAGAGAACTAGAAGGGATTCAGAGAAGCTTCACAGCCAAGATCAAGTGGTGCAAAGAACTAAATTACTGGGAAAGGTTACGCGAATTAAACCTATATTCTCTGGAAAGGAGGAGAGAGAGAGAGAGAGGGATACACCATTATTTACACTTGGAAAAAAATAGAGAAACTAGTCCCTAATCTTACTCTGAACCCTGTAACTTCCCAAACAACAGTGGAAAGTAGAAAAGGAAGATGTGCCATGTTCCCAATTAAAGGCTAGACAGGGAACATCCTTAACCCTGAAAGAAAATATTTTTGTCGTGAGAGGACCAAAACTGTTTAATCAGCTGCCCAAAGACCTAAGGAACACGAGTGGGGTTACAGTGGACATCTTCAAAAGAAGATTAGACGCCTGGCTCAGAACAATCTCGTATGAGCCGGGCGTACCTGGCTATGTGAGGTGGAGAGTACAAGAAACCAACTCACTAGAGGAGGGGCGACAAGCTTGACCTTCGTAAAATGAGGAATCATCTCGCGGAACATTTGAAAGGTTGAAAGGTATATATTATATGCTGCAAACCCACAAGGAAAAAGAAAAACGATTCCAAGGCCTTTCGTGTATTCAGAGCTACACCTCGTCAGGGAATGAACAGAGAAGGCAAGATGCCCATAAATATATACAACGTAGCGGAAACCAAAACAATTAGCACATACTTAACAAGAGTTAATGAGAGGCAAAAGAAATTTTAAAATGGAAGTACTATATTATTCTTCGACAAAGTGCGAGGGTTATTATTCACACGATAGAAAGTTTGTTCTGCCTTGTTAAGACAAGATTCCAGAGAAGCAGGTGGGTAACACAAATCACTTCCAATACTGTTGATTTTTTCTAATTCGGCTTAGTAGTATAGCCGCGATTGGGGAGACAAACATGGATCAATTTGAAAATTTCCCCCTACTGTCCTTCATGACGGTCCTTCACCGTCCTTCATGACGGATCCACCCTTATGAGGTGTCTTTCATGATCTTTTAAAAAAAAATTACAAATAATTTAAATTTTTGTAAAAAATTAAAATTTTTAAAAAAATTGAATATAGATTCATCCTCGCCTTTCTTAAAAAAAAAGAAAAGAAAAAGGATTCAACCTCGCCTTCCTTCCTCGATGTGGGGTTCTTTCATGGTATTTTATGAGACAAAAACAAACAAACATTCGAGTACTTTTTACGCAGCATACCGGCACGTTCCGTCGTGTTCGTGGGGCCCCGCTAGTTTTATCTTTCTGGAAGCGTTAGTGCAGAAGATCCATTTCTAGAGGACCAGACTTCTGCTGATATAATATATATATATATATATAAAATAGAAAATGCAACCAACATATATATTTTGCATATAAGAACTGTCTTTAACGCCATCCGTGACCTCATCGTTTCGGCTAAATATATTAATAACGATACCACACAAAATAAAATTAGAATAAATACAGTTAACTCATAAATAAATTTTGCCTTGTTCTAATATTTGTATTACGAAATAGATCCAGAAACTACTAACTAAATTAATTTTAATTTCATTTATCTAATCTAAGGGGAGGCTAATATATTTCAATCCATTCGTACAGTAACGTGGTAACAATTATCATGAAAAACTAATATTATCATAGCTAATTTTATATATATATATATATCAGCCCTTTTCAAAAGACTAGGATGAACGCCAATACATGCAATTTATATTTCATTAATTCAAATATCGATATCTTCCTTCATAGTCATATAGTTCATCAATGTAGTTTTCTGTTATTTAGATCAATTTATAATTATTTTCTTGTATGTGAACTAATAATTTTACCGCACATCAAATATTGTTATAAAATTGCGTGTGTTTAAAGAAATTCCGGTTAATGTTTACTATAACACCAGCTGCACCCCAAGTAAAACGAAATATTTCCAGTAGTACACCATAATTTACTAAGAAAAACGGTGTATGTCTTTATTTGGGGAAATTCGTATTTACGAAGATATTTGCTTCTGAAATTTTAATTAACGATATCTATTTGACGTGACGTCACGTCAAATGCGCGTTTATAATAACGACATTCATGCGCGTTTATAATAACGACATTTGTTTTGATTTTCATCTAGTCTAGTGATTGACGCCATTTTCTTTTAAATAAATTTAGATATGGCATGTGAAGGCTGTAATTACGATTTCGAAGAACTGGTAGCGTGCGTTTATAATAACGATAAAGCCGCTATAGAGATTTTAATTGCGCATAACGTTTTACCATCAACAAGGAAGTGTCCATTGTGTGATAAACAGTGTACGTACAGAGAGGACCAGCATATATTCCGGTGTACATCGAAAAAGACTAACAAAAGAAATAAGCGTGCAAACACATGCGGATTCTCCATATCCCAGTTCAAAGATACGAGGCTAGATAAAGTGAATGTAAAGCCTAATGTAATATTGCGTTTTATGAACATATTCCTGACGAAAGAATTCTCAGAAGCCTATTGTATACGTAATTTACATCTCTCCTCAAAGACAATAGTCGATTGGAAATCATTTTGCTGTGAAGTGTGTGAATATTGGGTTGAACATCAAAAACCAATTGGTGGTCGCGGTGTAATTGTAGAAGTTGATATAGTAAACTGCTTGCTATAGTAAACTGCATTGTTTTGATTGTAATACAAGCAATGAGAAGGTTAGGTATAGGTAAGGTTAGGTTAGGTTAAGTAAGGTTAGGTTAGGTTAGGTTGGGTTTTTTGCAAAATACATTTTTCAGTAGTTTTTGGTTTTGTTCTGATTTGCTATTTATTTGTTGTGGAAATGACCCATGCTTATGCCCAAAATTCCCTATATTTACTTAGTAAATTTCAATGTCTCGTAACTTTTAATTGGGTCATTTCCACAACAAATGAATAGCAGATCTGAACAGAACACAACAAAAACTACTGAAAAATGTATTTTGCAAAAAAATTGGGGGTGGTGGTGTTATAGTAAGCATTTACCGAAATTTCTCTTTAAACGTTAAAGACAACATAATTTAAAAATTTTAATGATCTACTATTTATATGTATATACTGATAATTAAAGTATACATTTTGTGATTCAGCACGCGTAAATAAACCGAGATAATATAGCCTTCCCCTCTATCTATTCTGTAATTATTTATATATATATATATATTATATATATATATATATATATATATATATAATATATATATACGGGGCCCCAATAAACCTTAGTCCCCCCCCATGGCCTAAACCATTAGAGGTACAGTAAAACTAAACATACCTTACAAAAGAGAATTTAATCCTGCATTTAATGAGAACCAATTAAAACTTGGTGTTCCCGCCATTGGCTTCCAAGACAGCCTGAATTCGCTTTGGGTAGCTTGCCAAAAGTGACGTGAATAGATCTTGATCGTTACGCAAATTTGCTAAAACAGTTTCAATGTGTTGCGTCATTGTATCCTTCGAAAATCGATTTGCTGCAGGTTCTTGAAACAAGAGACATTCAACCTTGTCCTTTATAACTGATCCAATGTGTTCACAGACGTTCAGGTCAGGAGAATTTCCTGGCCATTCTTCATTTCCAAAGAAATCGATCTCATGGTTCCGCAACAACTGTTGAGTGGCTAATGCCTTAAAGCAGGGGGCCTTATCGTGCAGAAGTGTGACCTGATCGACATCCATAACATTGTTTGGGTTTCTTAGAAAAGGAATGACATGCTAGGATAGAATAATATCACGAAAATACTGTCCATCCCAACTCTGACCATTTGGCTTCAGCACCCACATGAGCTTCTTTGCAGTGAACAAAACAAACACACCAACACAGTCTGGACTTTTTAATAATTCGCGATAATGTTCATTGTCATCGATTTCATCTGGTGTTGTGGCCCACACTCGATCATTTTGGTAGTTAGGCCGACGTGTTACGTAAACAAAAAATTCATCGGAGACAGCTAAATGCATGAAATCATCCACATCCCAATCTTCAAGATAATGGGCAAACCACATTCTGTCATCGATGTTAAGTTGAGTTTTTCTTGACTTTGGAAGTTCATGCCAAGGCTTTAAACCTTGCCTATGACGGTACAGTCGAATGATCTCACCACTAACGATCTTTCCTCTCAACACTTCGATCTCTGGAAAGTTTAGCACAGCTGTTTTCCCGCTTACGCGTACCGCTTTCAATGATGTCCTTTGTTTCCTGAGAGAGTGGCAAATTTGGGCGCCCAGATTTGGTTGTATCCATTTCACATTCATCCAAAGTTTTATTCCAATTTCTTTTGACGAAGTCCTCACTTCTTCGCAACTTTATGGCAACCCATGAACGTGTTATAAAGGTGGCTCCAGCATCACGAGCTTCCCGAAATGTTATTGCTCGTATGCGATCTATCACACGTAGCTTCTCCGAATCACCAATTAATTGAGAAGCCATTATATTATCACTTTATCAGCTAGAGTAATTTTAATACCTGCAATAAATAAAGAATTTTATATATTTTTATAATCACTAAAAACTATTTCGATATAAGTAAACATGTAAGCTGCAAATAGGGGGGATTAAGGTTTTTTGGAACCCCTTATATATATATATATATATATATATATATATATATATATATATATATATATATATATATATATATATATTAAGTATGAGGTTATTCTATCCAGCAATAATTACAGCAGAGCTTTCCAAACTGGTGTGTCGCGACACATTAGTGTTTTTTGTGTTTTGAAAATTTTGATTTTTCTATCAACCAAATCGGCTACAAGATAAACCACCTACTGAAAAATTATCTGATATTTGATATTTGATAACAAAAATTAATTAATGTGTCGTGAAAATTGTTATGCTTAAATAGTTTGTCGCCAACGTTAAAAGTTTGGAAAGCTCTGAATTACAGGCATATTGCCAACGCCTCTTGCTTATCGAAACTTCTAGTGAAATTCGTGTTACTACACCACTTAAATGATAACTTATGAACTAAATGAGTTTGGTTATAAAAGGTCCAACTTAACTGATATGAGTTATCAAATACTTACGGAAATTATATTTAAATACACTGACATTAATTCAACTATTTATAGCTGTTTTCTAGAATGAATCACAATATTTT
The DNA here is from genome assembly GCA_023014485.1 of Bathynomus jamesi. Taxonomy (NCBI): domain Eukaryota; kingdom Metazoa; phylum Arthropoda; class Malacostraca; order Isopoda; family Cirolanidae; genus Bathynomus; species Bathynomus jamesi. The sequence goes on from JAJOZX010001415.1 coordinate 519,111, forward strand.
ATCTACAAAACTAGAAGGCAGGGAAGTTCCCATGTACATATTAAATTTGTAAAACATAATATACAATGATGAAGTACAAGAATTTAAGTATTGGGGTTAAAACATCTCCTTGATTGAAGACTCAGATATAAGAAAATCTCGAAGCCTTTATGTTAAAGCGAATATGACTATAAGGAGCTTCCGGTTCTGTACAAGTGAAGCTAAAGAAACTCCCTTTATGCAGTAATATATACGGACAGCAATTCGCGTTAATAACGCATAAGAAAAAGTAATTTTTAATAAATAATCTTATTCAAAATTAAAAAGGGGCGAAGCAAGCTAGATGCAACAATTAATACAAGATAGTTCACTGATAATACTAATATTGGACCCCACTTTACCGTCAATTTTTAATTCATACCGTCACCCTTAATTCGGTATGCATCTTCTTCGTTATATATTGCTACAAAGAAAACGGAACAATGTATTTTAACGCTGAGCTTTAAAAATCTTATTCTGAAACTACGAATAATACGAAAATATTGTACGCAGCATATAGCATATATAGATATATACAGTGGTGGGCACCGTTAACCAAAAAGTTAACTTCGTTAACCGCTAATCCGTTAACCAAAAAGTTAACTTCGTTAACCGTTAATCCGTTAATTCGTTAAACATGTAACGGAAGTTACCAATAAACCGTTAACGTTAACTTTTATTATAAAAAAAATGAAAAACAATATATATATATAATTTAATTTTCCCTCTTCTTCTCGTTCTCCATTTTGTCCATGAGATGCATGTTGCCCTTCATGAAAATTAGCATATCAAAGTTTTCGGGAAGTAATTGCACTGAAATTTCTTCGGTCTTCACAGCAGAGATACTAAAGAGTAAACAGCCTCTGGCGCCACACGCTCACATTTACTTCTCAACGCCATCGATTATCTCATAAAGAAACTAATTCACATTGGGACTTGAAAGTACCGGCAGGATCAACCGGGTAGAAAAATAATTATGGAGATTTTAAAGATGTGGTACCTAGAAGTACCGCCAGGACATAAAGGGTTAAGGTGAAAACGCTCCCATTGTAAGACATCAATTGACTTAATTTATGTCATCAAAGTGACATGAGAATTGAAATCTTACCTGATCAGTTTTATGGTTCTTGAAATGTATCAAGGAGACTACTAATAAGGTACTCACAGACATATTATAAATATACATGACTTACTTGACAACGATTATTTTTAAATATTCACTAGCACAAACATGTTGCGCAAGAGACAGACTGCAAATGAAACGAATGTAGTTATTTGTTGTAATTGTTACATATATATTATTGAAAGTGCCTTAAAATGCTCGTGATATTTCTTGAAAGAAGTTGAAACATTCAACTCAAATGGCAAATCTTTCCGCCTGATTTTACAGTCGACCATGTTTTGTTCAAACCAATGCCATAAATAACTACCATATTTGGTAAGACACAAATTGTGGCGACGGAAACAAATATATCGCCTGATTTTGCACTGCGGAAATGGAAATTCGTTCATCACTATTAACAGTGGCGGATTAATTGCGCACCTGCTCAGCACTGAAAATAATATAAACTTTTAAACGTTTATTTATGAATTTTTTGGGTTAACGGACTTGAGTTAACGGAAGTTAAATGTAACGGAAGTTAATTAGTCCGATAATGATTTTCAAAGTTAACTTAAAAGTTAAATCGTTAACGAAAAAGTTAACTTCGTTAATTAACGATTAACGGATTAACGGTTTGTGCCCAGCTTTGGATATATACAGTATATAGTGGTGGACAATTTGACCCACTAGTTATACTATAAAACATGTTATGTATTCTATAAAATACACGAGCGTGTTTAATACCTGTAATAAGGTGTTTTTTAATTCCCACACACTGACATGTTAGGTTTCATATTTCTGTCATAATTGTGCCCAAATAAATATATATATATATATATATGTCCTTTTTTAAGTATGGTCCACAATTACAAAGTGCTTTGAAAGATCGTGCGCCATATTCAACTTATATATATATATATATATATATATATATATATATATATATATATATACCAAACATGCCGTTTTAATTTCAGCTCTCACTTGTTTTCAACAGGAGAGCATTTAATACTTATATATATACGTATATATACGGTACTCGCTGATAAATATAATTTTCATTAATTTACTAAGCTATACTTTCATCAGCAGGATTTCAAACTCAACTTTGGAATTTTTTTTTGTCGAAGTGGGCACTTATTCTGTGCATAATGACTCTTTAACTCTGCTGACCCACCCGTACAAGAAACAAGAGAACTTCATGTATCCAAAGTCTAAGCCAAAGAGAAGTGCAACCACTTTCAGATCAGCACAGATATGTCAGGAGTGATTATCATAGACAATATGTTTCAAAAGTAACTGCATATTGTTACATGATTCATTCATATGAATGTTATGTGCAGACGGAGCCGAAGGATAGATATTACCGTTGTGCGATAGTACAGATTTTAAACTCAACTTTGATGAACCGATAAAAAGACTCCATTCCTAAGGATTGTGCCTCTCAGCCATATATATATATATATAATGTTATAATGTTATAATGTTTCAGACCAACAAAGACCCTAGGATCCACTCATGGCTGGTCTACCTAACTGTGTTCGTAATCGTGTATTGTGTATACACATACGAGGAAAAGTGTAGGTGTGGCTGTAAAGACTGTACAGTAATGTAGAAATGTGTGTGCACCCATTATGGGTCTCCCATTTAAAGGTGTTTGTGGGGCAAGTGAAGATCATGAGTTTTCAATACCTCACAGTACTATGGGGGGCACCGCTCGGCAGAGGAATCTCTTTAAATGGGGTGTGTAAGGACAGAGAGTATCCCCTAACCCAAGACGCTGCCTCCCTATATCCCACAACACTTGTGTTGAGCTGTGGGATCTATCCCCACAAAGCCTTAATTTTACTACCTTAAACTATACCCTTTCTATCAACATGCGCGTCCAATCGATTCTTAAACATGTTTATAGACGTGCTACTAATTACTTCTACCGGCAAACTATTCCAGCTATTTACTATTCTATGCGTAAAAAAGTTTTTCGCAACTGCTGTCTCGAACCTTCTACTTGTCAACTTACACCCGTTATTTCTAGTCCTATTATATTGAGATATTTCGAAAAAGCTCTCTCTATCTACGTTATCAAACCCATTCATAATTTTGAAAACCTGGATTAGATCACCCCTTAACCTCCTAGTCTCGAGTGTAGTCAATTTTAACTCTTTAAGCCTATCCTCGTACGACTTTGACCTAAGAGACGGAATCATCTTAGTTGCTCGTCTTTGAACTCTTTCGATTTTGTCTATATCTTTGCGCATATGCGGATTCCAAAATTGGACCGCGTACTCCAAATGGGGTCTAACTAATGATTTATAAAGAGGAACTATAATATCGCGCGATTTGTACTCAAAATTTCGAGCTATAAAACCTAACACTTTATTCGCCTTATTGACCGCCGCTGTACTTTGTTTCGCTACTTTTAAATCACCAGTGACTATAACTCCTAAATCTTTTTCCTGCTCTACGCTTGTTAAATCTTTCCCTGACATACTATACGCAAAATTACCGTTACGCGAACCTATATGCATAATTTTGCACTTATCCACGTTAAATCTCATTTGCCATGTGACTGACCAATCAACGATTTTATTCAGATCTTCCTGAATTTTACCTCTATCTTCGTCATTAATCGCCCTACCACCCAGCTTCGTGTCATCCGCAAACTTTGAAACTGTACTGACTAGGCCGACATCTAAATCGTTAATATATATAAGAAAAAGCAAGGGGCCCAATACAGAACCCTGAGGAACGCCACTCGCTACATTAGCCCAACACGACTCCGCTCCATCAACGACCACCCTCTGTTTCCTACTTCGCAACCATTCTTCTAGCCAATTTATTACTACACCCCTGATTCCATGAGCCTTAGTTTTTAAAATCAGTCTTTTGTGCGGCACGGTGTCAAACGCTTTTTGAAAATCTAAATACACGACATCAACCGCCCGATGTCTATCGTAAACGTTAACCACGCTTTGGAAAAATTCTAAAAGATTAGTTAAGCAAGATTTGTTTCGCCTAAAACCGTGCTGCGTATTTCGGACCAGATTATGCACTTCTAAGTGTTCGACTATACGATCCCTAATTATTGATTCCAGTAGCTTACCTACACAGACGTTAAACTGATAGGCCTATAATTTCCCGCCGCACCTTTATCGCCTTTCTTAAAGATAGGTGTTACGTTTGCTAACTTGAAATTATCTGGTACGCACCCCTCAGAAATAGACGCATTAAAAATCTTTGTTAGCGGCACAACAATGCTATCTTTTAATTCTTTTAGTTGTATGGGATATATGGAATCCGGACCCGGTGATTTACGCGTTTTCATTTTATCAATATAGCGCATTACTTCCCCTTCACTAACGACAATATTATCCAAAATATTACCATTATCAAAAGGTATTATGTCTATGACCGTAGGGATATTCGTTACATCTTCTATAGTAAAAACTGACGTAAAAAATTCGTTTAGCAAGGTAGCCATTTCCTTGTTTTCAGAGACTAGATCTCCATTTCCATTTTTTAATGGACCTAAGACACTTTTTACTGGATTTCTATTATTGACGTATTGAAAGAATCGCTTGGGATTTTCTTTACCGTCACGAGCTATGGAGATTTCCAATTCGCGTTTTGACTTTTTTATTACACTTTTAGCTTCACGCCTTAGAGATATGTAGTTGTTTCGTAACAACAGATTATCTTTATCGCACTTGTATAGCCTATAAGCCCTCTCTCTACTCTTTATAATGTCTCCTACTCTAGAAGTAAACCACAAGGGCTTGTTGTTTGCTTTCGCACGCTTAATTTTGTACGGTACACATTCCTCATTTATAGTCCTAAATACCTTTACGAACGATTCCCACATTAGTTTTGCGTTAGAGTTCCCCATTACGTTTTCCCAATTGACGTGTGAAAATTTATTTCGAAATTTACTAAAGTCTGCGTGCTGGAAGCTAGGAATTTTAGTCGAGTTAGTTGGTTTCGAGTGACTTACTGAGAGGACAAACTCTACCATATTGTGATCGCTATTGCTCAACGGTTCTATTACTTGAAGATCAGTAATTAGCCTATCATCCGTAGTTATTACTAAATCTAAAATACTGTCCAACCTCGTAGGTTCCCCAACCTTTTGAATAAGAAAGCTATCCTCGAGATATATATATATATATATATGTATGTGTGTGCGTGTTTGTGTGTGTGTAGTGTCCCCAAATTAAGGGAGAGGCACTGGATCTATTCAACACTGAAGGAAATTAGCTTGGTTGTCAGGGGGCCAAGACTTTTTTAACCAGCTTCCTAAGGACCACAGAAACGTTACAGGGATCAAAGTTGAAGTCTTCAAGAGAAGACTAGATGCCGGGCACAAGACGGTGCCAGATGAGTCGGGTGTACCTGGCTATGTGCGGTGGAGAGCGCAAGAAAGCAACTCGCTCCTCCACCAAGCCAGGCCTAGGGGTGGGGCCACCAGTTTGACCTTCATGTGAAGAGAGACCTTCGCAGAGGGAGGGACACTAACATCGAGGATAGCAATTTAACTTGAAGTAGTATTATTATTAAATATTTAAATTAAATAACTGATTCTTTCGCAATAAAAATTAAGCGGCAACCTACATTTTAACACATAACTATCAGATCAACAGCTAATTACGCAAAAGTACATTTCTCTTTCATATATTATATATATATAATATATATATATATATATATATATATATATATACACACACACCCTAGAGCATATCGTGTATACTAAGTTAATTGGAATTACCTGTTTGATAACTTTGATGAAAAGGGATCTTTATTAGCGATACTTTAAAATTTGATGCACCAACTTTTAAAGTATCGCTAATAAAGGTCCCTTTTGTGATTCTTAGAAACTGTGAGGGGGATGAAAGGCAGGGGTAACTCAGGACGGTACTATGCACCCAGCTTGGACTGGAAAGCCTTAGTACCACAGCACAATAGTAACACTAGCCCAGGGCGTTATGATACATCCTGGGATATTGTCAGAGACTTAAATGGTCGTTTCTCAGGGCCATCACAACAGTCAAAGTTGAGGTCTTCAAAGAATGCTAGATACTTGTCTCAGTACAATACCAGATGAGACGGGTGTACCTTGTTATGTACGGCAGAGAATGCAAGAGAACATCTCGTTCCTTCACCTGAGTGCAACATGCAGATTACACAGAGCCAAACACCGTCTCGCTTGAACGACTTAACACCAAATAAACCTAATTCTAATTTTAATCAATGTAGAGCATGATGGCCTAACCTTGCAACTGGTTGGCTAAAGGGGGCTTTCTCAAGGTAGATGAGTCATCAGTTAAAGATGCAATTAAATCTTACTTAAATACATTGTTTACACACATCAGATTAAGTGGATGTTGTTTACCCGACTAACAACAGTACGTACCCATTTTGTAATGTAAACTCAATAGTGAGGCGTTTATTTCAAAAGCACAGGGGTAAAAATAAGACTCTAAGGTAATAAGTGAACATGAGAACACTGTGTTGGTCGGAGAGGGCCATGAAAAGAGATAATTATTTGAGAGTATTCAAATTGCTCTTACATATTAAGTTTCAAAATAAGTCTTTCCATTCTACAATTAAGTTGTTCCCTTCACGAGGCTTCTTATTGCCACTGAGGAAGTTCAGAGAAAATGATATATGAAGATAGCTAATAAAAATAAATAAACGAGATTTGTCTGCTTCCCCCCACCCCTTAAGGAATTGAAGATATCACAGTTCCTTAATGGTCTTAAATAATATACTATTGCATTCAGGGTACTTTTGGCTACATTTTTTGGGCATAAGGGGAAAATGCATTGTCACAGCGATAAGATGCCTCAGTTGGTACTGTATCCTGACAAGCTAGAGCATTATTAGGAAGAGGTATAATAAACACTAAATTGGATTTGTTAACAGTAGTGTTGTATGCCTTCATCAAACCTAGACCAGGTTGTCTGCATAACAGGTTAAGTGATTTATGAACTGTTGAAGACCGTCCTACTTTTGACCCCTCTGCAGCACCCCGCATCATTCGGGTAATTTGATGTAACCTTTGGTAACCTTTGGTTAGCTTCCGCTTGAATTGTTCATTCTGACGAAGGTCAAGCTTTTCACTCCACCTTAGACCTACAGTTTAACGTGGAATCCGAACCACGCCCCATCAGCAGCCCAGCGCCTTAACCACTAGGCCACCTAGGGTACCCAGTTATCTACCAACCACTTTCTTTATTGTGTGGAAGGATGAACAGCTGGGTTTTGCTGCGCGCCGGCTGCCGTCTGGTCTCGAACCCGGGGCCGATGGATTCGTAGTCAGCGACGCTAACCACTACACCACTGCTTTCTAGACAAGGGACTTTGAAGAACACCCTGGCAGGATGAGTGCTGAACAACACAATAGTCGACAGTGTGTATATATGTATAGAAGAGTGTATATATGTAAGGCATGCGAAGGTGCCCCCTCAGGGCATTTGATTCCGCTCGTATGTAGGAAAATTACGAGTACTGACTAATCGGGTCCTTGGTGTAGTGGTTAACATATCCGACCGGCAATTGGATGATCCCGGGTTCGATTCCTGGGAGGTACCTCATTTTTCATTTGCTCGTTCTCCTTCCTCATCTTGTGCGGAACACTTTTCTACACAAGCGTCGTTCTTTACATTAATTATACTGTGTGTTGTTTGCAGTTAAAATGTATATATGTACGGCATGCGAAGGTGCCCCCTCAGGGTATTTCATTCCGCTCGTATGTAGGAGAATTACGAGTACTGACTAATCGGGGTCCTTGGTGTAGTGGTTAACATATCCGACCGGCAATTGGATGATCCCGGGTTCGATTCCTGGGAGGTACCTCATTTTTCATTTGCTCGTTCTCCCTCCTCATCTTGTGCGGAACACTCTTCTACACAAGCGTCGTTCTTTACATATATACAGGGTCTGTCAAAAAAACTAAGCTAATTTGAAATCTCTATAAAATGCACAATTTGATAGAGATTTCAAATATTTTTTTACACTAAATAAATAAAAGGCTCATAAATAATCTGTGATAATTTTATAACTTTATTTTAAATATTTTAGGAGTTATGCGGTTATTTCTACAGATTGCGAAAATTTCAGTTTTTCTCATGTAATATCTTCTTTTTTCTTTTTCAGAATTTGTTTAGATTTAAAATTTTTCGTGAATACCTCTAAATATGCCATTCATGAAGATAAAATAATTATAAAGCATTATAGATTTGAAAAAGGTTATAGTGCAAGGAAATTACTTTCTGAATTCGATTATAAAGGATGGATTAGATCAGGTTTAGATTACTTATTGAGAACTATCGATGAAACAGGAAGCATTGAAAGGAAGGTTAGTAGTGGGCGACCAAAATCAGTTAGAGTAGATGAAAATATTCAGAAAGTGGAGGAACGTATCCTTAGTCAAGAGGATCGACCTGGTAGCCACATGACACCTGCTCAAATATCAAAAGAACTAGAAATATCAGAATCAAGCGTAAGAAGGATTATTAAATCTGATCTGCAATTTAAACCATTTAAAAGAGTGCATGGACAAAGATTGTCAGAAGTAAACTGTCAGAAAAGAGTTGAGAAATCCAAACGTATTTTACATATAGTAACTGAAGATAAACTTTCCAAGACATTTTTTACGGATGAAAAACGTTTTACGGTAGAGCCACCAAGAAACTCACAGAATGACCGGGTTTATTCTGATGTTGCGAAGAAAAATGAAATCCAAGATGAAAGACTGTACGCAACAAGGAGTCACTTTTCTTCTAGCGTCATGGTTTCTGTTGGACTGTCCAAGTTGGGAAAAACTTCAATATTTTTTATTGAGCCAGGAGTGAAAATTAATGCTCAATATTATTCAAATACCCTGCTTGAGAAAATGCTTCCAGAAATGAGAAACTTGGCTAGTCAAGGTTACTTTATTTTTCAACAAGATGGTGCAACATCACATACTGCCAAAACAACCATCGAATATTTGAAAAAGAATGTGCCTGAATTTCTGGAACCGAATAATTGGCCACATAACAGCCCTGACCTAAACCCTGTAGACTACGGAATATGGGAAAACTTGGCAGAGAGAGTGTATAGGAACAGAATAAGGGATGTCAATCATTTGCGTGAGTTGATTATCGAAAATGGGCAGAGCTCCCCCAAGAGCAAATAAATCGAGCAATAGAGGAATTCAGACCAAGATTAAAAAAAGTTATAGAAATGCAAGGGAATCATATTGAACAGTTCTTTTAATTTTATTAAACTAAAAATTATCTACAGTATATCGTAAAAAAAAAATTTTTCATGTTAAGTTGGAGAATCTCACTTTTTAGTTCATTATTAATAAAATTAACAATTCTGAAGATATCGTCATAAAAATTTAAAGGATAATAGGTGATTACCAATACTTTATTGGGTAAAACATTCAACTTAATTAGTTAAATGGTTTTGTTTTAATAAAGGTTTGAATTTGGCTTAGTTTTTTTTGACAGACCCGTTTATATATATATATATAATATATATATATATATGGCTGAGAAGCACAATCCTTAGGAATGGAGTCTTTTTATCGGTTCATCAAAGTTGAGTTTCAAAGCTGAACTATCGCACAACGGTAATATCTAAACTTCGGCCCCGTCTGCACATAAAATTCATATGAATGAATCAGATAACAATATGCAGTTACTTTTGAAACATATTGTCTATGATAATCACTCCTGACATATCTGTAGTGATCTAAAAGTGGTTGCACTTCTCTTTGGCTTAGACTTTGGATACACGAAGTTCTCTTGTTTCTTCTACGGGTGGGTCAACAGAGTTAAAGAGAGTCATTATCCTTAGAATAAGTGCCCACTTCGACAAAATTTGTTTCCAAAGTTGAGTTTGAAATCTTTCTGATGAAAGTATAGCTTAGTAAACTAATGAAAAATTATATTAATCAGCGAGTACCACACATATACGTATTAAGTGCTGTCCTGTTGAAAACAAGTAAGAGCTGAAATTAAAACGGCATGTTCGGCAGTAATATATATATATATAAGTTGACTATGGCGCACGATCTTTCAAAGCACTTTGTAATTGTGGACCATATCTAAAAAAGGACATATATAGTATATATATAATATATATATATATATATATATATATATATCTATATTTATTTGAGCAAAATTATGAAAGAAATATGAAAACTAACATATCAATGTGTAGGAATGAAAAACACCTTATTAAAGGTATTAAACAGGCTAGTTTATTTTATTGAATACATAACATGTTTTATAGGGTAACTAATGGTTCAAATTGTCCACCACTATATATATATATATATATAACAGGGCGTCCAAAAAAAATGTATACACACTTTAAATAATTATAAAGGCAGTGTTTATTAAAATACATTTCATTTTCAAAATGTAATACAGGGTGGGCCGTAAGTTTCCATACATAGGAAAAATAAACATTTTTTTATGGACAACCATTTTTATTTATATAATATGCTCTACATGGTTGCCATTGTTTTGAAAACACATTTCAATACGTGTTCCCCACTGTTGATGAACACGCATTAGCACAGTTGACGTTATGCTTGTAATGGCGTTGGTGATACGTTCCTTTAGATGATTTATGTCTCGTATCTTTTCCTGATACACCATGGCCTTCAAGTGCCCCCAAAGATAGAAATCAAGGGGGGTGAGATCTGGGGATCTGGGAGGCCACTCCACAGGACCACGCCGACCAATCCAAGCATCCGGAAACTGCTGATCCAAATACCGACGCACGTGAAGACCATAATGAGGTGGAGCTCCATCTTGCTGGAAGTAAACTGGGAAGTTACCTTCCTCGTTTAGCAGGGATGGGAAAATCTCTTCTTGCAACATGTTAAGATACCTTTCGGCATTAAGATTTCCACTGACAGAAATTGGTCCAATAATTCTGTCACCCCATATCCCGGCCCACACCATCACTTTACCGGCACCTTGCATCTTCGTCGGACTCAGCCAGTTAGGGTTAGCATTACTCCAATAACGTATGTTTTGCCGATTAACCTCTCCATTGACGTAAAAATTTGCTTCATCAGTAAACAAGATCTTACAAACGCATATTCTTAGGGTATCTGAAACATAAAAACAAACGTTTAAATTTTCCTATGTATGGAAACTTACGGCCCACCCTGTAGAATCTACAGACATTATTTAATTGTTTTGTCAACGCCTGTTTTCAAACTGACGTCCGTTCTGGTCCAGGCACTGCTGATAACGCGAAGCAATGGAATCGCAAACATCACGAAACATTTCGTTTGGTATTTGTGTGCATTCTCGTTCAATGGCTGCTCTCAATTCAGCGACTGTTGCAGGTTTTATAGCGTAGACTTTGTCTTTTAAGTATCCCCATAAAAAAAGTCTAGTGGTGTGAGGTCTGGTGAACGCGGAGGGTATTCTACGAAACCCCTTCGTCCAATCCACATCCACATCGTGCCAAGTACCACTCGCAATACTCCACTCTTCGGTCCGGATCATCATCTTCATTAATAGCATGGACTAATCTTGGAATGTAACTTTTCCATTGACAGCGCTTCAAAATGCGTTGGACAGACGATTCTGAAATTCCTACCTCACGACTCGCTTTGCCGCACAGATTTTCTTGGACTTTGGTGATACGTTTCCAGTACTCTTTCTTGCTTTGTGGGGCTTGTCGATGTCCGTGGTCTTCCGGAACGCTTCTTGTGGACATTCTGAACAGTTCCATCGGCTTCAAACTTATCTCTAATTCGAGTGATGGTAAATCGCGTTGGTGGATCTGTTTGAAACTCCCTCCTAAACTGTCTTTGCACTTCAACTGCGTTTTCACACTTCCAGTAGCATTTTAGAATAAATTTCCTTTGTTCAAAGCTTAGTCTGACTGCCATTATTAATTCTAATGGGTTTAACTTGGAAAGAAAGAAACATCAATTGAGCTATCAGCTGTTAAAGTGTGTATACATTTTTTTGGGACGCCCTGTGTGTATATATATATGCTGCCTACAATATTTTAGTATTATTCGTAGCTTCTGAATAAGATTTTTAAAGCTCAAAATTGACGGTAAAGTGGGGTCCAATATTATTATTATCATTGAACTATCATGTATTAATTGCTGCATCTAGCTTGCTTCGCCCCTTTTTAATTTTGAAAAAGATTATTTATTAAAAATTACTTTTCCTTATGCTTTATTAACGCGAATTGCTGTCCGTATATATTACTGCATAAAGGGAGTTTCTTTAGCTTCATTTGTACAAAACCGGAAGCTCCTTATAGTCATATTCGCTTTAACATAAAGGCTTCGAGATTTTCTTATATCTGAGTCTTCAATCAAGGAGATGGTTTGACCCCAATACTTAAATTCTTGTACTTCATCATTGTATATTATGTTATTATAAATTTATTATGTACATGGGAACTTCCCTGCCTTCTAGTTTTGTAGATAAAATATTGTGATTCATTCTAAAAAACAGCCATAAATAGTTGAGTTACTCTCAGTGTATTTAAATATAATTTCCTTAAGTATATACTGTAGATAACTCAGATCAGTTGAGTGGGACCTTTTAAAACCAAACTCATTTAGTTCATAAGTTATCATTTAAGTGGTGTTGTAATACGAGTTTTACTAGTAGTTTCGATAAGCAAGAGGCGTTAACAATAGGCCTGTAATTATTGCTAGATAGAATACCCTCATACTTATTTTATATATATATATATATATGATGAATAAAACCACGAAGGGAAAAGAAACACAAAGGGGTGCTCAAGCGCTTTCGTCTAATGACTTGTGTTTCTTTTCCCTTCGTGGTTTTATTCATCATAAATATTTTTCACGTGTCACTTTCGTGAAATAATTTTTCATATATATATATTATATATATATATATATATATATATATATAATATTACAGAATAGATAGAGGGGAATGCTATATTATCTCGGTTTATTTACGTGTGCTGATTCACAAAATGTATAGTTTAAATATCAGTACATACATACAAATAGTAGATCATTAAAATTTTTAAATTACGTTGTCTTTAACGTTTAAAGAGAAATTTCTTTAAACACACGCAATTTTATAACAATATTTGATGTGCGGTAAAATTATTTGTTCACATACCAGAAGATAATTAAAAATTTATGTAAATAACAGAAAACTACATTGATGAACTATACGACTATGAAGGAAGATATCGATATTTGAATTTATGAAATATAAATTGCATGTATTGGCGTTCATCCTAGTCTTTGGAAAGGGCTAATATATATATATATATATATATATATATATATATATATATATATATATATATATATCAGGGGCGACGCCAGACTTTTCACATAGGTCAGGCACAAGCATTATGGGCTTGATATGACTTCGATAGAATTCACATTAATGAATATGTAAATTTTGTTGTTTAAATAATTTTGCTTTTGTTTTCAAAAATTACTTAAAGCCTACTAAATCAATAAATTGTTTAATAATTATAATAACTAACTTGTATTTTATTATGTCCTTAGAGAATGTCTTCATCATATTTAATCTACCATGAGTTATTTATACATAAACTCCAACCTCCTTGGTTTCAATGCAAATTCTTCGATTACCTTGTCATGTAGAATCTTTTGCCTTTCCAGGGAAACCACAATTTCTTTCTCTATTGCAATTCTTGCTAAACGTACTAGTCTCTCCTGACCAGTTCCGTTCCTTAGATACGTCTTAATTCGATTTAATGTTGAAAAACTTCTCTGTTGATGCACTGCTCACTGGTATAGTTAAAATCAACCTAAACAGTTTTGCAGATTCGCTAAAAGCTTTTTCTAAATCTAAGTCAATGCATAATTTTAGCAGTTCTTTGACATTTTTGCAGGCAGTAAAATCAGGATCTTTATAAATGTCTTCAATGTAAATGGGTATCTAAGGTCGAATAAAAAAAGAAAAAAAAACACACACACACAAAAAGCGCAAAAGAAAAAAAATTCAAATGCATTGAAACGAATACGACACGGTCCCTGAGGTAACTGACAATGAGGAAAGCCGTGCGCAATTCATAGTGGCTACATATCTCTATTTTCACTCAAACAGCTTTCTGAGGATGAGATTTGGCATCCAGCGTAATGTTAGGCACTTAGAAATATGCCTGACTTGTAAACTGAAAAACTCGCTTTTCTCTTTGAAAAAATAGATTGACAAAATTATATACTTATCTGATTGTTTTGACAGATGCTATACTAATGTTGATTTTAAATTACATTAAATTTCGTAAACGTTTCATTTTTTCATAAGTGTGATGCAAGGCATCGGAAATGATGTCTTGACCTGGCTTTGTGGCTTAATGCGCTCGGTCGCTCAGGCGTCATAAAACAAGTCTGACTTTGCCCCAAAGAAGCGGCGCATGGAGAGAAGGAAAAAATGAGGCATTCTAAAATTTATATTGCTCTAATAAAGTTACCATAATAAATAGATCTTTGAAATACACAAACTTAAATTTTACATGATGACCAGGAAATTAAATTCATTTTTCTTTTAAAGTTAGGTCAGGCTGAGCCTGACCTGCCTGACCCTCGCCGTCGCCTCTGATATATATATATATAAAATTAGCTATGATAATATTTGTTGTTAGTGATGATTGTTACCACATTACTATACGAATGGATTGAAATATATTAGCCTCCCCTTAGATTAGATAAATGAAATTAAAATTAATTTAGTTAATAGTTTCTGGATCTATTTCGTAATACAAATATTAGAACAAGGCAAAATTTATTTATGAGTTACCTGTATTTATTCTAATTTTATTTTGTGTGGTATCGTTATTAATATATTAAGCCGAAACGATGAGATCACGGATGGCGTTAAAGAAAATTTTATTTTGTGTGGTATTGTTATTAATATATTAAGCCGAAACGATGAGATCACGGATGGCGTTAAAGAACTCTTTGCTATTTGCCTGACACGAAACTTATATACAAAATATATATGTTGGTTGCATTTACTGTGTGTATATATATATATATATTATATATACACACAGAGCAGCAGAATTCTGGTGCACTAGAAATGGATCTTCTGCACGAACGCTTCCAGAAAGATAAAATTAGCGGTGCCACACGAACACGACGGAACGTGCCAGTACGCTGCGTAAAAAGTACTCGAATGTTTGTTTGTTTGTTTTTGTCTCATAAAAGACTATGAAAGAACCCCACATCGAGGAAGGAAGGCGAGGATGAATCTATTTTTAATTTTTATAATTTTTTAAAAAATTTTAAATTATTTTATTTGATTTTTTTGAAAGACCATGAAAGACACCTCATAAGGGTTGGTCCGTCATGTAGGACGGTGAAGGACCGTCATGAAGGACGGAGGGGGGGGGGATTTTCAAATTGGTCCATGTCTGTCTCCCTAAACGCGGCTATTCTACTGGCATCCATTTTTTTTCCCGACTGGCAATCCTAAGAGCGCGGAGAAACATTGAAGAAAATATGGCTTTCTTAATGGGGGTGTCATGTCCGGAATACATTAGAATACATTTGAAAGATGAACAAGCTTCTCCAGGTCCCCGTCACATACAGAAAGCTCAGGAACAACCCGCAGGATGACGTCATCATTCAGTAGTGGCTTGAAACGCATTGTCAAAAATCATAAGGACAATTCCACTTTTCACGTTCACTTCGCCTTCTCTTCCCTACCTTTACGGTCTTATTAAAACCCACAAACCTGGCAACCCTATGCGCCCTATTATTAGCTCTGTAAGTTCTATAACCTATAAACTCTCCAAATGGCTTGTCAAAGTCTTGTCCCCCATTCTCGGAACTATCTCTGATTCACATGTAAAAAATTCCACGGACCTTACTGATCAGTTTCGACGTTTGTTCATTGTTTACAAAAGTGCCGATTGATGATATGCTTGACTTTCTCTCCCCAGAATTCCATAAGTATAACCTGCCACTACCTTCACACATCGTTTTGGAACTCATTAAACTTTGCATCAAACACTATAAGTTCAAAATATGAAAATAAAAACCAACTCTAATAGACAGAGTTTATTTCCACGACAGTTTCGACGCCCACTGGCATCCTCCTCGGGTGGATACAGAAACACGAATGAACCAAAACAAGAGGGAAAAGCAGTCCAGGGACCGACCGTTAAGAAATTCGCACCTAGGTGCACCTAGACTCTGTCTATTAGAGTGGGTTTTTATTTTCATATTTTGACCTTCACGTAGAAAAAAGTGAAGTTTTTTTGCATTTACTATAAGTTCACTTTAAATAGTGAATATTATCAATATAGTGAATATTATCACTTACATTCCGAGAATCCTGGGTGTTGGCATCCCATGGTTGCGGTACGTCGACAATATTTTTTTATATCTGGCCCATGAAGCATGACTGGATGACTTCCTCCTTCAGTTAAATAATCAAGTCCCCTCCATTAAGTTTACTTTAGAAGTGGAACAAAACAACTCAATCCAGTTTTCGGACGTGCATGTACATATGGAAAGCCCAAGTTTTAAGTTTAGTATTTATCGGAGAAAACAAACAATTTGTTTTACGTACACTTTTACTCTGGACATGACACCCCCATCAAGAAACCCATATTTTCTTCAATGTTTCTCCGCGCTCATAGGATCACCAGTCCGGAATACATGGATGCCGAATTAGAAAAATTCAACAGTACTGGAAGTGATTTGTGGTACCCACCTGCTTTTTTGGAATCTTGTCTTAACAAGGCAAAACGAACTTTCTATCGTGTGAATAATAATCCTTGCACTTTGTCGAGGAATATTTTAGTATTTCCATTTTTCCCAGGCTTTTTAGGCTTTGCTAATGTACTTAAACTTTTGAATATTAATGTATTTTTTTTCATATTACACTGTTGTGAAAAATATCATCGTAAAAAATAGTCCTACCAGTAATTCAGGCGTTATCTATAAAATTGGTTGTAAACAATATGATTCCTTTCACGTTTCCATGGCAACTAATTTAGATGTTAATGTCGTCTTTCTTTATATTCTATATTTACTTATTTATGATGTGAACACCATTTTTGTATCCGGGTATGTATATATATATATATAAAATTAAACCGCCTTTGGTATACACTCAAAATAAAACTTTCTTACTTTAGATGAAACTTCCTTTTTCACGGTGCATTCTAGATGAAGTTTTTTCTTCTTTTTGGTATCAAAGCTTCTTTTCAGATGATATAATAACTTCTTTTAACGATACATAAATTCTTTTGGTAGAATATATGATCCTCAAAACTTCTTTTTTGACGAGTTCAGAAAATAGAAGATATTTCTCTTTTCAGAAGATTAAGGGAAGTTTTTCTCTGTGTAGTGCTAGATGAAAATGTAACTAATCAAACTGTACTTTTTTTCTATTCTAGACCACATATATTACTTAAAATCTTACTGACTGATAACTGCGTGTATAAACTTGAAACAATGAGCAATATACTATTACATTACATTTGATCTGAAAAACTTAAAACTACTTCGGTTTATCGAGAGAGAAAAATAATTTAAGATAATAAGGCAAATTGCTGGAAATAATAAGGTTCAGGAAGACAGAACGATACCGATACACAAAATGAGAAATGATGATAATTATAGGTTAAAAATAATAGCTGTAGTGTTCTTAACTCATTTCACTGGTCTTTTTGCTCACTGAACATTTTTTTTGGCCGAATTCCACTTAGATCAATGTCATTCTTCTCCATGCCACAATTTGAAACAAAATTATTATTACAAATTCTAATAAGAAAATTATATATATATATATATATATATATATATATATATATATATATATAACGTAAAGAACGACGCTTGTATAGGAGAATATTCCGCGCAAGGTGAGGAGAGAGAACGAAACAAATGAAAAAATGAGGTAACCACCCGTGAATCGAACCCGGGATCTTCCGATTGCCGGTCAGATATGATAACCATTACACCACGGGCCTCACTCGAACAAATGCCGTAATTCTTCTACATACGCGCAGAAACCAATGCCCCAAGGGGGCACCTCCCGCATGCCGTAACATTATATACATTTTAACTGCAAACACGCAGTATAATTAACGTAAAGAACGACGCTTGTATAGGAGAATATTCCGCGCAAGATGAGGAGAGAGAACGAAACAAATGAAAAAATGAGGTAACCACCCGGGAATCGAACCCGGGATCTTCCGATTGCCGGTCAGATATGATAACCATTACACCACGGGCCTCACTCGAACAAATGCCGTATGCGCGTATGTAGAAGAATTACGGCATTTGTTCGAGTGATTAAGGAATAAGTCATCTTTTAGAAATATTAATTTCGGTGCTGGCAACTATAAAAAATAAATTGCGAACAAAGATCCTTTTTAGCATGTTTCCTTAAATTAATTTTTTGCCTCACAGGTATGAGGATTTCAACAATAAACTCAATTAATGCCAATGTCTATCATAAAACCATTAATAAACATTGTTTTTGCTTATTTTAAAATGTAGAACCCATATGTGTTTGATATCATGTGTATTTGTGTGCCTACATGTGTATTTGTGACCTATCATTTGTTTGACCTATCATGTGTTTCCTGATTCAGCATTTTATTTTCTTTTGTTTCAGATTAATAGCATAGCTTGCAATGGCCTCTTCTGGTTTAACAAGAGAAAAAGTGAAGCATTCTGTTTTCGAAACGAGAGCAGAGCTTCCTGGCAACCAACTACCAACTTGTGAGGATGTATTCAAAGCTTATCTTAAACATAAGCTCATTACTGCAACATTTAGCACTCAGAAATACACTGAAATTATCGCTCAAGAAGTGAATGATATATATACGAGTATATCCGTGCTTCCATTCCAACAATCGACTTCAAAAGCATAGTAATTAAGGTAAAGAGATTAATTGAGAAGAGACAAGAACTTAGAAAATATTCCATGAGTAAAAGATCTTCCAGCACTTATCAAATTAAATATGATTCCCTCAGAAATTTATATGACATATGTTGCTGCAAGTGCTTTGCCTCCGGTTCTTGTAAAAGAAGTGAGTGTAAATGCGCTAAGGCGGAGAAAATCCCGAATGATGAATGGGAGTTCTGGATTGATCAACATACTGAACGAAAAATGATTATAGATAAGTTGGACAAAGTGAAACCTTCAAAACTACAACAAATGGAAAACAGAAAGCAAAAAGACAATTCTTTGAAGATAAACAAAAGAGTTTTGTCCAGGAAATGCAGTCGAATCCTTGTGATATTGGTGAGATCAGCTCTGAAAGTGAAAAAGGTCATCAAAATGAAGATTTCGAATTGAGCGAGTATGAGTTAGATACAGAAGCTAGCATTTCTCAAAATCGACACCAATATCCAGAATTATGCAAGGCAGTTGATCGATGCAAAATAAGCATCTGTGATGCTTGTTTAATTGCTAATGCTGTCTTAAAAGATCTTAATCTATTATCTGAAAATACTACGATTGATCCCAGTAAACCACGGCGTCAAAGAACCTTGTGGAGAAGCATAGAAAGAAGGAAGCATGAAGAGCAGAATAAAGGAATAGTTTGCCTTGGATTTGATGGAAAAATTGATGAAACTCATTCAAAAGTGGGAGAATGCCAGCGGACATTGACTGAAGACCACTATGTGTTAGTTTCATTTCCAGGAAACGAATATATTGACCATGTTGCTCCTGAAAGTGGAAAGGCAAGTGATATTGCTAAAGAAATTATATCAGTAATTACTGACACCAACTCTGCATCGACTTTAAAAGCGGAAGTTTCTGATGAAACTAATGTAAATACAGGTAAATCAAATGGAGTAATTAGAAAACTAGAGCTGACATTGGGAAGACCATTACAATGGTTTATTTGCTTACTTCACACTAATGAGCTTCCTTTGAGAAAATACCTGCAAGTTCTTGACGGGCAAACGACAGGACCTACAAGTTCACAGGTGCAAATCGGCAAGGATCTGAACTTTGATCCAAAGAACAGACCAATTGCAAAATTTCCACTTCTCATGGAAAAGTGATGGACTTACCAGAAGTAGTGGTAGCAGATCTCAGCAGTTACCAGCAATACCTCCATAAGGCGTGTTTGTCAATTCAAAACGGTCATGATAGAGGTCCAGCTATCAAATTGTTATAAACCGCTCAACCTGGGTCTCTCACTAATGCGCGGTGGCTGACAAAAGCAAATCGTCTCTTACGTTATTACATGTCGCACGAAAAACCATCAGAGACACTTCAAAGGATTGCTCATTTTATACTGAACTTCTATGCTCCTGCATGGTTCTATATCAAATCAAACTGGTCTCGCCAGGATGGGGCCAAAATCTTTTCTTCATGATTGAGCTCTATCAAGAACTATGATACATAAAATCGACCAAGACATTATTCGTTCTGTGTTACAAAACAACTGTTACTTTTGTCATCCTGAAAATATCCTTTTATCTGCTATCGCTGACAAGAATATTCGGAAGCTAGCAGTCGAAAAAGTGCTACAAACGAAAAAGAGTGTTATATCGGGTGAAATTCGAATGCTTGACAAGAAATCCATCAGGCTCAGCTTCTCAGCTTAGACCTACATGGATATGATTGATTGGAAAGAAATGGATATTACTGTTCCTTCCTTACTCTCTGATGTTATAAGTAGCACTGATGACAGCCAAAAACCCATAATTCTTGACACATACTCGTGTCATTCCCAGTCAGTTGAAAGAAATGTGAAGGAAATCTCCTCTGCAAGTGGAAAAGTCTACGGACATGACGCCCACCATGGAATGGTTATTCTCAGCAAGAAATCTCGGCTAGAGAATCCTAAAAGAGAAACAAAGTCAGATTTTAAGTGAATCAACAAGAGGATAGTAGTTACACTTCATATAATTTAGTGATGAACACATGTTTTGGTTTATAAAAGGAAATATTGTTATAATTTTTAACCAAACTAAATTTGCTTCAAAATTTTGGCTTTTCTTCAAAAGTGAGGTCAAAGTTGCGAGAATGCACATATTCATGGGCTATAAAAGTTTATGTTTTTATGATAGGTGAGTACTAGAGCACCTTTTCAGCCATGTTTCATACTGACAACTTGAGTTCGATACATTTTCGCCCCGCCCTACTGTACGCCTTCCTAGAGTTGAACTCAGATAGGGCAGCAGAAAAATATTTTTGGAAGAGATTCTAGTTCCACAAATAATTAAGTTAGAGGTAGGAGGAGATGGAGGAACAGCTTCGGAGGAACAATACCTGAGGAACAGCACCGGAGGAACACCCTCTGGGTGTGCTGAGCGCATCATGGAGGTGATTCTTTTGGGCATGGAGCAGTACATTCCACATTCTATTCCTACTACTGATGCAAAAATCCTTGGTTTAACTTTGTTTGTTCTAATGCTACCCCATTAGAGGGAAGAGTTTGAGAAGGTGCCGTCGCTAAGGTATCCCCAAGAAGTAGTACCAAAGTGCCAAAGGCACCTTCTCTTGGGAGGATCCAAGGGCCGAATTGGAGCGAGAGGACAGGAAACAGATATATGATTGTGGTCGTAGGAGCCCAACGGAGAAAAAAGTTTGACAAAGTACTGTAAGAAGAAGGATGAGTGGTGAGAAATAAACTCAAAATGTTGGCCCATTGTTGGCCTATCTCTAAGGTGATCGGGGATACGAGTAAGGTGCTGTACATTGTACAATCTGCTTAGGTCCTTGAGGATAGGGAAGTTGTAAGCTAGTTCACCAGGGATGTCAGTGAAATGGGAGGAAAGCCAAAGATGGTGGTGGACAAAGATAGTGTGGGATAGAATGTATTCCACGTTGGAAGTTAGGTAGTCAAAGAGTTTTGGATAGTCAGTAGAATTAGGGAAAAGGTAGACAGCGCAGATGTATTTAGTTTGAGATTGCATGTAAGCCGTAGCCAGAGGATATAGAATTCGGAGGATTCGAGTTCGGGAATACGAAAGTTAGGTCGTTGCGTACATATACGCTACATCCACCTTTGAAATGAAATTGAGTGTAGAGAAAGTAGGAGGATACAGAAAATGGATTGCTGTCAGTTGTCCCAGACAACTGAGTTTCAGTGAGGAAGAGAAGGTGATGTTTAGAAGAGGAGAGGTGGCGTTCAACAGATTGAAAATTTGAGGAAAGGCCACCAATGTTGCAGAAGTTTATGAACAATGAATCAGGCAGAGGCCCAGAACACCTGGAATAGGCATTAGCAGAACCAGCCCGCTACCCAGGTCTGTATTTCCTGTATCGGCAGGGGGGAAGCGAGAAGTGGGGACATTTATGGTCCCCTCCCCAGGGGACTCCGAGGCTCTTGAGGTCGATGTCATTTTGTTGTTTTTTTCAATTTTGAAAAGATTTTGTAGTGTGTAAGATGTATATCCAGTATGTATCGTGAGGAATAGTGAGAGAAGTGTCTGTTTGAGAGCATGCTGGACTGCTCACATGGTAGATGAGACACGGTAAAAGATCAGTTGAGGAAGACGGTGACAGGAGAAACGGGAGTTCCAGCACTCCCTTTCCCCTGCCTAACGTCCCCCTCGGAGTATTTCCCTGGTCGATTGGTGTCTACAATCGCTTCCTTTATAATATGATTTTGTCAGGTTCAGTAAAAGTTTATTGAAACACATCCATTTATTATAAACATGTTCCAATTGTCTCCGTTTCTTTTATGAGGGCTAAATTATGATGGGAAGAAGTAATTGTGGTATCATCTGCATACTGTACTGAATTTAGTGTGGTTGAGACGGATATAAATATTATTGTTTGTTCAATTAGATGAATTTATCTTTCAGTTTTTTCCGGGAGAATTTCAGCGTGTTGTTCCAGAGGTTTGGTCCTGTGTTGCATAAAGATCTAGTTACACAATCTAGAGTATAATTTAGTTTTGTGTTGTACGTGTTTTATTGTCTTGTTTGGTAACGGTGTTGGATTTGGAAAGTTAATATTTTGTTTGGGATGATTTCTGAAACAGTATTATGGACGATTTGATACATATAAGAGGCAATGTTTAGTTTATAAATATTTTCTAGTTTTCGAATTTTTGAATCGTGAAACATTAGGTCGGTAGGCTTATTATTTTTTATTTATGACCACCAGTGGCTGAATTAAATACTGTCCTACCCTTCCGTCAGCGCTAATGCAGTACTGAAGATGTGATTATACCATGTTAGTTGAAACTCCATGCACGGCGAGTGTGTTTCACCTCACGCTTCGCACCCAAGCTCATCCATAAGGGCAGTAGCTTGAATGTACCCGATCCTATATTCGGATCGAATTTAAGTCTAAGGACAGTCAGCCTTTTATGTCTCTTGTCTATTAGATGTCGATTAATTCCTCCCTGTTTAATTTTCACTCGAAACGAAAGTCATTCTTCGTCAAGGCGATTAAAACAAGATTTGTGGCAAAGAATTAAGCATCCACTTAGGCGACGAAGAAGGGGATAGTGGGGAACCAAGAAAGAGCAATCACCATGCTGCTCCAAACAATCCAACGAGGCGTGAACGCACCTCTAAGAAGAAGAGATAATAGGTCTAGAGACACTTTCCGGAAAAGTAGTGTCACTTCTATTGTATCGTCAGGAAACAATGCAAATGACTTCCATTTTAAACTCTTGGCAGCGTCCTGGGAAACGACAAGATTAACGATGCCTTCATAAAAAGGCTAAAGAGATTTCCCAACTAAAACAAGAAGTCAGCGAACTAAGACTTTTAGTTGATCAAACGGGGGCGAAACAAAACGACAAACAGTCGAAATTACGAGTGGACCTGAACTTCCCTCTGGAACCATAAATGAAGATTGTGAGAGAACAATAATTAGCCCCTGCAATTCAGGTTAAACTGCACCGTCAACCAGAAGCAACCACACTAGGAAAGCCATATCAAAATTCAAAAGAGTCGATCAATTTCCACATATAAAGCGCCGAAATAAAAAATGGAAGTGTGTCACAGTGTATCCAAAGAAAAACCAGTGTGTACCCGAAGGAATACTGTACTAAATCAAGAAAATAAGACCTCTTTAAAAAAGTATTAAAATAAGAAAAAAAATCACCCAAATTATATACTTTTGTGCTATGGCAATATCTACGTTAAACCTCCGCCCCCCTGCAAAAACTGGTCAATGGAGACAGATCAATGGCAAACCAATCCAAACTAACTACTTTTTTGAATTACAAGCCGTCCCTTATCTAACTCCGGTAACTTTTTCCGTAATCTCATAAAACTGATGACCTCTTATTCAGTATAAATCACGAGTGTGGTTTCACTTCGTGTACGATCATATGCGACATGGGTTTATTTTTATGATAAAGATTTTAGTGGTAATAGCACAAAGGGGTAAAAATAATACAAAATGTGTCATTACTGCTTTGAAGAATTTCGTTATTATTATTATTACTATTATTACTATTATTACTGCAGTAAATGAAATAATTTTCAAATCTTTTCCTCGCACTCGAATCTATCTATGAGTATTATAAGTAATTCGTTTGAATGCACGTTCGTGGCGCCAAAATTTCTTTATAATTACTTGACGAATATATTCTCATTACTTTGCGCGTGCGCGTGCACACACACACACACACACACACACACATTCATCTATATATATCTATATATATATATATATATAGTACATGAAATACATTTTCTGTTTCATAACTAATTTTCTTATATAACATTACACGTACGTATATAATTTTGAAGAAACATCGTTTTACTCTTGGAACTGGGAACTGGGAACCCGGATACAAAAACCGTGTCCACGTCAGAAATAAGTAAATACAGAATATGAAGCAAGACGACATTAACATCTAAATTAGTTGCCATGGAAACGTTACATATGCATATTATTATTTTATACCCATTTGACATTTTAGATACGTCCGAGCTTGAAATTTTATTTCAGAACTAAAGAAATCGTACAACTGCGGGAAATGTCCTTTCTTTTAAAAGAGCAGATGTATGGGATGCAATTCTCGTGCGTATCAGGCAGACTTCATCACTGAATGTATTTCGCAAATCACTAAAAAAGCACCTCATTAGGTCCTACTGATGTGTAAGTTCACTACTGCCGCTTTTACCATAGTAACGAAGTTCCCATTTTATAAACAACTACTTAAAATACGCTAATTTCATTAAGCACTTTTAATATTTTTAATACTTTTAATATTTTTTTATTAAGCATCATTTGTCTTCTACTGAATATACAATAAATCATTTAATTTAAAATTATGTAATTTTGTGAACTATATATTGTATTTATTATTATTTTATGTTATCACTATTACTATCACTTGCCACTTTCACTTTTTCTATGTAATAAATAAAATAAGTGCCATTAAGTCTAAAAAGCCTCCGTGTTTCCAATGGCATATTCAGATAAGAGTTTCGTGAATATATTAATGTCATATCAAATACCTAAAAATTGTAAAAGCTCTGTCACCTGTATTCTATTCTGAATAAAGACTTTCAATTTGAATTTGAATTTTAAAGGCACAAAAATAAAATTTTAGTGAGGTATAGGTATAGGTATAAGTATAGAAATTAATTCCGTTTGCCATCCCTGTCTCTCTCTCACACACACACACACACACACACATATATATATATATATATATTATATATATATATGTGTGTGTGTGTGTGTGTGTGTGTGTGTGTGTAGTGCGGGATTTTCTGCGCGTGCCATTTCAGGGTTAATCACAAAGGGCTCTTAGTCATTGATGGTCCCAATCCAGTCAGATGTCTCAGATATATAGTGTCGAGTCCCTGAAGAAGGGGTCAGACTAGTCTCATCGAATAGCACGCTATGTGTCGAACACAATCAAATGCGCGTAAGTCCCTGTAAATCACTACAGATTTTGAGATTCACTCCATAGCAAGAATAGATTAATGTTTCTTAATTTATTTATTTATTTATTTATTTATTTATTTATAAATATAATGAAAACTGAGAGTGAAACAAGAACACTGCGAGTCACTTTTCAATTTTAATTAAATGAAATTAGATTGAGTTTCAAAAGAGGATGAACGAAATCAAAGTAGTTTAATTTTTGCAAAACACAGAATGAAATTAGAATGCATGTTTTTTGAACTTTAAACTTAACAGTTTCTTTTCTTTTCCATAAAAGAAAAATAGTTATAAAATGCGATAAGGAAGTTAATTAATTGAACGTTACTTAATAAATGAAGAATAGAAGCAAGGTCAGTGAAATTGACTGGAATTAATTTATGATTATAGATTTATAGATTACTGGTGTAATAACCTGTATTGCAGTGGCGGCTGGTGGTCAGGGAGAGTAGGGAGCCCCAAATTGTCTATAATATATGCTATATCGGGTGGCCCAAGAAAAAAACCGCCTTGAGATTTGAACATCAATAACTTCAAAAATATGCAGTTCACACTTCCAAAATTTACAAAACTTTTACCACAATCTATTGGTAAGCCATCATAAAAATTTCATACCTCTACATAAAATACTTTTCCACAGCTGAGGGAACAATGAGGTATGGTGAAAAAAACGAATATCATAAACTGAAAAAATGTTATTATTCACATCTTATCAACAAATATGATCAATATGTCCGCCGTCCTGCTTACAAACTAATCTGAATATTTTCTTCCACGACATGATACATTTTCTGATTTCTGTTAATGTTATTTTGTCGTAACATTCGAGTATTTCTTTCTTTATTTGCATTTCTATAAACTTTTCTGTTTGGCCTTCATAAATCTTCTCTGCTAGAGTGTTCCATATGCAATAATCCATAGGATTGCAATCAGGTGATTGCAGGGGCCAGTCGTTTTTTCTAATGAAGTTGACTACATTCTGTTGTAGCTAATCCTGTGTGAACTTGCTAGTATGAGCTGTAGCATCATCTTCTTGGAGTATGGAATCGTTTCCATAATACAGACGCCGACAATCAGGCAAAAGATTCTCCTCTAAGAGATTTACATAAGTTTCTGAATTAATTTTTTTATTTTCTGAAATGAATTTTCGTCTTTTCATTCCACGATATACCTGCTAATACCATGATTTTTTTGGAAAACTGACTTGTCTGGTGGTAAAGTCTCGATGGAGGAATGTCTTTCTTACGCCAACCATAAACAACATCGTTCTGGGAGTTTCGAGCAATCTCGATGGTGAAATCTTTTTCACCTGTAAAAACTATTTTTTTTAGCATCATTGGACGGAAATATATCAAGCAATTTTCTACATCGAATTTTTCTTTTAGCTCTTACATTGTTCTCACGTCTTGAAACACAGATCCTTTTAAATGCTTTAAGTCCTACCGTTCACTGCATTCTTTGTATGGAACTTCAACTGATACCTAAATTTCTTGCAATTTTCCTCTGAGAGCAGTGTGACCCAGGTCGATCCTCTTGAGATAGGCTCATCATTTCGATCATTGCTATATTTTCTTAAGTGTAAACTGTTTTAGGCAGACCACTTCCACGCTTCCGTGCCGTCGAACCGATTGCTTTAATTTTTTAATTATCCTCTTCACAGACGTAACATTACAAGTTATTCCTGGAAATTACCTCAAAATTCTTGCCCCAGTCCATCTTTTTTCCAAGAAACACTTTTCAATCACCGCTTTTTCACCGTTAGTTAGAACCATAATTTGAAGGGTAAGTTTAAAAAACAGTATTTAAGATGGCATAGCCTATATCATTTGACGTTTTTGAGAGACTAACAGATTATCCCTAGGCTGAGGAAACTACTACAAGTCTTAGAATAGTTGCCAGGTACAGCTATACACATTTAGGATTTATGATATTCGTTTTTTTCACCATACCTCATTGTTCCCTTAGCTGTGGAAAAAGTATTTTATGTAGAAGTTTGAAAATTTTATGATGGCTTAGTAATAGATTGAAGTAAACGTTTTATAAATTTTGGAAGTGTAGACTGTATATTTTTGAAGTTATTGGTGTTCAAATCTTAAAGCTTTTTTGGGGGCCACCTGATATAAATAGAATAGATCTCAAAGTGTTAGATGACCTACTTTCTGCATGTCACGATCGTATAGACTTAATACTATCAATAAAATCCTCTTTCATAGTTTATAGTGATAAAAACAGAGGAGGCTCGGCCTCCCATGCCTCCTCTTAAAAGCCGCCACTGCTGTATTGTACAGGGGACAATCGTTACTTAAAGAAATTAATTCAATGATTTCAGTGTCACAGTATTGCAGAGATTGCATATTTGAACGGCAATACTGGAGCGAAATACTCCTCGAAAGACCGTGCCCGGTCTTTTTAAAGACTTGGGGGTGGAGGAAGAGGTGGTCCAAGGACCACCTATTTTAAGGAAGAACTTCGCACCTATGCACTTATCAAAATGCATTTCGTCGAACTTGGGTGAAGTTACACGAGTTCAAAGTTTGATTAGAAGGGAGCTGTTTTGGGAAACAACTAATAAATAAGAAGCACGGAGAAGTAAGATAGCCTATATCTTTAGTTTATAATACCTATACATAAAATGAAGATTGAATGGCGCCATCATGTCGACAATTTAGGTAAATTTAGGGTTTGTTGGAAGGATATGATCATATGGATTTAGGAGAAAATAAGATCAAATAAGGAGTTCTATGGTTGGACAGAGCATTTTTTATAAAATTAATGAAAGGTTACAAAATTGCTGAATAGGTTTGAAATTTATACCACAGAAAGAGCAACTTGAGGAGAGACGAATTATATAAAGTTGCAATCTATGAAACCATAACTATAGTAGCTACAAAGAAAGGTTTTTTTATAATAATTCATTATACAAATGTTCGTCTTCATTTCGAAATGCATTATTACGACTGCTAAATCAACGGTAACGCAACTGAGTTCAGAAGGTAGAGCAGTTAAGTTATACACATAGGTGCGGGATGGATGGAAATTTATGTGATATTTGATAATCACATGAACTATGTGTTAGCCACAAGAAAAGGGTGCCCACCCCCTTTCAGGATCTGCAAACGATCAGAGATGACGTAAATTTTGATCAGAGTACACGAAAGGAATGCATATTCGTCATGAGCCAACTCATAGTATGTAACATGAAAATTATGACCATATGACATAGTATATGATGGTGCAATAAAATTTAATTTTTTGCGCTTAAGTATTACTAAATATCAAAGATTGATATGCCATTTAAAAGAGGATTTTATGTAGATTACTCTTATTAGAAGGTTTGTGAAATGTGGTACAACAAAAAATCTTGTTGGTATTTTAACCTATTGAGTGACTACACCTGATAGAAGCAGTTTCATAGGGGAATTTACTTTTGAAAATAAACGTCTTAAATTTGGGATTATCAGATAAAAAGCCTCACAATGACCTCAAAAATGATGAAAGAACAACTTTGACATGTAAGTACTAGGTAGTCTGCATTTCAAGAGCAACAAGGGCAGGGGAATATCTTTCTGAAGAAATTCGATATGCCATCATTGTTCTACAAATGAAGAGACTTTCTAGTTGTCAAATTGCTTTCAAAGTTTGCTGTAATCAGTCAACAGTTCTAAGAATGATTCATGATTTATATATTATAAATAATACCTATCTCTTCTTCTTCTCCTGCAGCTTAAATCCCATATATATATGGGGTCGCTGTTCTTGATGAGTCTCCTCCATTCTCTTCTGTCACGCACCATGTCCTCGTCCAAATTTTTCTCCCGGATGTCTGCCGCCACGCAATCCCTCCACCTCGTCTTCGGTCTACCTCTTCTTCTCCGTCCCGGCACCTACATTTCCAGCACCCTACGTCCCACGTAATCCGCCTCTCTTCTCATCATGTGCCCATACCATCTCAGTTTGGCTTCTTGGACTTTTCTTGATGCTTCTACTACTTTCACCGTTCCTCTAATGCGTTCGTTTCTGATTCAATCCCTTCTAGTTACCCCGTACATCCATCGCAACATTTTCATTTCAGCCACATTCATCTTTCTGTCACTTGTCTTCTTCATTGGCACCGTCTCCATTCCGTACAACATGGCTGGCCTAACCACTGTTTTCACTTTGAAGACTCATCATGTGGTTCTGGCTAGGTTTTCACGGCCGGATGCCCTTCATGACGCCAACCCTCCCCATTTATCCGGACTTGGGACCGGCCGAGAGACAGGCTGACTTGCCTGCCCCCCGGGTTGGATTATTAATAATACCTATCTGTTTTATTTTTAATTAAGAACCACGTAAAGCCTGAAGCGTAAGGGTCAAATTAAATTAAATAAGTAGTCCAATTTCACAACTATTTATGTTAGAACAAAAACTGTAAAACTGTATTTATTTTATCAATAAAGGTTATTCAGTTCAATTCTGTTCAAATGCCAGCAGTCTAGTAATATCACAGAAGAACCCCGTTCAGGACGTTCAATAAAGTCTATTGCAAGAGATGACAAATTCTTCAACGTTTGAGCTAATCTACAAGCCACTTTTTAATAATAGGAGGCTTTTCTCACACTTTCATTCCATTTCCTCTAAGTTCATTAGATGTCAATCTCTTTCGTATAACTACGCATTTTTGCATTTACAAAAAAATGTGCAATAATGCATTTATATTCCCATCTGATGGTATCCTCATGTTTGAGAGATAGATTTGACTTAAACGCTCTCCACTGGCTTGAATGCAAGTGGTTAATAACGTAAAACACCTCTGGACACAAAAGCTTTGTGTTTCGCTTGGGTGATGAAATGTCGCCAAGTTGTTATTATCATAATTTTTATCCGAGAGTGTCCTAATGGTCAACATCCGTGTCTTCGAATTAAAGGTCCCGGGTTCGGATCCTTGTGAGGGACAGATTTTGCATACATATACTGTACATATAATCTCGTGTATTCCGATGCAAACAAACATACAGTAGAGCGATTATCCGGACTAATTGGGACCAAGGGTGGTCCGGATAATCGAAAATCCGGATAACTGAACATTATTAAAGTATCGTATGTTGCAGTACTGTAAGGTAGGCACGTACAGTATATGTATCTTGAACATATATTTTACAGTGTTATTAATACACTAGTCAACAAAAATACATTCATAAAATGTAGTGTAATAAAATATAAAATGTAATGTAATGTACTGTAATTTATTTAAGACAAGAACTGAGTGATTGATAACTGCTTTAAAGAAGACTTTCTTTTTTATGCGGCTAAATCAGGCAATCTTTTCAAACAAAGCAGATGAACTGAGTCACACTCTTCCTGTTCCTCCAACCATGTTATTGCAGTAGTAGTAGTATGACCACAAAATGTTAGAGCGCAATTGCATGCAATGTTGATCAAAGGTTGCAAGGTGTCAAACCTCTTTCCCCCCAGGGTGCCAAAAAAGAAAAAAAAAGGAAGCAAGGTGGAACCCCCAGCTGCCACAAGCTGGGGAAATCACACCCAAACAGGAGGAGAGGACTTTATCTCCCCCGAAAAGGGTTCTCCTAGAGCTTGAGAGAGAGAGAGAGAGAGAGAGGAGTTACAAGGAGTTACAAGGAAAAGTAGTACCTGAAAAGGCCTTACGGCCCATACCGAGGAGGTACCAATGGCAACGGGTGCCAGGGGAAATTCTGTCACCCTCAAATAGTGTGCAAGATTCGGTCTAACCTTTTCTTGAACAGATCCACAGAAGAACTCTTCACAACTTCTGAAGGTAGCCTGTTCCACGTGTCACAGATCTTATACGTAAAGTAATTCCCCCACACACTAGTCCTAAACCGTTACAAATCCAACTTCCAACCATTGTTGCGAGTTGGGTTATCATTTAAACTAAACATGCTTCTAAAATCGACATTGTTGAACTCGCGTAAGAACTTGAGAACCTCGATGAGTTGACTGCGCAGCCTCCGAGTTTCCAGCGAAAACAAATTCAGGGCACGTAAGCGTTGATTGTAGCCCATATGCCTAACGGAAGGGATTAACTTTGTGGCCCTCGCCTGCACTCGCTCCAGCCTCTCAATATCTTTCCTGAGGGTGGGCGACCAGAACTACACAGCATATTCCAGGTGCGGCCGAACCAGAGAATTGTACAGAGAGAGCACAATCTCCTTGTTCCGAAATCGAAATTGCTTCCTGATATAACTCAACAACTTCTGGGCTTTCTTTTTCCACCTCTACGCACTGTTTGGTAAACTTAAGGTCGCTGCTAATTAGCATACCCAATTCCTTTTCCAAATCAGTGGCCTCGATATTATTCCCCAACATGGAGTAGTCCGACTTGGGATTGGCGTAGCCAATGTGCATCACTTTGTATTTACCCAAGTTAAACGGCATTTGCCATATTTCGGACCACTCTCCTATGCTACGTAGGTCCGCACGCAGTTGCTCGATCGATTCTGGCGTCTCAACTTTGGCCCCAAGCTTCGTGTCATCAGCGAATTTGGCGATCCTACTGACGATGCCACCGTCGATATCATTTATGTAAATAATAAACAACAGTGGCCCCAAAACGGAACCCTGACGAACCCCGCTAGTGACCGAGGCCCAACCCGAACGAGCCCCTTTAATTACAACCCTCTGCTGCCTATTCTTCAGCCAGTTTTCTATCCACCTACCTACTTCCCCACCGATACCCAGCGCGCGCACTTTGGCTATTAGCCGGCGGTGAGGTACCTTATCAAAGGCTTTCTGAAAGTCGAGATAAAGTATATCAATCGCCCTAATCTTATCATACTCACTCAACATGACGTGAAAAACTCGAGCAAGTTGGTGAGACACGACCTATGCCGTCTAAACCCATGTTGGGAGTCCCCAAGCAGCTTGCAAGAATCCAAATGGTCAACGATCCTATCTGCTATTATCCCCTCTAATAATATACCTACAACCGAAGTGAGACTAATGGGACGATAGTTCCCTGGACTTTCGTGATCCCCTTTCTCAAAGATAGGGGTCACATTCGCTTCCCTCCAGTCACCAGGCACCTGGCCCGTCTCCAACGATTTGTTGAAGACAGTAACAGGTGGGGAGCCACCTGGTAGCGCACCTCCCGTAACACTCTGGGAAGGAACTGGTCTGGCCCAGGGGCCTTAAACGCGCTCAGTTTTTCTATTCTATCGGCAACGACTGTCGCAGTACACCGAATACTATCCAGTAGGGCGGAGTGTTTTTACACTTTTTTCGATTTTCGTTTTGTAATAGCGCGGAAAAGTGGCTATTCCACGTCAAAAGTGAGTGTATAAAATCTCAGAGATCTGCAATAATATCTTCTGCCTCCGCACGCGCGTTGAGAATCCAAAAAATGCGCCAAAATACGCATTTTTTCAATATTTTCTTATAGTTTTAATTTTCATTCTACCGTCTTGTAATAGCGAGGAAAAGCATCCTAAATGTTTATTTTAGACTAGTTTTAAATATTTTTGTCCTGCGATAATATCTTCTGCCACCGCAAACGTTCCAAAATACGGAAAAATCCGCATAAATCACATATTTTGCATATTCAGCCTATACGCTAATAAATTCACTTTGTACGTCATGTAGTACTCCCACATCGTTCTAGAAGCTTCCCCACAGCCTGGTATGGTGTGCTGCTCGTCATTGCCATATACGGCAATGAGTCAGTGAGTGATGACTGATGAGTCATGACTCACAACACTCTACCAGGCATTCTTGCTCTCACTTCCCCGCATTGTTGTGCTAGCTACATTTCGGGTGAGATGTGGATTGTGTTGCTCTTGCTGTTAATACATCTTTGGAACACAACACGCATATGTGGACATATACTGCATATTTTAGTGCATAATAATACGTTGTTGTAATATGCAAAACTTCTGCTGAATGCAAGAATATTTTACGTTTTAGGAGTAATTTCTTAATTTTTATATTAATTACCTTGTTTTTCACAATGTCAGTACCAGCTCAAGCAACAAGAACTTCTTCAAGTTTCCCTATATTTGGGGCTCCAGCTGATCTAGACAAGAGGTGCCTTCCAACCTATAAGGACGTCATGAAATATTTTCATCAAATAAGGTTGAATCTGAAGACATCGAAGAAAGAGCCTACAGTTGCAGAAATTTCGGGTGTTCTCTCAAAAACTCTCGAAGATTTGTGGAAAACAGCCTCTATTCCTACTGCTTCTCATAACCGTGTCGTTCAAATGATTAAAAATTACCATGAAAAATGTCAAAACCTTCTAAAGTCAATAAAAAGGAAACAAGATAGTGACTCATTCAAAATTAAATTACAAACATTTCAAAATGAGGCAGAAAACAAATTATTTGACATCAGTGCTTGCAAATGTGAAAATTTTTATAAGTGTTCATGTGAAAACCATCTCAAGGGTTCAGCAATTGAACAAGACTTCCTTAAAGATCAGAGAACAACAAGAAAATTGGCAATAGGCTCTCTTGATGTTTCACAAACTCGTAAAGATCTAGCAACTATTGCTATAAGATAACAGAGAATGAAACAGTATGAACCAAAACCATCTACCAGTAAAGGATAAGCAACTGAAACACTGTCATCAACATCAAGTGAAACGGAAGGAGCGGATTCTGATTATGAACCGACACAGAGAATCAAATCGATGGAACAATCTCATCATGGAACAATCTCATCATTGGCTATAGCTTGTGACAGAACTGGTGTGTCAGACAGGTCTGCTGCTATAATTGCTTCGGCTGTTCTTGAAGACGTTGGAATTATAAACGAAAAAGATTTAAGTTCAGTAATAGACAGATGCAAAGTAAAGAGAGCTAGAAAAAGAGTGAGATCTATCATTCAAAAGAGAGATTACGAAGAAACTATGGAGAGTATCTATTTCGATGGAAGAAAGGACAGAACTGCAGTGCAAGAAAAAGTTGGCAGTAAAGGTTATAAAAAAAATATAACAAAGAACAAGTCACTTTGCTTCAAGAACCAAACTCGCATTATATTGGGCATGTAACTCCCGCTTCTGGCACAGCACAGAGTATATCTTCTGTAATTTTGATTTTTTTCGCTCAAATGAGATTGATACTTCAGAAGTTAAAGCCATTGGATGTGACGGGACAGCAGTTAATACAGGACCAAAAGGAGGAGTGATAAGAAGTATTGAAGAGCACTTTCAGAGAGCACTCCAGTGGCTGATTTGCTTGCTTCACACTAATGAACTTCCCCTGCGGCACATAGTGACGGACATTGATGGTAAAACAACAGGTCCTCAGAGTTTTACGGGGCCTATAGGAAAAGAGTTAATTGATTGTGAAAAGAGACCTCTTGTTGAGTTTGAAGCAGTTGAAGCGGAAGAAATTGTAGTTGACAGAGATGATCTGAGCACAGATCAGAAATATTTGGCAGAAATTTATGATGCTGTGTCAAAAGGTGAATGTACTCCCTCTGTAGCTCAAAAGAAACCAGGCAAAATGGCACACTCCAGATGGGTGACAACTGCTAACCGCATACTTCGTCTCTACGTTTCAATTGAAGAACCTTAGACAACCTTAAGTGTATCGTGGATTATATTATGAAAGTTTATATTCCAATGTGGTTTCAAATCAAGAGAAATTCTTCAGCAACACAGGGAGCCAAACATCTTTACCAAATGATACAACGCTCGAGGTCGTTGAGTGCCCGCTGTATAGAAATAGTTGATCGTGTTATTCAGAGTAATTCCTATTTTTCTCATCCTGAGAATGTTCTCCTTAGTATGATTCACGATGAAGCAAAACATATCAGAGAATTAGGATGGAGGAGAATCCTTAAAGCAAGAAATTCTGAGTCAGCCGCAGTGAGAGTGTTTAAATTGCCCACGTTGAACTTTCAGTGCAGTGAGTACTACAACATGATTAACTGGCAAATTTATGAGCTGTTAGACCTCCTCTGACAAAAGTTCTATCACACTCCGACATCCTGAACTATGTCTCATCAGGAGATGTACCTGATTTCATCCCACGCTTTCCTTGCCACACCCAAGCGGTTGAACGGCATATAAAGCTGGTAACAGAGGCTTCAGCTGCAGTATGTGGTTCAGAGGCAAGGGATGGATTTATCAGAGCAAGATTAGAATCCAGAAAGAAAATGTCCAGAATGGAAACAAAAAGTGACTACAGTGTGTAACTAGCCTAAGTCCGATAATGGTAGGGTGGTTGGGTCGGGCAGGGAGGAACTCGAAATGCAGCCACTTCCACGTGGTGAGTTCTGGGTTATTTTGTCAATATAGTACATTCAATATTGACGAAATAAGCGAGGAGCTGCATGCATATTACATAATAAGTCATCAAAAATAAACCAAGCATATGCAAAGTAAACTGCATTGGTGGACCTAAATTATTTAATTGCTCAAATATATAAACTTCTTAAATTACTAAAATATGATATAATGAATTGTTATTGCATTACTTAATACATAATTAACGAATAAACTGTGGTGTAGGGCAGAAGTTGACCATAATAGCGTCATTATAAAATACGCTATTTATGTAAATTTTCCTGTACTTTGGAACGTTTGCGGAGGCAGAAGAAATTATCTCAGGACAAAAATATTTAAAAATAGTCTAAAATAAATATTTAGGATGCTTTTCCTTGCTATTACAAGAAGGTAGAATGAAAATTAAAACTATAAGAAAATATTAAAAAAATGCGTATTTTGGTGCATTTTTTGGATTTTCAACGCGCGTGCGGAGGCAGAAGATATTATTGCAGATCTCTGAGATTTTACACACTCACTTTTGACATGGAATAGCCACTTTTCCGCGCTATGACAAGACGAAAATCGAAAAAAGTGTAAAAACGCTCCGCCCTACTATCCAGGCCAGCACCTTCGTGCCTGACGCCTGGCTCGGGGATGAGGCGGGTATCCTCCTTGGTGAACACTCCCGAAAAGTATTCATTCAGCACATTAGCGATGTCCGCGTCGGAGGTCCGCAGAACGCCGCTGGGGTCATTTAATGCTTCTAATGGGCTTTCTACTATTAACATAACTGAAGAACTCCTTAGGGTCCCCCTTGTAGAGGCTTGCCACCCGGAGTTCTTCTTTACGTTTCGCTAGCCTAACCTTTGCCGTCACTTCTCTGCACAGGCGGACATACGCCTCAGTGTTCTCATGGGAACGATTGGCCTTCGCCCCCCTATATGCAGCTTTCCTATTTCGGATAGCCGAAGCGATGTCACGACTGAACCACTTGGGCTGCGTTGAAGCAGGGGTGACCGGTTTTGAGGGGATGGCAGCAGACTGCAGCACCATAAACTGGTCCCGGAATGCACTCCACACTTCCTCAACATCACCACCGACCTCTAACCCCATCTCACCTACGCTATCCCGGAGGCCAACAAAGTCCGCCCGCCGTAGATCGAGCTTACTACCTCTAGCTTACTACACTTCACCCGAGGGACGCAGAAACAGAACCTAATCAGACCGTGATCACTCCCGCCCAACGATTCGTCAACGGTGAAGCCAGTGACGAGGTAATCTTCAGTCGTGAATACTAAGTCTAGAACGCTTTCGCCTCCTGTAGGCCCATTGACCCACTGAGTGAGGAAGTACTCATCAGCAAAGTGAAATAGCCCCCTCCCTTCGGCATCACCAGAGAGAGAGAGAGAGAGAGAGAGAGAAGAAGAGAGAGAGAGAGAGAGAGAGACAGACAGACAGACAGACAGAGAAAGAGCGAGAGAGAGAGAGAGAGAGAGAGAGAGAGAGTTACAAGGAGTTAAAGGAAAAGTAGTACTCAAAAGGCCTTGCGGCCCATACCGAGGAGGTACCAATGGCAACGGGTGCCAGGTGAAAATTCTGTCACCCTCAAATAGTGTGCAAGATTCGGTCTAACCTTTTCTTGAACAGATCCACAGAAGAACTGTTCACAACTTCTGAAGGTAGCCTGTTCCACGTGTCACAGATCTTATACGTAAAGTAATTCCCACACACACTAGTCCTAACCCGTTTCAAATCCAACTTCCAACCATTGTTGCGAGTTGGATTATCATTTAAACTAAACATGCTTCTAAAATCGACATTGTTGAACTCGCGTAAGAACTTGAAAACCTCGATGAGTTGACCGCGCAGCCTCCGAGTTTCCAGCGAAAACAAATTCAGGGCACGTAAGCGTCGATTGTAGCCCATATACCTAACGGAAGGGATTAACTTTGTGGCCCTCGCCTGGACTCGCTCCAGCCTATCAATATCTTTCCTGAGGGTTGGCGACCAGAACTGCACAGCATACTCCAGGTGCGGCAGAACCAGAGAATTGGAG
Organism: Bathynomus jamesi; assembly: GCA_023014485.1. NCBI lineage: Eukaryota > Metazoa > Arthropoda > Malacostraca > Isopoda > Cirolanidae > Bathynomus > Bathynomus jamesi. The sequence continues at coordinate 557,369 of JAJOZX010001415.1, forward strand.
AGAGAGAGAGAGAGAGCACAATCTCCTTGTTCCGAAATCGCTTCCTGATATAATCCAACAACTTCTGGGCTTTCTTTTCCACCTCTTGTACTGTTTGGTAAACTTAAGGTCGCTGCTAATTAGCACACCCAAGTCCTTTTCCAAATCAGTGGCCTCGATATTACTCCCCAACTTGAGGTAGTCCGACTTGGGATTGGCGTAGAGAGAGAGAGAGAGAGAGAGAGAGAGAGAGAGAGAGAGAGAGAGAGAATCCTTCGCCTGGACAGCCCAGACGCATAATGAGAGTTCAGGGTAGCACCAGCTGCCTTAGAAGTCGTATTCGCCAGTTGGCTTAAGCTTGTTTAGGTGTATATATTATATATATACATATATATATATATTAATAACTTTGGAGTTGCCAGATTGCGCTATTTATCTAATTAAAGGAAATGTTCTTGTCAGCAGCAGCTGGCTTAGAAGTCTTATTCCGCCAGCTGTCTTAAGCAGCCAGTTGGCTTAGAAGGCATAACAAGCCATTTGGTATAGTGTATACATATATATATTTACTGAAGCAAACGTACAATGTTTATATAGATATCCCCATCACCCCAGTTATTCCTTAATATCGATTATACATATATATACACATAACCAGGAAAATATTTGTTTCAATCGGATAATAAAACACAATTACATCATTCTGTTTATTTAGAGGAGTTAATGGACATAATTTAACATACATGAAATATAAAGAAATAAATATACAATCAAAAATAGTTCAGAAGAATTCTATATAGCAAAAAATATACATACTTTAAATAAAGGATAGATATATATATATATATATATATATATATATATATATATATCTATATATATATATATATATATATATATATATATGAGCAAATACATACTTATATATAAGCATCAAAAATAATAATAATAATAATAGTGCAGGATAAGACTATATTCCCATTCAATATATGTACGAGCAAACACATACTTATATATAAACTTCAAAACAATATACACCAAAATACATACACTTTATGTTCTACTGCGCTTAACTAAAATACTAAACTCGCACGTGATCGAGTCTACAGTTACATCATTGTTGTTTTGTACTATACAATAATTACGATTTAACATTATTTCACCGCTCAAGGTATACGGGTGCGTATACTCAATGTAAAGGGCCTTCAATTCTTTCAAGACTATTTTTGTGCCCACTTTACATTCGGTTGGCAAGCTATCACGCTCTTTAAACACGGACAGAATACAATCAAAAGCACGCACAAAGAGGGCATCGTTCGCCACAACGTTTTTATTAAATTCAAGTTTATAAACACTCCTTTCCAATCGAGGGTTTATTCTTTCCAATCCGAGCTTTTGAACCGTGAACTCTTCTTCACAATACATATCGGCAGTTGAAATAATCTTCTAAGTAGTAACGACAGCTGCTCGTTATATAAAGAAATAGCTCTTCAGGGGTGAACAGTGTAAGTGAGCTCAGCCCTGTACCGCTCAAGTCCTTTGTACCAAAGTTCAACATATTTCGAAGAGTCTAAACCTTTTAAATACGCGTCCAATTCCAAGCCATTCTCGCCATGTTCATTCCTACACTCCTATTGTGAGGAGTGCACGTCCAGTCGGGTCAAGCTCTGAGATGACTATAAGCAGCCGGTGCGGGGTTTGGCACGGAGACAGTTATGGGGAAACGAGTCACACGGGCGAGTCATACCAAGCGTTAAATGTTTCGTGTACAGGTTTGTTTCAGCGTAAAAGAGTCATGTAACTACTTGTGTCCCATTATACTGGGCAATCGTTTAGAGAATTTTTCCATTTGCGATACATGGAGTAATACCGGCTTAATGTTTTATCACTCCCATTCCCCAGAACGCGCACCAGACGTCTTCGTTCAGGGATATTTTCTCGAACTACGCACATTTTATTAACACCGGCTCATTATTTGAAACATATGTCCATATTTATCCTTTTTGCTTAGCAATCGATACTCGTCTGTAAATTCTATTAAAAACTCACACAGGCCTTTAGCACAACATCACTGCGAACCTCGTCATGATATAATGAATGTGGTGGTAAAATATTTCAGATTGTCCAATGTCCATGATGACAAGATTTACATTCTCAGCCGCAGGGTACGCCTACTCGGTATGATGCAGCATGAAATAATACTGCTTGTCACACCACTGAACAACAAGACTCACTTATAGACCCATTACTTTACTATGCACACCTTCCAAAGTAACAGAAAGACTAATCTTACAAATCACCAACCCACACATTCCACTATCGCCTACTCAACATGGATTCAGACCTCACCACTCAACCACGACATTACTCACTAACCTCACGCAGCACATCATGGATGGCATCAACTCCAGACGACCAGCTCAACGTACACTATTAGCAACAATATACATTAGTAAAGCATTTGATGCTATCCCACGCTTCCCTCTCATAGACAAAATACTCAACACAAACATGCACAATAACACCAAAAGGTGGCTGAGCAACTATCTCTCAGGAAGATACTCACATGTCACATTTAATGGCAAGTCATCCAAAAACAAGCTTTTTCCGAACGGGGTCCCTCAAGGCACTGTTCTCTCACCAACACTCTTCAACTTATACATGCATGACATTCCAACACCCATAGATAACAAGCTTACCTTATCATCATATGCAGATGACATCACTCTAACATCCACCCACAATAACATCGACACCGCTACAAATAACCTACAAACATACATAAACAGTATACAAGACTGGCTCACACACAATAGACTCAAAGTAGCGCCCACAAAATCAACCATCACCTTGCTTACAAGCAACACAAAAGAACACCAGGCATTATCTTTTGCAAACCACATTCAGGACATTAAAAAAAAATGTACGTCACGACTTAACACGCTTAGGGTACTAACAGGCACAAACTTTGGACACCAGCAGGAAACAACATCACTCATATAGAAACAATATATTCGCTCAGTTATGGACTATGCTAGCCCATGCTGGGCACCCATTATCTCAAACACACACATAAACACCTTACAGACAATACAAAACAACGCACTTCGTATCATTACAGGATGCACTCAAACAACACCAATAGAACACCTGCACACAGAAACAAAAATACTGAAAGTTAGGGAACATTTAGACATGAGGGGGAACACAATTCATGGCAGCAGCGACAACTAACCCACAACACCCTTGCCACTACATGTACAATCATGCACCAACACCTCGCACCATTAAGGTAACACCAGAGAGACATTATAACCAAATACTCCATTCCATACCACGCCCCACAGACATCACACAGTACATAAAACACATACACACACACCTAACCCACAAAGCACTGACACGACTCGATCCGAATGCAGTCCTAGGTGCGAAGCCGCCACCCATTAACAGGTCAGAGATCAGCCTGAGCAGATCGGATCGAGTTAACTTAGCACGATTCCGATGTGGACATCACCCCAACTTACGGACATATAAACACAGACTAGACAACTCCATAGACGACACCTGCCACCTGTGCCAGGACACACCACAAACAATTGAACACATTATGAGAGACTGTACCGCTCTAGTACAACAACGAACACAACACAACATCACTAGTGCGCTGAACCTCTGGTCCACTCCGGAGAGGGCGATCGGTTACCTGCGTGCCGCCGGCTTGCTCGATCAGGGTGGGCTGATCGGCTAAACAACAACAACAACAACAACAACAAGACTCACTAACCATACCCGTTGCGTCACTTCTACACGTGTTGTTTCTTTCACTTCACGGTATATGTACACTTTTACGCAGCTTAATCCTACAACGTAGTCCATTACATCGTTTGTGCCACGAAATCCAAAAATGCTCTCGCCAGAATATCCATAGAGTATTTGAACCTCTTGTTCCTCACGCTTCGCACAGCTCAATGTATTCTTAAAAGTCTCAAAGGAGGGAGGGCTAGGGAGTCTTTCAGTATTCACCACATCTGTAGACTTTATCAAATACCATTTCATAAATGTCGAGCACGCAATATCAAAGGAAGCCATCACTGTTATTTGTCTACGTGAGAATTCTTCAAAATACACGTCTGAGGTCCAGGGCTTGCTGCGGTCAACTGTGCACGCAGGGGTAGAGATATACCTAGGTAGTAGCAGGAGTCACGTGACCTTTAATCGATCATACAGGGGGCGGATCTTAGGACTTTCTCCTGGACATGCGCACGCGCACGCGTACACACACACACACACACACACACACACACACACACATACACAAAGGAAAAATTGGAACGCTAATTGAAACATGATTTATTTAATAAACATATCATCGAATTATTCAAGATACAGGGTGGGGCACGGGAACCAAGTGTTTTTGGAATAATCAGGAAAATGATATTTATTTTTGTAAAGAAAATATATTGGTAGAACAACATTCGTAAGAACATAGCATTTCATGTCATAATAATCATGTACCGAAAATTATATCTGGCATATGATGTCCTTGGCCGTCGACGCATTGTTGAAAGCGTTTACGAAAATTGGCCTCCACTCTTCCCAGCAGGTCTCTGTTGATTTGGATGATTTGTTGACGGATCGCTTCCTTCAATGCATCTAATGTACGGGGCTTGTCCTCGTAGACACGTGACTTGAGGTACCCCCATAGAAAGAAGTCACATGTGGACAAGTCAGGGGACCGAGGGGGCCATGCAATGTCACCAAATCTCGAAATGAGATGGTTGGGAAACAGGGGGCGAAGAACAGCCATTGACGCTCTGGCGGTGTGTGGCGTGGCCCCATCTTGCTGAAACCACAAATGTCGACGAGCAATACGCCTTCTTCGTAACTCAGGGATGAAAAAGGTGTTCACCATCTCAATGTAACGCCCAGATGTTATGATAACGGTAACCCCATTTTGTTCGAAGAAATAGGGACCGATGACGCCAAACTTTCCCACCGCGCACCAAACTGTAACCTTAGGGCTATGCAGCGGTTTTTCATGGAGTTGTCACGGATTTTCAGCAGCCCAATACCGACAGTTTTGATTGTTGACGGCCCCATTAAGGTGGAAATGGGCTTCATCACTCATTACCACCATCATGTTTTCATTCTGCTCAAAGTGCAAGCATTTCCTGTGCAAAATTCAGTCGTTGGGGGCAATCGTTTACATTCAATTCCTGCACCATCGCTAACTTGTATGGGTGAAAATGTAATTCTTCATGCAAAATCCGTCTAACAGTACGATTGCTGATTCCGAGTGCAGCTGAATGTCTCCGAGCAGAGCGGCCTGGGCTTTGCAACATCGCTTGTCTGACCCTTTCAACGTTCTCTGGAGTACGCACAGTGCGTTGCGGCCCCTTCGGTTTTGTTTTCATTATTGAGCCTCCTGTTCGAAGATTGTTAACCCAACGTAAGATTGTGTCACGAGCGGGAACAGAGTCATTTCGATGAATGTTGAATCTGCGGCGAAACGCACGCTGAACTGCTGTCACTGACTCGCCACTCCTAACAAAATGATCATACGCGAACATGCGGTGTTCTAACGTCCACTGCTCCATGATGGCACCTGAAAGATAAAGGTGAGTGTTAGTTAAAGTTAAATGCTATGAACCCAGGAATGGAATGCTACCTACCGCACGCCCCTCCCATTCCTAATGGCCGATTACTAGCTATTCAAAAAACACTTGATTCCCGTGCCCCACCCTGTATATATATTCAAATCCGCGTAATAAATAAAATAAACATATCGTTAACAAATAGACACACACACACACATACACACACACACACACACACACACACACATATATATATTATATATATATATATATATATATATATATATATATATATCAACGTAAAGAACGACGCTTTGTATAGGAGAATTATCCGCGCAAGATGAGAGCGAAAGAACGAAACAAATGAAAAAATGAGGTACCCACCCGGGAATCGAACTCGGGATCTTCCGATTGCCGGTCAGATATGATAACCACTACACCAAAGGGCATTGGTTTCTGCGCGTATGTAGAGGAATTACGGCATTTGTTTGGGTGAGGCCTGTGGTGTAGTGGTTATCATATCTGACCGGCAATCGGAAGATCCCGGGTTCGATTCCCGGGTGGGAACCTCATTTTTTCATTTGTTTCGTTCTTTCGCTCTCATCTTGCGCGGATAATTCTCCTATACAAAGCGTCGTTCTTTACGTTAATTATACTGCGTGTTTGCAGTTATAATGTATATATGTTACGGCATGCCGGAGGTGCCCCTTTGGGGCATTGGTTTCTGCGCGTATGTAGAGGAATTACGGCATTTGTTTGGGTGAGGCCTGTGGTGTAGTGGTTATCATATCTGACCGGCAATCGGAAGATCCCGGGTTCGATTCCCGGGTGGGTACCTCATTTTTTCATTTGTTTCGTTCTTTCGCTCTCATCTTGCGCGGATAATTCTCCTATACAAAGCGTCGTTCTTTACGTTAATTATACTGCGTGTTTGCAGTTATAATGTATATATGTTACGGCATGCGGGAGGTGCCCCTTTGGGGCATTGGTTTCTGCGCGTATGTAGAGGAATTACGGCATTTGTTTGGGTGAGGCCTGTGGTGTAGTGGTTATCATATCTGACCGGCAATCGGAAGATCCCGGGTTCGATTCCCGGGTGGGTACCTCATTTTTTCATTTGTTTCGTTCTTTCGCTCTCATCTTGCGCGGATAATTCTCCTATACAAAGCGTCGTTCATTACGTTAATTATACTGCGTGTTTGCAGTTATTTTGCAGTTATAATGTATATATATATATATTTATATATATATAACAAAATCAAGAGTTATGGTATCCAAAGGGTACGGTATCATAGGTACTAGGTACCTGGTAACGTTTCCTATAGGTGTTACAACGGTTTTAGGAAAGTTAATCGCCCACAATCCACCGCCCACAATTCAGGCCCAGAATTCATCGCTCATACACTCATACACTTCACCGCAACACAATTCATCGCCCATACAATTCACCGAACTATCATACATATATATATTTTATATATATATATATATATATATATATATATATATATATATGTTCACCCCAACAAAATAAGAATGAATAAGAAAATGTTTGAAACAATATTTATTTAGTAAAACCATAATAAAGAAATGTGTCAAATATTTATTTATTAAAACCATACTCAATAAAAAGTATTTCCGAAAATTATGTCTAAAACACAATCTATTATGAAATATGAGGTATCCCTCATATATTCGACAATAAAATGCTCTGAATCGTACCTTTCGACAAGTCTTCGAATTCGTTCAGCACAATTGCGATATTTTCTTTTTTTCTTTTGAGGTTCGTGGCCACCTATGTACTGTTCATTTCTGATTTCACTTAAAGTTTGTTCTTTCTTAAGGCACTCCAGAAATTTCCAAATATTTGGATGATGGGCAGCAATCTGTTCTTCAAATCCTCTGTGCCACCCTTCGACAGAATTGTTTGTCTTAGGCAAATTCTGTAAGACGCTATCATAAACATTCCACATTTCGTGCGGAAATTGTGGTGGTCGACGGCGATGCCTTCTATCTGGACGTCCAATCCAGGTGTCCTCGAAATAATCTACGACTTCTTGTGCTTCAGGAGGAAAAATGTTGTTATCACATAATAATTCAAATGCATCCACTACTCCCTGTGTAGGCACAAATGCTATTGCGGATAGCATACGAAGATTTAAGACGAAATTTGTATCGATTTCATATCGTTTTTTTAACCCATGAGCTTGAATTGCACGCATGATGCACTGTGAAAAGTGAAAAAAACAGCCTCGTTTTTTTGCATTAGGAAACACTTTTATACCGTGTGACCACAAAAATTGTCCCTATTTTTAATCGCTTATTACTCAGTCATTATTGCAGCTTCAAAAATGAAATAAAAAGCATTCGAAAGAGAACATTTTAAAGTTTTATTTAATTTTTTCGATATCCTGGATACGAAATCAGTACTTATAAAAAATGACAGTTTTATCCACCACAATCAGGGTTATTTGTCGTGTGACCACAAAAATTGTCCCTGTTTTTAATCGCTTATTACTCAGTCATTATTGCAGCTTCAATAATTTTTTCGATATCCTGGATACGAAATCAGTACTTATAAAAAAATGACAGTTTTATCCACCACAATCATGGGTTATTTGTCGGACATGCAACGTGTTTTCATCGCAGAAGAGATGATCAAACATGGCTCGGTAGTTGCCACCCAACGGTCTTTCAGACGACAATACGGTCAGCAAAGGACCATAGATCCTAAAACGATTCGCAGGATTTTCGCAAAATGGAAACATCACGGCTCAATCAAGAACATGCATAAAGGCAACTCTGGGCGCAGCAAAGGTGTGCGAACCGCTGAAAACATTGATTCAGTCGCAAATCAGCTTGAAACGGACAACAAGAAATCTGTGAGACGACTATCAGCTGTGACAGGAATCAAACGGGAGAGCATTCGGAAAATAATCACGTTGGATTTGAGAATGAAGTCATTCAAAATTATGTGTTTGCAACAGCTTAGCGAACAAGACTACCAGCGTCGTTTGATGTTTTGTGAACGCATTGAAACAATAATTGAACAAAACCAGATAAGATTAAGTGACATAATATTCAGTGATGAATGCCACATCTATCTCAATGGGTTCATCAACAGACAGAATTACCGGTGTTGGTAACAAAACAAGCCAAATATACACTTGGAGAAACCTCTGCATTCACCAAAAGTTACTGTCTGGTGTGGTTTGAGTAGCAGCAAGGTTTATGGTCCTTACTTTTTGAGGACCCAGAGACAAGGAGACCGCTTTCAGTAACTTCAGAAAGATATGTAGAAATGCTGAACACTGTTTTTGAACAAGAAAACTGCAGTAACAAGTGGTTTCAGCAAGACGGAGCAACAGCCCACACAACTAGGCAATCACTGGAATGTTTAACAAGATTTTTTGAACAAAGATTCATTTCTCATCGCTCGCAGTTTCCCTGGCCCGCAAGATCTCCCGATCTATCACCTTTGGACTTTTTTCTCTGGGGATTTGTCAAGGACAAAGTATTCAGGCAAGAGCCATCCTCTATCTAAGAATTAAAGCAAGCGGTGGTAGAGAGTGTTCAGTCCATTGAATGCAGCGTTTTGGAAAATGTAATAAATAACTTCCTTTCCCGTTGTGTGAAATGTAAGAATGTCCAGGGACGTCACTTTGAACACATGTAGAATAAATTAAAACTTTGAAATGTTCTCTTTCGAATGCTTTTCATTTCATTTGTGAAGCTGCAATAATGACTGAGTAATAAGCGATTAAAAACAGGGACAATTTTTGTGGTCACACGGTACAAGCATTAATCATGGCCTTCTCAAAATCCGTCGTTATTGATAATGGGGATGGTGACGGTTCAAAGCTCTTTATCTTTTGTAAAAAAGTCATATATGTTTCTTCTGATTTGTCAAGCAGCAAGGCGTACACTAAAGGCAATGAAGTGTTTTCTTCTAAACCATGCAGAGTATACAATTGGTGAAATAACAAAGGAACAGTTTTAAATGTTCCGTCGGCATACCAATGTTTGCTTTGTGCCAACAACTGGAGGTTTCGCTTTGTAGCAAAAATTATTATGCGGTTATCAACAGGTTCAGAATCAAAATATAGGAACTCTTCTCCATTATGCGTTTTTGTATAATTTTCAGGAAAATATATGTCTTTACGATGAGGTGGGAGGACTGGTCCAGAATTTTTTTTGTGTCTGATGTTTCGTATTGTTCTTTATACGCTATCTGTCCTTGGAAGGTTAGGCACTGCTGCTTGACTGCAACCAGCAAAAGCATCTGATAATATGCAATGAGGTGAATCATTTGTATTTTTAGCATTTTTACGTATGTTTTTACGAATTTTTAATGTTTCAACATGTGCTGCATCACCACAATGATTGTGCTCTTTCCAAGATTTAATTATTTTGTCACTAACTCTGGTCACTCGAGCTGGGCACTTTGTTTTCTGATATTGCTCACACTTCCAATGTATTTTTTCTTTAATTTGCTTTTCTTTGTAAAACAAATGACCACTGATACATAATTTTTGCTTTCCTTTCTCTGTTTGAATAAGTTGAAGCGCCATTATGGGTGATGTAGCAGACACACGACACACTGTTTACTGCTTGTAACTTAACAACGACTGATTTATTTTACTTTTAAACTTGCTTGGTTTGTGTCGGGGTGAAATGGCGGCAAATTTGCTTGGTTTGTGAATTGGCAGTAAATTGGCGATGAATTGTGGACGGTGAATTGTGGGCGATGAATTATCCCCTAAGCGATGATTTGTGGGTGATGAATTATCCTGAGCGATGATTTGTGAGCGATGAATTGTGGACGGTGAATTGTGGGCGATGATTTTTCCGGATACCTGTTACGACACACTCTCGTACCCCTAAGTTACTTCACACACCCCAGCTTCTGGGTCCGAAAATTGTGGGTCCCTACAGTCAGTTGGGGCGGTTGATCGCCCTCATCTTCCAAGCACACTAGCTCCTTCAACGAATCAAAGTTGACGATCTGTCGGTTTGCCTGGTTAAGCGTGATGCCCTTCGCCTTCACGATATGTTTCATCTCCTATTCCACACTCACCCGTAACCCATTAGTTTTTGGACCTGTTAAGAAAAGAGAGTCGGCGTATGCGATGTCTCCATACTCATCCTTAATCTCATCAGTCAACTCTCCGAGGAATTCTCCAATAGGAGGCATGTATTATTCACCCTCCCTCTCTGTGAATATCACATTATCTTTATCGGCGTACAGAACCCTCCACCCAAGAGAGTGCAGTAATTCCCAAAGTTTGATGCGTACGTATGCGATTATGAAGCTGGCTACAGGTATGTTTGTAACACGTGTTGTATCTTTAGCCAATTCGGTGATGTTGTACTTATTATGTACGAATTACCTACATTCACGATCTCCATCACCTCTTTATCGGGAGCATTGGCATAATCCCACACCTCGTTATAACTTTGGGCTAGATGAACGTTCCCCTTGCCTGTGTTCTGTGCAAATTTTCCCCAAAGACTATTTAGGCACGACAATTTAGGCACAACTTTGTACTAAAGCGCTTGCCGGAGGTCAATTTACAATTTGGGAACGGTCAGGCTGTATCACCAAGGTCACGGTAACGCTGAATATACGCCGATTTTTCATCTTTGATCTCAACTTCTTGCGGATACCCTGATGCTTCAACCTTATCCTTCAAAAAAGTTGTTTATAAAGGGTGTTCCAGAAGTCATCACCCCATCTGAAGTAGCTGTAACTTTAATTTAATTATTGTTTTTTGAATTTTTTTCCAGATTGTAGATCAACCCCAATAACTTGAAGATGGAACACTACACACCACAACATAATTCTAACATAATTCTAAATAAAATAAATTATTTCACTTTCTACAGTATTTGTTGTTTTATTGGTTCAAAAGTTATAAGCAAAACAAATGGGGTGATGACTTTTGGAACATCCTATATATGGTGTGAGAAGTGTGGGTAGCTTCTGGAACCTCCACACCTCATATAGCTTCATCATTCTGTAGCCATGGCGAACGGCTAGGGACAGCTCAGGGGTTGTATATACACCTCTGATCTTCCGCTGGTTGGTTGTGTGATTACATGCCCCATTGTTCTCTGCGCACTTCAAGCACAGGGGATACATGAGCTTGTGGTCTATAACGATAAGTAAGATCGGGCATCCATAGGTCGCGAGGGGGGAGCACGTCTAAGAAAGAAAGACCGAAATAGTTATTATTCAAATTTGCTGAGAACACTTCATGGTGGGCAGCGCGGGCCCCAACAATTTTTCAAGTGCTCCTACGGGGTACGGATTGTTCTTCACGTAGGATATATATATATATATATATATATATATATGTATATATAATATATATATAAAATATATATATATATACAGTATATATAATATATATATATATATATTACATATATGTGTATATAATATATATATATCTATATATATATATACATATCCTTTGGTTAGCTTCCGCCCGAATTGTTCATTCTGACGAAGGTCGAGCTTTTCACTCCACCTTAGACCTACTGTTTAACGTGGAATCCGAACCACGCACCACCAGCAGCCCAGCGTCTTAACCACTAAGCCACCCAGGGTACCCATTTATCTACCAACCACTTTCTTTTTTATTGTGTGGAACGACGAACAGCTGGGTATTGCTGCGCGCCGGCTGCCGTCACCGGAACTCGAAACCGGGACCGATGGATTCGTAGTCAGCGACGCTAACCACTACACTACACCACCATATATATATACACACACACACTATATTATATACATACATATATATATATATATATATATATATGGGCACACTAGGGGCCACTTCGGCCCATCGAGGTGGCTCCACTATGTAAAAACTGCCTGTACATTGGCAACAACCAATTTTTACAAAACTAAATAATTATCAATTTAAAACTAAAGATAGAATCTCTGGATCCAGAGGATCAAGTCATAATAGACTACTATCCACAAATATGTTACACTCTATATCTATTTATAAATGACATGCGAATATATCAGATCCAAAGAATCCAGTCAATTTCATTACGGTATCCATCAATACTAGTACCTTGCCAACGAAAAATAAGTCACGGTCCATATCGATTGTGGATCAAGTCAAAATTTACCACCATATACATTACAATATACAGTATATACTTAGGAGGAAAAGTGTAGGTGTGGCTGTAAAGACTGTACAGTAATGTAGAAATGTGTGTGCACCCATTTTGGGTCTCCCATTTAAAAGTGTTTGTGAGGCAAGTGAAGATCATGAGTTTTTCAATACCTCACAGTACTATGGGGGGCACCGCTCGGCAGAGGAATCTCTTTAAATGGGGTGTGTAAGTTCAGAGAGTATCCCCTAACCCAAGATGCTGCCTCCCTACATACCACAACACTTGTGTTGAGCTGTGGGATCTATCACCTAAATGTATATAATATATATGAAATAAACTAGTACCATTCATGCAATAAAAATGGGCTAAAACACCATCACCAGATGTCCATTGCAGACATCAAACTATCCAACCTTCTTTTGAAAGAATCAATTGTATCTGAAGTCACCACTTCTGTCAGAATGTTCCAAAACTTAATTACTCTGTAAAACTATGTTTTCTTAAATTTGTTCTATATCTTGGCATAAATAATTTCATACTATGACTTCTAGTCTGGTTATTGTGATCTTTAATGAAAAGAGAATCAAAATCCATCTTATACAACCCTTAATTTTACTACCTTAAACTATACCCAATCTATCAACATATGCGTCTAATCGATTTTTAAAAATGTTTATAGACGTGCTACTAATTACTTCTACCGGCAAACTATTCCAGCTATTTACTATTCTATGCGTAAAAAAGTTTTTCGCAACTGCTGTCTCGAACCTTCTACTTGTCAACTTACACCCGTTATTTCTAGTCCTATTATATTGAGATATTTCGAAAAAGCTACCTCTATCTACGTTATCGAACCCATTCATAATTTTGAAAACATGGATTAGATCACCCGTTAGCCTCCTAGTCGCGAGTGTAGTCAATTTTAACTATTTAAGCCTATCCTCGTACGACTTTGACCTAAGCGACGGAATCATCTTCGTTGCTCGTCCTTAAACTCTTTCGATTTTTTTTATATCTTTGCGCATATGCGGATTCCAAAATTGGATCGCGTACTCCAAATGGGGTCTAACTAATGATTTATAAAGAGGAACTATAATATCGCGCGATTTGTACTCAAAATTCTAAGCTATAAAACCTAACACTTTCTTCGCTTTATTGACCGCTGCTGTACTTTGTTTCGCTACTTTTAAATCACCAGTAACTATAATTCCTAAATATTTTTCCTGCTCTACGCTTATCAACTCTTTCCCTGACATACTATACGCAAAATTACCGTTACGCGAACCTACATGCAAAATTTTGCACTTGTCGACGTTAAATTTCATTTCCCATGTGAATGACCAATCAACGATCTTATTCAGATCATTCTGGATTTTACCTCTATCTTCGTCATTAATCGCCCTACCACCCAGCTTCGTGTCATCCGCAAACTTTGAAACTGTACTGACTAGGCCGACATCTAAATCGTTAATATATATAAGAAAAAGCAAGGGGCCCAATACAGAACCCTGAGGAACGCCACTCGCTACATTAGCCCAACACGACTCAGCTCCATCAACGACCACCCTCTGTTTTCTACCTCGCAACCACTCTTCTATCCAATTTATTACTACACCCCTGATTCCATGAGCCTTAGTTTTCTCAATGAGTCTTTTGTGCGGTAAGGTGTCAAACGCTTTTTGAAAATCTAAATACACTACATCAACCGCCCGATGACTATCGTAAACGTCAACCACACTTTGAAAAAATTCTAAAATTTTAGTTGAGCAAGAATTGTTTCGCCTAAAACCGTGCTGCGTATTTCTAAGTTATGCAACTCTAAGTTTTCGACTATACGATCCCTAATTATTGATTCCAGTAGCTTACCTACAACAGACGTTAAACTGATTGGCCTATAATTTCCCGCCGCACCTTTATCGCCTTTCTTAAAGATAGGTGTACGTTTGATAACTTGGAATTATCTGGTACGCACCCCTCAGAAATAAACGCATTAAAAATCTTTGTTAGCGGCACAACAATGCTATCTTTTAATTCTTTTAGTTGTATGGGATAAATGGAATCCGGCCCCGGTGATTTACGCGTTTTCATTTTATCAATAGAGCGCATTACTTCCCCTTCACTAACCACAATATTATCCAAAATATTACCATTATCAAAAGTTATTATGTCTATGACCGTAGGAATATTCGTTACATCTTCTATAGTAAAAACTGACGTAAAAAATTCGTTTAACGAGGTAGTCATTTCCTTGTTTTCAGAAACTAGATCTCCGTTAACATTTTCCAACGGCCACAAGACACTTTTTACTGGATTTCTATTGTTGACGTATTGAAAGAATCGCTTGGGGTTTTCTTGACCGTCACGAGCTATGGAGATTTCAAATTCGCGATTGGACTTTTTAATTACAGTTTTCGCTTCACGCCTTAGAAATATGTAGTTGTTTCGAAACCACAAATTGTCTTTGTCGCACTTATGTAGCCTATAAGCCCTATCTCTACTCTTTATAATATTTACTCCTCTAGAAGTAAACGACAAGGGCTTGTTGTTTACTTTCGCACGCTTAATTTTGTATGGTACACATTCCTCATTTATAGTCCTAAATACTGTTTCAAACGATTCCCACATTAGTTTTGCGTTGGAGTTCCCCATTACGTTTTCCCAATTGACGTGTGACAATTTATTTGGAAATTTACAAAAGTCTGCGTGCTGGAAGTTAGGAATTTTAGTCGAGTTAGCTGGTTTCGAGTGACTTACTGAGAGGGCAAACTCTACCATATTGTGATCGCTATTGCTTAACGGTTTTATTACTTGAAGATCAGTAATTAGCCTATCATCCGTAGTTATTACTAAATCTAAAATACTGTCCAACCTCGTAGGTTCCCCAACCTTTTGAATAAGAAAGCTATCCTCGAGAAAATTAACTAAACGATTACCTTCCGCGTCTCCCTGCATTGTATCGTAATTCACGTTGGCGCAATTAAAGTCACCCATAACTAAAGCCTGCTCACTACCTATTATTCTCTTTAGTTCACGATATAACGCTTCGTCCGTATCAGCTGTTTGATTAGGGGGCCTATATATAACCGCAACAACAAGTTTGAAATCGTTCAATTTAAGTTCTGCTATAGTCGAATCTATCGGTTCTGGAATTGTGTGCTTTACTTCTATAACGTTCGCAATATTATCTTTGATATACAACATAACACCGCCTCCTCGCCTACCTATTCTGTTTTTAACAAAAAGTCTATAACCTCTAATTTGATACTCCCCTACAAAGTCACGTGTTTCAGTGCTAAGCCACGATTCATTTATCGCAATTAAATCATAGTCTTTACAAGCAATTAAAGAAAAAAATTCGTTTATTTTATTTCGTAGGCTACGAGCATTTAAGGATAGAACCTTCAAATTGTTTGTAATTGCGACACCTTCGCGAGCGCAGGGGAAATTTGTGGAATTTACGCTGGGACCGTTCGAGTTACGGCAGCCTGAAAAGAAGAGACAGTATTATGAAATAGTCTTCCTAAACGCGCAGCTCCAACGTCATTAAGATGAAGTCCATCTCCGAGGAACAAGTCCCTCCTGCCGTAGAAACTGTTCCAAAAATTCGCAAAATGCACTCCTTCCTGTTGGCAAAGAGACTTTAGGTTATTGTTAATATAGGTCGCCTTGCTGTAGAAATCATTACGTTGGATAATTGGAGGAAGTATACCTGTTAAAACAATCTTATTAGTTTTTTCCTTTAGTCGCTCTAGTAAGTCCCTGTACCTAGCCAGCAGTTCTTCCGATCTAGAATTTAAAACGTTATTATTACCGACATGAATAACATACGTTGTGCCCTCGGCGGTACCGTCTGTGAAATGGTCAACACTATTAGTTATATCCTCCACCCTTGCACCAGGGTAGCAGTAACGGCGCCTACGACGAGGGTTTCTCCCACAAAATTCATCGAGCTGCCCTCGAACAATGGAATCGCCAACGAGTCGTATTTCCGGTTCATCAGCATCTCCGAAACCTAAAACAGAAAACTTATTGTTTGTTATTACTGGTAGACAAGTCTTAGGTTGGGAACTAGGGGAAGAGAGAGGGCTATTAGTACTATTTATATTATTAGTAGAAACTGAGGCAGGTGGGTTCGTAACTGGAGTCTCAAGGGGTTCTAATTTTGCCGTCAGGAGCATCACGCTTTCTTCAAGCCTCACTCTGGCCTCCCTCTCACGTTCTAACTCGTTCCTAAGGACTTCCATGCTTGAGCACCACCTGCAAACTAACTGTTCATTATTATTAGCCATTGTAAACGCATAAGCGGCAAATTTCCCTTCACAGCGACTACAAGTACTTGACGGGGGTGCCATGCTCTTAATTAGTTAAAAAACAAAAAATAAATTAAAAAACAAAAACAAAAAACGAGCGTTTGGAAATTAATAAATTACAACGTAGGTCTACCGCGTGCTTATTGTGCCGTCACCTGTGCAAACCCGCAAAAATGTTCCTGAATCGCAAAAACAGGTTCTTGTAACACAAATTTATACTAAATGAATATATAATTAAGCTACCGACGAAAGCTCTGTAAATGAAAAAGTACTACTAAAACTTATCTGTCCGCTATTCGACCGACTGTTTCTTTCTGTTTTTCCTTTTTCCCACGGTGGGTGACCCCACTCTACTTGATCCCCTGAAAGAAAGGAAAATGAACCTTATGAAAGCACGTTTTCTGATAGATTTGTAAAACAAAAAAGGCAAACCAAGGGAATTTCAACCTTATGAAACCTCGGTTAGTAATAGATTCGGGAAACAAACAATGCAAGCCACGTGCACTAGCCTTGGTTTAATCAAATAATATAGTAATGAATAAAGTCAATAAATGAAATATATTTGTTAATGAAGGATTAGTAACACGAAGTAATTTAGTTAAGAATGCACCAAACACTATTTTTTTTTAAACACTTCAACGGAAACAACTTATTCAAAATGTAACACTGGACACTCGATAAAACACGTCTGTTCACAAGGAAAGACTGATCACAACTGAGGAAAGTACAGTGTACTCAGTGATGTACTTGGATTGTACTCAATGTAATTATGTCGCCCTTTAGAAATGTATACTCGGCGAAAATACGATTATTTTTTATTATTTTAAAAAAAATTATTTGGAGTCTTTCAAAAATCTGATCATGTGTTTAAAGGGGGGAACTTAACCTTCAAACTGCACTCCCCCAAAATTTACATTATATATAAAGCACGTAATTGTAAAATAAGGATTACTTATACTTCACTTCGATTACTTCGATTAACACTCCCTTGTTAGCAGCCTCTCAGCGATGAGGGGGAAGAGGCCCCTTGTCTTCTTATTTTTTTTAGATTCCGGCCTCAGCCATGGTCGAAAGAGGTCGAACCTCTACCCCTGTGAATTCATAGCACTACCTGTACATTTTCAGAAGTAAATTACAGTGAAAGAAAGTTTTTTTATCTTTTCCTTCGAGCCGTGCCCTCGTTCGAGAACTCAGTCAATAAAGTCGATAAGTTATAAAAAGAAAATCGGCGAACCTTCCGAGAAGGTATAAGAGTATTATAGAAATAGAAGAATTAACCACTGTCGAACCTACAGCGAGAAAAAAAAATTAGAATGTTATAGAAGAAAACTATCACGAGAAATATCCGTTGCTGCCTCCTAACCAGAACCCCCGTCGACTTCGAACCAACCCAGGGCCATAGACGGAGGGGTTAACAAAGTCTGGCGACCCCTGCCCCAGGATAAAAAAATCTAGCGACCCATGCCCCAGGATAAGAAACTGACGACCCCTGCATCCAGGATTCTTCCAGTCTTCCAGAACCCCCTGGAAATCGAGACAACCAAGCACATAGAAGGAAGGATTTTAACAAGTGGCCACTCTTTGGCCAGGATAGAAATTACCCTGCTACCAAGATAATAAGACCCACCATTTGGCCTGCGTGTCACGACTTCCAGTTCGTAACATCCACCCTTGAACCAGTGTGTAGCGACTCCAAGTTATCTACGTCTCGTCTCATCTAGAAGAAGTAGCCAGTAAGACACGTCTTCAGGACACGTCTCTAAGGATTTCGCCGTAGAAATTTTGTTAAGTAGTTTTTTTTTTTAAGTAATTTGTAAACATTTGAAAAGTCAGTATTATTAATAGTTAATAATGAGTATCAAGCCAGAATTTACAAGAAACACAGTGAACATTTCAGACACCAGTGATTCATTTTTTTTAGTGAAATAGTAGTTTTCACAGAAGTTGATTTTCAGAGTTATTGTCACAGAGTTATTGTCACAGAGTTAAAATGTCACAGAGTTATTTTCACTATTATAGTTAGTATAGAATAATTTTATTTTATGTACCAAACATAATATTACTGTACCTTCGCGTACATTCGAGTGAAATGTGTTTACATTTCGTACTTTTGTTTACAATTTTTTTTCAAATTATTGAATTGAATTGACTTGCAAATTAAGAAAGAGAGAGTTTATAGACAGTTTATAGAGTTATAGAGATACTTAAAGCAGTTTCAAGTTCCAGTTTCAGTTTCCAGTTTCAGTTGGTTGCATCCAAGAGGGACGACCAAACCCCAGAGATTTATAGAGATACTTGAAGTAGTTTCGAGCCAGTTTTTAGTTGCAAATCCGTTGCAAATCAGTTCCAAGTCAGTTTTAGTTACAAATAAGTTGCAAATCAGTTTTCAGACAGTTTCAGTTGGTTGTATCCAAGAGGGACAACCAAACCCAGAGAATAATAGACTCCACTTGATAGAGTTCAAGTGCAGTCAATTTCAGTCAGTTTCAGTTTCTGTCAGTTTTTCAGTTCAAGTCAGTAGGTTGCATCCAGAGGGACAACCGCCCCAGAGATTTATAGAAATACTTGATAGCAGTTCAAGTCAGTAGGTTGCATCCAGAGGGACAACCGCCCCAGAGATTTATAGAAATACTTGATAGCAGTTCAAGTCAGTAGGTTGCATCCACAGGGACAACCGCCCCAGAGATTTGTAGAAATACTTGATAGCAGTTCAGGTCAGTAAGTCAATTTAAGTCAGTTCAAGTCAGTTTAAGTCAGTTCAAGTCAGTTAGTTTCAAGTCAGTCAGTCAGTCAGTTTCAAGTTAATCAGTTTCAAGTAGTTTCGAAGTTTCAGTCAGTTTTGAAGTTAGTTTCAAGTCTCAGTTTCAAGTCCAAAGTCAGTTTCAAGTCCAAAGTCAGTTTTCAAGTCCAAAGTCAGTTTTCAAGTCCAAAGTCAGTTTTCAAGTTCCAAGTGAGTTTCCAAGTCCAAAGTCAGTTTCAAGTCCAAAGTCAGTTTTCAAGTCCAAAGTCAGTTTTCGAGTGCCAAGTTAGTTTTCAAGTCCAAAGTCAGTTTTCAAGTCCAAAGTCAGTTTTCAAGTCCCATGTCAGTTTTCAAGTCCCAAGTGATTTCAATGCAGTCAATTGAATTCAACTTTTTGTTGTTGTTTAAGAGAATTTAGTTTAAGAGAATTTAGTTTAAGAGAATGTAGTTTAAGAGAATGTAATTTAAGAAAATGTAATTTAAGATAATTTAATTCAACCTTTTTTGTTGTAAAAGAGAATTTAATTCAACCTTTTTTGTTGTAAAAGAGAATTTAATTCAACCTTTTTTTGTTGTAAAAGAGAATTTAATTCAACCTGAATTTAAGAGAATTTAACTTAAAAGAATTTAACTTAAGAGAATTTAATTCAACCTGAATTGAGAGGTTTGTGTCTTTAATTTAACTTCTTTTTTTTGTTGTAAGAAGGAAATTGACCGATTTGTCTCCTTTTTGCATGCAGTTGTTGCGTATATAAATATATAGGTGAAATTATATATTTTCTTGTTGTAACAAAACCAGATTTACAATTGTTTAAAATGATTTTGATAATTATTGTAATGTACATGTGATGATCATAGTTGTGTAATAATTAATCGATCATGTCCCAATGATTTCCTTTTTAAATTACTATGCTGAGGAACATGCCGTCCCTCCGTTTTGTTTTACCCCCTTTAATTTTTGTTCTAAGCAGTGCGACAATGAATGTTTTCCTAAAGAGCAAAGTGTTCACGAAAAGACGTATTGTACTATGCTATGCTATTTAATAATAATAATGTTTGCTTACTATATATAAGTTTTTGCTTATGTGTTATTAAGTTATTTTACTCAAAGCTAATCTGTTCCTTAAAGTATATATATATAAATATATATACAGATATCCTAATCCACCAATTATTTTTTCACTCTCATAATCCACATACTCAATACTCATGTTCTACGTACACGTATATATACGTATGCGCATTTACGTATAACTTCAACGACAAATCCCTTTTCCCCATTTGGACATATCACCAACCACTACACTCTGTACCTAATACACAAAAATACACAGTTGACCACAGGTCTATACAGCATCCATTAGGTAATTCGGTTTTTACCTACAATAGTCAATAAAATTAGTTTATAGATTGTACGATCATGGTAACTTTGAAAAATTCCTGAACTTTAAAATTTATATTTTTCCCTTTTACCTACTATTCATTATCTATGTAATTTTTCCCACAGGAAAATAATTTTTCTTTAAAAATTTAACAATATCATTGTTTGTCTAAATTAAAGTATTAATCCTTTTATTCTGTTTGCATAAATTAAAGTATTAATCTTTGAATTTTTTATATTTAATAATAACTCTAAACAAGTGTCATGTTAAAGATTTGATTACTGTGTATTGTAAATCAACCACCCGAATTCGCTTGTTCTGTATATAAATTTGTAATTATAAAAACCATTTGTCATCATCTAGTTTGAATTAGTTGGGAGGTTATGTTATTGTATTGTATTAATTGTATTATATTATTGTATTAATCTTTTACAGAGCACTGTAAAAATGAACAATGAATAATCAATATTCATTTTTACATGACAACCAAAATCGCTGAACGCGAGTTTGGATAAAAATTTTATTTGTTGCCTTCAATTTTTGTTTCAGTGTCACATCCATATTCTTTCTTGACCGCTATCCTTAATTAATTTTATTACTTATTTATTCATGTACCTATTGTCTACTTATGCCCTATCAACCTATCAGTCCATATTTACTCGTGTCTATATTACACACACAACCTATTGTGTTACGTACCAATATGTGTACAAAACTTTAGGCATTCGTACCTGTTCGTTCAAAGTCGTGGAAATACGTTCGCATGTTTTATTTTTTCTTTTAAGTGTGTTCACCCCTCGGAAGATATTCATAAATGTTTATGCAAGTGTACGCAATTCGATGACCACAGCACAAATTGACATCTGAAAACGTAAAATCTCCTCTCTCTGATTCGAATTTATAGAACATTATTATGTGTGATATATGATATATATATATATATATATATATATATATATATATATATATATATATATATATATATATATATATATCGTATGTGCCATGTACTTTGTGTTATATTCCTAACATCTTAATTGTCTATAAATATAAAACACTAAAAACAAAAACAAAACTATAGTTAACCGTTTAATTGTAATTAACTGTAATACTTTAGTATAATGTAACTGATGTACCGTACTTTAATGAAACTGTAATTAATGATAATAATTTATATTGTAATTAATGTTCTTTCATTAACGATAATAATTTAATATAATGTAATTAATGTACTTTAATGAAAAAGTGAATGTAAATTAATCCGTAATTGTAATCGTAGTTGTTGTGGACCAAAAGTACAGAGTACTCAGTGATGTACTTGGATTATACTCAATGTAATTATGTCGCCCTTTAGAAATGTATACTCGGCGAAAATACGATTATTTTTTATTATTTTTTTTTAATTTTTTATTTGGAATCTTTCAAAAATCTGATCATGTGTTTAAGCAATGTTGAGTGGCTAGAATGTTGTTTTTTGCTCTTAGATATGGTTAAAAACATGGTAGGAGTCCATTATAACACATTTTTTACTTATTTGCAATCTTTCGATTTTGAACCCTAGGCCTCCTCTGGCCCACCCTAAAATCGCGTGTCGAGTCCATGTATGATATATCGAAGTCCCCGCATACATACACACTTTTTTTTCTTTTATAGCTGAGAGTCGGTCACGAGGGTTTGGATTTTATGATCTTTTTCCTGCCTTGTTCCAAACTTTTCTCAAAAACCTAACATATTTCGATTGAAACTGTATTTTAACTTGTGATAAATTGTGTAAAATATATTGCATTTTCTTACAATCAATAAATCTCACTTTATAATTTATATGCACCGATTTACTGACACTTTATACACTTTCGGATGGTGATAGAATAAACCGCCGAGAAGTTATCACCTTATTTTGATATTAATGCAGAGAGAAACAAAGCGTCCATTCCCCTCAAGGTATAAACAAATTCATATCATCATTATTATTAGTATTTTTATTTTTTATCATTAATACAAGAAACAAAAGTTATTTATATTAATTTAATTATGTATTTACCGCTAGTTTATAAAGTGTGTTTACTGCATTATAATTATGAAGCAATATATAAACGGTGTATTTATTCCTGATAATTTTTTTATATGTATATGACATCAAGTGGTTCTCAAACTGTTGAAAGTTCCCAACTCTTGCCTTAGGGTATGGATGCAAAGATTTGTCCGAAAAAACAAAGAAATTATATAGTGAAAAATGTAGAGGAAGAATGGTTATTCTCTTGTCCACTAGATGGTGAAGGTTATAAAGGTGAGAATAACATTTAGTCTTCTGAACGAAAGATGGGGTTAGTCATACGGGGAAATAATCGATAGCAAATAACAATTATCATCAGTCAGGAGGGCCACAAACTAGCACAGCGTTCATGAAGAAAAGCGATCCATGGCGACAGCATCATCGAGAGTCGAATCCTTTTATTTTGCTTATAGGAAAACTGTTACCCTCCAGGGTATGGGCGCTTGTTTCGGGTGGGGGGAGAAGTGTAGGAAAACCCTGTAAGTGTGTGTTTATATGTGTGTGAATATACGAGGTTTTGTGTGTGTGTGTGTGTGTGTGGTGTGTGTGTGTGTGTGTGTGACCCGTACACTTTTTTACAAATAGTAAATTAAATGGCTCATAATTATTTAAGTCGTTGACAAATTCTCGAGACGAGAAAATTTTCCTCGAATACAAAACTTTTTGAAAACAAAGAAAACTAAATATAAAATTATCAAATTCAACCCAACCAAATTTGATCTGCCCTAACCTAATTTAATCCAACTTAACCTAACGTAACTCTACCGAACTTAACCTACCTAATGTAGTGACTACATCTACAAAGACAACTATCAGAAGTTTGGTAGACAATAAAATTTGAATAAAATCCGTACAGACATCGTTTCGAGAAAAATTCTACTCCAGTTTTCCTTCTGTCGTTTAAAGTGTAATATTCCCTTATCTAATGATTTTTTTATGCCGGAACTTTCTATCTTAAATATACCAAAGATCAACACCGAGCCCTGTTCAAAAAAGGAAAACGATATTTTTTAAGAGACCATGCATGTAATGTCACTATATAACGAAATTGATTATAAAATAGAAAAACTTTACTTCATAATATTCGAGTATATACTGTTTATGAAGACGCAAAGAGGTAGTTAATTTTTATGAGAAGGAAGAAAATTACAGTATATACTATAAATAATAAAGATTACACTAATTGTAAGTAATTGCTACTTTTAATACTGTATTTAGTTAGATCAAAATCATACTCGTCAACAGTGACGGGACTCTATGGGTGCAGTGAAAAATAGAATATGAAAAACAAGACCCGGCCAGAGTGGGAAAATTTGACATTAAATGATTAAATAACACTACTCAAATATTTTGGCTCTGCGATATTATCTTTTGGGTTCACATGGACATTGAATATTTTGAAAAATTTGTGATTATATCGAAAAAATAATCTAAGTCCAAACTTTTCATCAGTGCAAGTGTTTTATATTTATCATAAGAAATATACTTGTTGGCAACTATGGCCAGTTCAGTAGTGCTACTGTTGCTGTCTCGTCATTCAATAGTTGATATTAGTATTCCATAGTTTGATCTTTTGGATGGTACAGTTGCCCACATATGTAATGTTCCTCGCCTCACAGGCGACTCCGTACATGTGGCAACGCCGCAGCGATAGTCAAGGTACCTCAACTGGGGGAAGGTAGGGTGGAGGGGGGACAACAGAGTCCAACAACATATAACATTGACATACAGGTAAGGCGCCGTTCAAAGATTACGTAACGCTGTTTTTGCTAAAACCCACCCCCCCACCTCCCCCGATGTAACGTTCTGTAACGTGTGGGGTGTGGGTTGGGGGACGTGTTACATGATATCTTAGGGGGTGTCTGGTCTAGCGTTACAGAACGTTCCTGGGGGATCTGGGGTGTCAAGTTTTAGCAAAAATAGCGTTACGTATTCTTTAACGGCCCCTAATTATAATGTAATATCTGTGTTCATAAAGATAAACGATTAATATGATCGTGAACAGCGTTGAACTCCATGTTTACTAGTCTTATACAGTAATAAGGTTCCATTATGATTACTGCAAGTCTGTATGAACAGATAACACAATTCAACTTTTTATATACTAGTGAATTTGAACGAAAAATAGACATTACACAACCATCCTCCACACTCCCTCATTCCTCTTCCCCACCCACCAGTCTCGCGTATATTAAATCATTATGTAACAATACTAATAAAGCTGTTTGTAGAGTCCGTGTACAGCTTTAAACCTTTACTAACTTACGAATCTACACGATGTATTGACAGTGAGCGAGAAAAAGATTGAGATATTGTGAGAGAGAGCGAGGTAGAGGGGCAGAGAGAGTTAATGGGAAATGGCTTATCGATTGTTACACAAAGAACTTAACAGTTTCGATCTGAATAACAGTAACTGATTATCAAAATCACAAAAATAATCCACGGTTATACTAGCATAAACATATTTATATACTTATAAATTCATACAATATTATACTAATGTTTGTGAAATGACGTTGATGGGCTAAACCGTGGTGTTGACATGGTTACTTGCTGTCGCCGTCCAGGAGAGACTACATATGGGCGTGTGAGTAAAACCCGTAAGGTGACTGTTGCATGAAGCAGGATATCACTACCGGTTTGTGGCTGATGCCTATTATATTAATAGTGTTTTCCAGATTGTATTTGTATTATTAATATGGAGAGATAATGATTTAATCACGATGGACAGATAAACCCATTAATGTTTTCTAGATTTCCTGTTGCATTATCAATGTGGAGATATTATTAGATCTTAACAAGGAATACATATATCTATATATATATACTTATATATATTCCTGGATGGAATGATTTTATTGCCCCCCTGAAGAGGGAATCGAAAGACGCCTATGATTTGTGGTGCTTCCATGGTAGAGCCAGATTAGGACCAGTATACATAAATATGTGTAGAAGTCGGGGTCAGTATAAGGCGGCCATAAGGCGATGTAAACAGGAAGAAGAGTCTATTCGAGCATCAAAAGCCTGTGAAGCTCGCATAAATAACGATAATAAAAAATTTTGAAAATTTGTTAAGAATCAAACGGGTGTCAAAAATGTCCTCCCTCCGACAATCGATGGGGTGTCGGGGGAGGATGAAATTGGAAAGCTGTGGAAAAACCACTACTCTAACATTCTTAATAGTGTGAGTAGGGATAAACTTAAGATAGATTGCAGCGAAACGATTGTGAGAGGGACAAGGGAAAATATTTTGATGTCATTTTCTGAAGTAAAGAGGTTAATTAAAGAGTTAAAGACTGGTTCTGCGTCAGGGGTAGATGACTTATCGAATGAGCACTTAAAATATGCAAATGAAGTAGTATGTCTGCATATATCATTGCTCCTATCAGCCATGCTTGCTCATAGCTATATCCCTGCAGAGTTCATGAGGGTATATATCTTGCCCCTGGTCAAAAATAAGTATGGAGACATTCTTTCCAGCAATAATTACAGGCCTATTGCTGTCACTTCCTGCTTCTCGAAACTACTAGAAAAACTCTTGTTACTCCGATTAAATGATTTCCTATGGACATCTCCTAATCAGTTTGGCTTTAAAAGGTCCCACTCAACTGACCTGTGTATCTATGTACTTAAAGAAACTATCTCAATATACTGACAGTAATTCAACCATTTATAGCTGTTTCCTTGATATAAGTAAGGCATATGATAGGGTGAACTACACTATTTTATTTGCAAAACTAGAAGAAAGGAAGGTTCCCATGTACATATTAAATTTATTGAAATTTTTGTATTCCCACCAATCTTTCACTGTTAGGTGGGGCAATGTACTATCCGAGTGTTTTGGCTCCCCTTGCGGGGTGAGACAAGGCTCTTTGCTCTCCTCTATGCTGTTTAATGTGTATATTGACGGATTAATTGCTTCATTTAATGTACTATCCGAGTGTTTTGGCTCCTCTTGCGGGGTGAGACAAGGCTCTTTGCTCTCCTCTATGCTGTTTAATGTGCATATTGACGGATTAATTGCTTCATTTAATGAGGCAACAGTAGGATGTTATGGTGTTAATAAGTCCCTCTGTTAAAGGTCTGGATCGGCTACTAAATGTCTGCGAAGTGTATTCGCAGAAACATGATATTCTTTTTAATGTTACAAAAACTAAGGTTATGCAATTTCATCCTAAAAGCTGTAATCAGCCAACTGATATAAGGTTTAAAATGAATGGTGAAGTAATTGAGGAAGTACAAGAGTTTAAGTATTTGGGTTAAACTATTACCAGCTCCTTGAGTGATGACTCGGATATAAGAAAACAATCTCGAAGCCTGTGTGCTAAAGCGAATATGACCATAAGGAATTTTCGTTTCTGTACAAGTGAAGCTAAAGACACTCTTTCGTACTTTCTGCAGTAATATATACGGTCAGCAACTCTGGGTGAATTATAAAAAAGGTTCTGGCAGAACCCTAAATTTGCTGTACAACAGGTCTTTCAGACTCTTACATAAATTACCCCCGAGATGCTCAGCTTCGCAAATGTTTGGTACCCGCAATGTCCCGAGCTTCCCGGAGGTAACAAGACGTGCTCAACACAGTCTAATGCAAGGAATTAAAAAATCAACCAACCCGATCATCCAAGCTATCCATGAGTCCTGCCATTTATCTTCTAAGCTATGGACTTCTTGGTACGAAAACGTCTGTCTGTAGTTCCACTTAACTTCGACATTACAGTATTACTTCTAATCAATTGTATATATTTCTATCCTTAGTATATGAACTGTCATTGTATTAATAATATTTGTCATATGGACTATAGTCTACCAATAAATCTTTTCATTTTCATTTTCATTCATATAGTATATATATATATCAGGGGCGTATATTCAGGGTGTGCCAGGTGTGCGCCGCACACCCAATAGATTTTCTGTAAATTAATATTTAATTAACCCTTTGTCTCCCTCTCTCAACTTTAGTCGAGACGAAAAAGATGCCCTAACGCTAACCCATAATTCCGCGCTCGACTGTCACACTAGTCGAGATGAGAAATGAGCTACTTCAATTCAGTTGTTCAGATTGTCTTCACAACCATTCAGTAAAATTTTGGTACTGAGCGATAGAAGCGTCCGTAGAGCTTGTTTGATGCGCGAAATTTCAGTATTGCGGTGCGGCGTATATATATATATATATATATATATATATATATATATTCTTCTCCCCTACTATGGGAAGATAAATTTACATTTACCCGATGCCAAATCAAATGGAAAAGGGAGAGAGCGAGGGATCAGGGCGGAGAGTGTGCGGGCTGTGGACAGACCCTCCATATATGGTAAAGTGGGCGGGGCCTATTTTGCCATGGCCCGCGTCAGGTTCATATGCTTAACATATTACACTGTGTATAGATGTGAAGCAAAAAGTTCCTTATATGAGGACGTTATTGCTCACTATTTTTCTCCAAAAAGAAGACGAGTTTATGTGTAAATAAGTTCGATGCTTAAAGGAGCCCGTAGGAAATTGGTGTTAGATTTTTTACAGTTCACCTAAATTCTCCAAGTGTTTAGTGTAATATTGAGAAGGTGGATTGTGTATGCTTACCATATTACTATTAAGATTTATTAATAACTAAGTTAACATGAATTTCAGTTATTAATTTTACTCTACATGATATTCCGCACACCCAATTCATACAGTCACCATCCGCCACTGATATATATATATATATATATATATATACACAATAAAACACCAATTCTTTGTTACAACAAATATGCAATGGTTGAGAATGTTTTACTAAATCGTTTATCATACAAAATGTTCACAATCTGCCATAGATTAGCATAAATGGCACAGCTATACCCGGTTCATAGTTAGTATTTGTTCCATCCCCCATTATTTCTATTACATGTTGTAATCTGTGTGGCACAGATGCAACATGGTTATGTATGATGTGTGGGTTCCTTTGGAACATCTCCCACTCAGCCATAGTGTGATCCAGCAGATGGCGGCTGGTCCGCTCCTGCCCAGACTCCCATGATTTCACCACATTCCCCCACACGTTCTCAATAGGGTTGAGGTCACATCCCTCACTATGCCAGTCCAGTAGTTCTAGATTTCGCTGCGCTTCAAACCACCTTTACAATCCTGGCGGTGTGGATGGGAGAGTTGTACTGCAAATGGATTTTAAATATTAAAAGTAGAATTATATCTCATCTATACGCTTCATCAGTAACCCACTATTCGAGATAGGTTTTAACTCCTATGTATTAAGGGTTTCTCTTAGATAAATGTAATGGTGCGCCGTTATACAAATAATACAGTCTGCAGTTATTCAGAATAAAATCTTAAAGTGTTGTCATAGTACTGAAAGAGTTAAAGAACAATTTTATGACCATTATTCGTCCCATGTAAATGTGGAAACTGGATATACAAATGCGTATAATACACAAATTTTACTCTGATAATAATATAATATTCTATAACACACAAATACAACATACCTGCATAAAGATAATCTGTTCCGGATACGGCAAGGCATACGCGCGTACATCACCTCCTCCATGATCTCTATATATATTGATCTGCCGTAAATCTCCCGTCGATCTCAGTCAACGATCCTAGTCCTTGCAGGTGCATCCATCCCCACACATTCGCCGTCACGTGCCCCCTCCGTGCCACTTCGTAAATATTTTGGCGGGCATATCTCGTGTTGTCCTGTCGCCAACACCAAAGACGGCCATGAGTTGTAGACGCAAACGTCAAAAAAGATAACTCTCCTCCAGTATGCGAGATCATCATTTATATGCTGGGAGCAAACGAGAGCCTGGCCTGACGAAGTCTTTCCTCGATCCTCTCTTTTTTGGCACGAGTACGGTGGTGCTATCCTGCTTCATGCAACCGTCTCCTTACCGTGTCCACTGACACGCCCATATGTAATGTCTCCCGGATGGCGACTGCGTTTGTGATAGGATCGTTCGGCACTTCTTTTATCATTCTCCAGTCTTCTTCTGGGGTGGTCTTTCTTGGTGCCCGACACTTAGGACGCTCTATCAGATTCCCAGTCTCTTACCACCTCTGTACCCAGCATCGAACAGTATGCTTCGAAATTCCTAGTTCCATGGCTATGTCAGCTAGAGAGAGGCCTGCTTCCCTCATACCAATTATCCGGCCTCGCTGTGCAATTTTATCTTGAGCTGAATTCATTTTCAAAGTCGGTGTTCGTCATACGGTGTAGAAATATGGCATGAGCATAGATCATGCCAGTAACCATGTCAACACCTCGGTTTGGCGCATCGACGTCATTTCACAAACAATAGCATAATACTGTATGAGTTTATAAATATGGTATATATACTGTAAACCAGGTTAATTTCGTGGCAGCAAATTTTCGCTCTTTCATATCCTTGGACGAGTTTGCGGCATCATAATTTCGCGGTCAACATTGCTCGTTATAATCTTACAGATTAAAATGACGTCATGAATTGCGATATTTATTCTGGACTGTGATTGGTCGTATATCAAGGCAAGTTTTACCTCTTGGTATGCGGATAAAGTTTTAGCAGCACTCAACGTAAATGAATCTCTCGGTAAGTACAGTAGATTTGAAGCTCTCCACACTGAAACCTATTCATGCAAAATGGATTGTCTCTGCATGGGATAACCTACACAAAATGAGGGAGACCATTCGGAAGGGTTGGGAAATTAGCGGCATTCATGACATTCTTCTTATACAGTATTAAATAATATGGTATAATTTAAATTTTTTTACTGCTTTTACTGTACAATGTTTTATTACAATATACTGAATTTACTTTTCAAATAAAGTAGTTTAATGATCAAAGTTTTATTTTCTTACTATCTTCCAAAGATTAGTTTAAATTGTCAAATTTTCGCCTGCTAGATATTTTAGCGTAAACTATAGCCCAGGTAAAAATGCAAAAATTTCCTGGAGGCGAACATTTCGCATTCACTCGTATATAAAAAGTTCTACTGTTGTCGCTGTTTATATAGATTTGCAGTAATCATAATGGAACTTTATTACTGTAAAAGACTATTAAAGTACATGGAGTTCAACGCTGTTCACGATCATATTAATTGTTTATCTTTCTGAACACAGACATTACATTATAATTACCTGTATGTTAATGACTGCACATTCAATTGTCCTTTAGATATATATGTCTGTGTTATATGTTGTTGGACTCCGTTGTTCCCCCCACCCCACCTTCCCCGAGTTGGGGTATCTTGACTAACACTGCGGCGTTGCCACATGTACGGAGTCGCCTGTGAGGCGAGGAACATTACATATGCGGGCAACTGTACATGTGTGTGATTTCCTCTGGTTCAGTTTTCGGTGAGTCGTCGATACCTATGGTAGAGGTTGTTATATTCGTATTACTGTTCTTGGAAAAATATTTCTATTTCCTGTATTTGTATTTGCTAATTAACTGAATATATCTGATAATTATCTATATTTTGTTTTGGATATTCAGTTTCAAATAAAACAGTTTAATAAGTAATCTCTGACTTTAATTTGACAATGGTACGTATTGAAAAAAAAAGAAGTGGGCGTGTTCTGTATTTGGGAGCCCAAGTGAACTAAGTGAAACTGAGTTGCCTACTTACGAAAATGTTTCCAAATATTATCTACAGGGTGTCCCCAAAAAAAAATATATACTCTTTATAGCATCATATATTTTACAATTTAAAAAAACCCGAACAATATATTGTTATAGCAATTGCCAATGAAAGGTAAATTAGTAACTAAGTGATCAAAATGTTATAGCGAGTTGTTTGCATATAAAATTTAATTAACTACGCCAAGTGCTCAAAATGTTCTCCGGCGGCATGAATGCACTTTTGAATGCGTCGACTAAGCCTGGCCTTGTTTTATCAAAGGCCTTGTAATGGCGAAGCCTATGGACCGAACGTAGTCTAGTCACTCACTAGCTTGCTTCGGACTTAGCCTACGCACTCATTCCACGATACAAACTCTACAGCATTCAACTTTATTCAGTTCAGCAAAAGAACCCATGTTGCGTAAACGTTTGACACTGGAGCAACGAAAAAGTGTTCTGAAATGGTATTGGAAATTTGAGAATGTGTCCGAAGTCCAGCGGCAATGGATCCGGGAATTTGGTACAAAGCCACCGACACGTCTCGCCATTACAAGCATCCGTGACAAGTTTGAGGCAGAGGGATCTGCTCAAGATATGCACAAGCGAAGATCTGGACGACGCAAATCAAGTGCGAGTGATGAAAACTCCGTTTTGGTGTTGCAAAATTTAATCGATCACCACAGAAATCAGTTAGGCCAGGGGTGGGGAACCTTTTTTCATTGGAAGGCCGCATTTCATTTAACCAAGACCCTATTAGGCCGCATGCTGAGAATTTAACATATACAGTACAACAAAATGTCATATTTTAGTCTACAATCTACATATTTACTAATTTTAAATCAAACTTGATAATACGTGAGGGCTTTTATAATAAATAAAAAAATTCAGCAAGTGCACATTTATTTTTGGGGGGAATAATTGACAATAGAACTAATATTAAGTGAAAAATTATATTAAGTGAAATGATGTTAATATGATATTAAGTGAAAAATTATATAAGTGAAATGATGTTAATATGATATTAAGTGAAAAATGATATTAAGTTAAATGATGTTAATATGATATTAAGTGAAAAAGTGATAAACCATTTAATGACTTTTTTGTGACTGCTTATTGCGGGACGGGAGTTGTACATTTGGTTCCAACATCGTTGACCGTAGTTTTAGTTCGTCCTCCAGGTGAATATTCGTCATCTGAGATCTCAAGCGCGTTTTGATTTGAGTCACCGTTGATTCACAACAGTAGGTTGTGCCGAAACAAGACAACATTCGACGAGCATGTTGGCGCAGACGTGGGTATTCAACGGCACTTTTCCATATTTCAACAGGATCCTTCTTAGTATCAAATAGAGACAAGGATATTATCTTCTAATAGCTCAATGAACTCCATCTGTAAATCTTCAGGTGCTTTGGAGACATCAACCAGGTGTGGTTCGAAAGCTAGTTTCAGTGTGAAGTCAAGTTTCTCAAAATCTTCAAATCTTTCATCGTATTCTTCAATCAGGGAGTCTAGGACAGCTGTATATTCTTTCACATCGCATTCCCTTAATGATTTGCTTGTATCTTCTTCATCAATTACCTTTGCCAGTTCAGGGAAGTGTTCAGCTGAAAGTTCCGATCGGGTAAGGATAGTTTTGAAAAAGCGCAACTTCCTCCGAAAAGCCTGTTTTTTTGCCACATTTCAAATATGGATTTAGTTTTACCTTGCAAAGAAATATTCAGGTAATTTTGCTTTGACATTACGTCATACAAAAATGCAACATTTCTGCAGAAATCCTTTTTTGACAATTCACATGGTTCATTGAGTTCCTCAAAAAATCTTGTGATTTGTTTTCGCAAAGACAAAAGTTTTTCAAAGACTTGCCCTTGTGACAACCAGCGCACTTTAGAATGATACGGAAAATCCAGAGTGAATGTTTCATCATCAAGCATAAGCATATTGCGAAACTGGCGATGTCGTGATGCATTTGCTCTAATGTAGTTCACAATACGTATAACTTTACTTAATGTGTCACTTAAAACAGTAGATTTGGCACAGAGATTCTGTTGATGCAAAATACAGTGAAAGGAAATCAAGCTATCTGGATTTGGCAGTACTTTTTGTAGTAGCACAACAAATCCTGCACATTTTCCTCTCATGGAAGTTGCACCATCTGTGCATACACTTACTAAATTACATAAATTCAGTTTCGCTTCACGGCATTTTTCTTTGAGGAGAGACAAGACGTCAATTCCACGTGTCTTCCCCGTAAGGGTACCCAAAGCCAGTAACTCCTCGTAGCATTGAAAATCTGCAGTTATAACACGAATAAAAAATGACACTTGCGCTGAGTCAGTAATATCAGTGGACTCATCCAAGGCAATCGAATAATAAGTATTTTCGCTTTGGCATATTGTATGAAGTTGTTCAGTTACATTGAGGGCTAATTCATGTTGCCGATCAGTTATGGTCCTTCTTGAAAGAGGTAGTTGTTTGTATTTGTTAACTTTGTCTGAATCTAAAGAGGCTACAACTTCAACAATGCATTCTTTTATGATTTCCACATCACTATATGGCTTACCTCTTTTTCCAAGTATATATGCTACTTTATAAGTTGCTTCAGTGATTTCAGTCCCTAGGCCTGACATCGTTTTAAATACTTGCTGTTGTTGCTTTTGAAGTTTCATCTTCGTAAGTGCAGACTTTCGGGGTTCTCCTTCCAATATAGCATACTTGTGGTTCTTATGAGTTGCATAATGCTGATATGCATTGTTTCTTCACTGTTGCAATTATGGCGTTGCAGAGCAAACACATCATTTTATCTTTTTCAGCAACTATGAAATACTGCAATTCCAATTCTTCATGGAATACTCTGTTCTCTTCCTTTAATTTCTTTTCACAGTTTTTGACATGATTGGGGTACCAGAAGATTTATAAATAAAAATGGTACACGAATTGATCCAAGATTTACAGTTTTAAAGGAAACAAGCGTGCGTGTCACTATCGGAGAATCGTCAGTAACTGTCATCCAGTCAGCCAGTCGAGTTGATCGTTGATAGGTAAGGGCGTAAGCCGTAAGGCAACGCTGCCAGTTTCAACTGGCAGCGTTGCCATATTTCCTATTGTTCAAGCCATAAAGAAGGCTTGTATGTGTAAGAAGCAGTGAAGCTGAAACCATGATCTAATGAAATAGCCTAAAGCCCTAAAGGGGTATCAGTTGCTGTCCATTATCGTACGGTATGAATTCTGAATGTCAAACAGGCAGAAGGCCGCAACTAGTACCCCAAAAGGCCGCAGGTTCCCCACCCCTGAGTTAGGCAATGCGCCCGTGAGACCGGAATCAGCAAATCAGGTGTTCACCGGATTTTAAAGTCGGCAAAATGGAAAAGCTACATTCCAAGTCTGTTACACGCCATGACTGAAGATGACCCTGATCGCAGACTCGAATTTTGTGAATGGTTTCAGTCATTGGAAGCCGAAGACGTACAGTTTGCCAACAAAATCGTGTGGTCTGATGAAGCTACCTTCAAGCTGAATGGCACAGTAAATCGACACAACTGCAGGTACTGGTCACTTGATAATCCACACGTTTATGTGGATAAACATGTTAATTTACCAGGATTAACAGCATGGGTGGTTTTTTCATCAGGGGTTTGGTTGAACCATTTTTCTTTAATGGGACAGTTACCGGTGCCGCATATCTCGACATGCTGCGGACAGAAATTATACCTGCAGTTCGGAAGTTGTTTGGAAACGACGACTTTTACTTTCAACAAGATGGAGCCCCCCCTCATTATCATTGTGATGTCAGAAGGTACCTCGATGAAACGTTGCCTAACCGTTGGATAGGACGAAGAGGAAGCGTTGAGTATCCTCCAAGTTCACCGGACTTGACTCCACTTGATTTTTACTTGTGGGGCTACCTGAAGGATGCAGTTTATGGTACAAGACCTACAACACTCGAACACCTTAAGGATGCAATTAGGGAAAAGTGCGGGACCATCACAGCATCCACATTAGTCCATGTCTGCGAATCAGTTAGTCGACGCATTCAAAAGTGCATTCATGCCGCCGGAGAACATTTTGAGCACTTGGCGTAGTTAATTAAATTTTATATGAAAACAACTCGCTAGTACATTTTGATCACTTAGATTACTAATTTACCTTTCATTGGCAATTGCTATAACAATATATTGTTGTTTTTTTTAAATTATAAAATATATGATGCTATAAAGAGTATATAGTTTTTTTGGGACACCCTCTATTTGTGAGAGAAAATTTGAGAAATGATGGTCGGAAAAATGATCCGTGTCGGAAATTGTGAAAAGGTTGCCTGTCGAGTGAATGAATTGTGGATGAAAGCATCGATACCCGTAATTTCTCACAAAAGTATAATTCGTAAAATCAGGTTATACAATGATAAATACAAGTCTGTAATTAAATAAACCAAAGGAAGAAAAACACAGGAAACCTACAGGACCAAAGTAAACAAATTCCGTTTTGATGCTTCCGGTAAGTTATTTGATGTAGCTGTTTGTCACTGTGATTTTGATTCTTACTCCTGTGAGAAAGAACGAAAACTGCCAGTGCGCGAAACGGAGATTTTATCTGACCAGAGGAAAGAACGTAAAATAATGACAGGAAAAGTTGTTGTGGTTATCAGTAAAAAAATCACAGCCGCTGAAAAGAAAAAAATGCAGACGATCTTCGGGTTGTTTAAGTTTCATACATCATAGGGTGATAGGGTGGTTGATTATCTACTTTCTGACAGCAGTTCTGAAGATGATATCGAACTTCACTCTAGCTTCCCTGTTAATATTGGAAACACTGGTACAGCGACATCAATTCAAGAAGTGAGCAAGTTGGATAAGGTGAATGCTGTAGAAAACACCACAGGAAAGTCATTACAAATGAGGCTTAAGCTCCCAACTTTGGCCCGTGAATGTGATCGCCGAGGAATATCAGAGCGATCTGCTGCAGCTATAGCTACTGCAGTCAAGACCTTGTTATCATCGATAAAGATGATGCTTCATCTGTTATCGACCCAGCAAAGTGAGGAGAGAACAATAAAAACATCGGAAAGAATTACAAAATCAGGCATCCAGTAATAAAGAATTGCAAGGTCTGTACTTTGGTCGTTGAAAAGATAGAACACGGACCCAAATCACAAAAGGATCAAAGAATTACACCACTGCTATACTTGAAGAACACGTCTGATTTCAAGGGAACCAGGCTCTGAATATATAGGTCATGTTTCTCCCCCACCAGGTGCCTTGGTTAGCCTTCAAAGAAATATAATACAATTTCTTGACGTTGAAGCGTTTCCAGTTGGTAGCAACTGGATGTGACGAAACAAATGTCAACATAGGTATGGCAGGAGTAGTAATTCGGCGTTTTGAAAAAATCTAAACAGGCCACTACAATAGTGTATGTCTCTTACACACTAATGAATTGCCTCTGCGACATCTATTGCAAAATCTCGATGGTTCAACTTGCGGTCCCAGCCTTCTCTGGTCCTGTCGGAAAAAAAAGTGGCACAGTGGCAGTTGCCTGTTGTTACATTTAGGAAAACTGAAGGACCGATGTTGCCAAAAGTGGACGTTGCTGAGCTGAGCAAGGAGCAAAAATATTTGTATGAGATCTGTGAAGCTGTCACATCAGGCCACTGTTCAGAAGATCTTGCAGTTCGCCAACCTGGACCCATTGCATATTCGAGATGGCTTACATCTGCATGTAGGATTCTCAGATTATATATCTCAACAGAAAAGCCATCATCACCTTTATTATTATTGGCATCCTATATTGTACAAGTGTACGCGCCTATGTGGTTCAAAATTAAAACATGCTCTTCATGCACTGAAGGTGATCGCCATATTTGGAAGCTAATTACAGTATACTCTCGCCGTAGTGAAAATAAAGTCCGACAAATAACTGACCCAGAAATTCAGAGGAATGCTCATTTTGCCTACATTGAAAATATGTTCATTGCGATGTTAACTGACAACAGACCCGTCATTAGAGAACTTGTTCTCAGACGCATATTGACTGCCAGAAAAAAACCAACAGTTGGGAAAGTGCGGCAGTTCAGG
Source organism: Bathynomus jamesi (assembly GCA_023014485.1). Lineage (NCBI taxonomy): Eukaryota > Metazoa > Arthropoda > Malacostraca > Isopoda > Cirolanidae > Bathynomus > Bathynomus jamesi. Next base: position 595,236 of record JAJOZX010001415.1, read on the forward strand.
GTGCCCAAGTTCAAATTTAATGCTGCTGATTACATTGATATGATCCATTGGGATTCAACACAGCGATTACAGCCACCTATGACGACGAACACTGATGAAAAACACCTCCAAAGCTACATTTTGAGAGGTCATGATGCACCTAAACTTCAGTTTCCACACTTCTCTTGTCATACTCAAGGATTTGAGCGATGCGTAAAATTGATGACCGAAGCATCAAGCGCTGTTTGTGGAGCTAAGAACAAGGATAGATTCATGCGTTTTAAACTTAAATAAAGATCAATAATGAAAAAATTCAACACTAAAACCGACTATAAACAAAAATAGTTGCGTACAGTTCTTATGGATGCGTGAATGGGAAGGGATATGGTGTAATTCGATGATGTGCAGTACCTCCTCGTGGTGAATTCTGGATAATCGAATAATATAATCATAAATGCCTATATGATACTTCCAAATAGCGAAGAACTGCACTGAATACTGGAGTTACTGAATAACATTTCAGTGTCCTGCATAAGAAAATTACTCCTTATTTTATCAAAAAAGGATAAAAAATTACCAAATTTACACTATTTCTGGGGAATTGTCGAAATGAATACCTATTTTGCAAGAACTATTTTCTGTGATATTCTCTGATCTAGTCCCATATTTCTACACAATGTCCGAATTTCATTTTAGGGAAAAAAGCTGCTCTTACATGTTCAAAATGACTTAAAAATTTCTCAATATTCTAATATTCCAAAGCGCTGCTGGACCAAATGAATACCTATGTTCATAAAATTTTATCATTGCTCTTCTTACATTTAATCGTAACTCTTAACATTTTGACCGAATTTAATTTTAAGAAAAAAATTCCCCGCCCCTATAAGTTACTGCACCCAAGACTCAACAATCTAATTGTTTCATTAAATGTAATAGTAGGAATTACTTTGTAACACTGAACATTTTATTTTTATTTTATTTTCATTATACCAGTCAAGGCTTTCATATATATATATATATATATATATATCATATATATATATATATATAATATATATATATTATATATATAAATTATAGGAGAAATCCAATGACAAGGAGGAATGTAAATGCCATGAAATTCTTTAATGCGCAACGTTTCGAGCAATACGCTCATCATCAGGCTAGATAATAACAATATGAAATTAGAATCAATAAATAAATGTGAACAAGACAAATAATTTCTATAAAACCTATTCATTAAAAGCAAATTTTAAAAAGACTAAAGAAGAGGGTTAAATTCAAAGTTATAAAATTTACATATAAAATTACAAGAAATTTAAAAAGCTATTTTAAATTACATATAGAAATTGAAATTAGTACACGGAATAATTAACACTAATACAATGGAATAATTAACACTACGAACCTTTCAATGCTGGTTCCGAGGCACGAGTAAAACAAAAACAAAACAGGAAAAAGCTATGGGTTGGGCGGTTGGAGAGTTATAAGTGGGGAGGGGGATTATAAAAATTGGGGAGGGAGGGGGAGGGAGTTGGGAGGGGGATTATAAAAATTTAGAGGGACATCAGTTTTGCATTTAATACTATGTTCCCGAATACTAGAGGCTTCTTTTTTATTAAAATTTTACCTGTTCGGCAACTTATTCCCATATGCGAATAAAATCTAGCCCTGAGGGAGCGCACGGTGCTGCCAATATAAGTACCAAGGAGACACCTTGCGCAGGTAAATAAATATACAACACCGCTACGCAACGAATCAGGAGTTCGATCCTTCGCTGAGAAAAAGCTACCTAAAGACATTTTGTTAATAAATATAATGCGAAAATCAGTATGATAAAAAAATTTTCTTAACAACTTTGTAAATTTAAGTTTAAATTCTTTATTCATGGGACCCATTTCAGGTACCAAGAAATATTTTATATCTTTAGGCACTGAAATACAGGGAAGTTGAGGGCTATAAACATTATTTAAGAAAGATCTTATTAGTTTATCTACATATTGAACAGGAAAACTATTATTGGTAAAATATGATCTTAAATTATTAAATTCATCGTTAAGTAAGGTAAAACTAGAGGTCAAATTATATCCTCTGAACAAGAGAGTTTTAATACACGACATCTTATAGTTAAAATCAGTAAAACTAAAGAAATTCATGCCCAAACCAGTAAAAGTGGGTTTCCTGTAAACTGATGTAGTAATAGAATCACCTTTTTTCGAAATTAAAAGATCTAAAATGGGAAGGGAGCCATTTTTCTCAGTTTCCATTGTATAAGTTATATTGGGGTGCAGAGAATTTAAGAAGTTAAAAAATTGTTGCGCTTGTACAGCATTATCAAGAACCGCTATCGAGTCATCAACGAAGCGTCGATAGAAAATTGGTTTACAATGGGTGGGAGATTGTCTAAAAATTACACTTTCTAAATGAGTCATAAAAAAATCAGCTGATAAAGGTCCGACGGGTGATCCCATCCCAATACCATCAATTTGTTGGTAAACCTTATTATTGAAAGTAAAATAACATTGCTTAAAAACCAATTCTAAAAGTTCCTTAAAATAAGACCATGAAAAACCATGAAAACTATCAACAGAGCTAAAAACCCTATCTAAAATAATGGCAATAGTTTCTGATACAGGTACATTCGTGAAAAGCGACTTTACATCAAAACTGACAAAAAACTTTTTTGAATCGAAATTCTCACTAAGAAGATCTTTTTGAAATTCATAAGAGTTATTTATAGTATAAGCATTTTTCGCAAAAGGTGAAAGGAGACCAACAACAAATTTTGCCAATTGAAAGGTAGGTAAGTTATACGAAGCTAAAATAGGACGGAGAGGTGTTCCAACTTTATGGATTTTAGGCAAACAGTATAATTGAGCAAGATCAGAACCAGATACGAACAACTGAGAGTAAGTATCGTTTTTTATTATCTTTAAAGACTTTAATCGTGACAAAAATCTATTAACTTGGTCTTCCAACCTTAAAATGACTTTATTGACGGGTTCAAGAATTTGTTTAAATTTGCTAACATCACTTAGGATTTCATTAGTTTTATTTATGTAATCAGATTTATTCAAAATAACAACTCCGTTGCCCTTGTCCGGTCTAGTCACAACAATCTCCTGGTTCTTTGCCAAATTCTTAATAACCTGCAAGTCACTCTTCTTAAATATGAAAGATTTAAATTTAAGGTTTCTAAGTTTGTGAAAAAATTCATGAGTTAAATTAGCAAACTGACATTTAAAATTATTCAAATCACCAACATGGGGAACATTTTTCAAGCCATTAAAAATTTTTTCAAAGTAAAGAAAAAACGAAGGCTTATATATTTGAAATAACGGAAGCTTGAATTGCAAGCCAAGTGAGAGTAAAAACTTTTCCCGAGGGGAGAGGGTGTAACTAGAAAAATTCGAAATTACTTTATCAGAATTGAAAAAATTAGGTGAATTCAGGCCCAGGGCCTTTAACTTACGTTCATGAGTTTCAGAAATGGTAGAATGAAACTTTTCAAGATCACGTTGTACAAGAGAAATTATTAATAAATAATCCAACAACGAAAGGGTATTTTTAAGAGTAATTATATGATGCTCAAGCGACTTATTATGCGAGTCTGAAATTTTGATTTTATAATTAATTTCATTATTTAATAAATATTCCAGGGAAGATTGATAAAATTCAGAGTCATATAGATTGTCACGATAAAGTTTGAAGTAAACGAATTTCGGGAAAACCCTGCAGGTACGACACATTTCAAGAAAATAACAATCGAGTTTTGACTTGAGAAGCTTTCGTGAAGTCTTCCAAACATGGCGATAAGCCCTAAGGCCATCTTGTCCATACCTTGAGTATATATAGTCATGCGGGTTGCTTCTACAAAGCTTCAATTTAATATTTAGGAGAAATCCAATGACAAGGAGGAATGTAAAGGCCATGAGAAGTCTTCTTTAATGCGCAACGTTTCGAGCAATACGCTCATCATCAGGCTAGATAATAACAATATGAAATTAGAATCAATAAATAAATGTGAACAAGACAAAATAATTTCTATAAAACCTATTCATTAAAAGCAAATTTTAAAAAGACTAAAAGAAGAGGGTTAAATTCAAAGTTATAAAAATTTACATATAAAATTACAAGAAATTTAAAAAGCTATTTTTAAATTACATATAGTAAATTTGAAATTAGTACACTGGAATAATTAACACTAATACAATGGAATAATTAACACTACGAACCTTTCGATGCTGGTTCCGAGGCACGAGTAATTTAAAACAAAACAAAACAGGAAACAAGCTATGGGTTGGGCGGTTGGAGAGTTATAAGTTGGGGAGGGGGGATTATAAAAAATTGGGGAGGGGGGAGGGGAGTTGGGGAGGGAGATTATAAAAAATTTAGAGGGACATCAGTTTTGCATTTAATACTATGTTCCCGAATACTAGAGGCTTCTTTTTTATTTAAAATTTTACCTGTTCGGCAACTTATTCCCATATGCGAATAAAATCTAGCCCTGAGGGAGCGCACGGTGCTGCCAATATAAGTACCAAGGAGACACCTTGGGCAGGTAAATAAATATACAACACCCTACGCAACGAATCAGGAGTTCGATCCTTCGCTGAGAAAAGCTACCTAAAGACATTTTGTTAATAAATATAATGCGAAAATCAGTATGATAAAAAAAATTTCTTAACAACTTTGTAAATTTAAGTTTAAATTCTTTATTCATGGGACCCATTTCAGGTACCAAGAAATATTTTATATCTTTAGGCACTGAAATACAGGGAAGTTGGGGGCTATAAACATTATTTAAGAAAGATCTTATTAGTTTATCTACATATTGAACAGGAAAATTTATTGGTAAAATATGATCTTAAATTATTAAATTCATCGTTAAGTAAGGTAAAACTAGAGGTCAAATTATATCCTCTGAACAAGAGAGTTTTAATACACGACATCTTATAGTTAAAATCAGTAAAACTAAAGAAATTCATGCCCAAACCAGTAAAAGTGGGTTTCCTGTAAACTGATGTAGTAATAGAATCACCTTTTTTCGAAATTAAAAGATCTAAAATGGGAATGGAGCCATTTTTCTCAGTTTCCATTGTATAAGTTATATTGGGGTGCAGAGAATTTAAGAAGTTAAAAAATTGTTGCGCTTGTACAGCATTATCAAGAACCGCTATCGAGTCATCAACGAAGCGTCGATAGAAAATTGGTTTACAATGGGAGGGAGATTGTCTAAAAATTACACTTTCTAAATGAGTCATAAAAAAATCAGCTGATAAAGGTCCGACGGGTGATCCCATCCCAACACCATCAATTTGTTGGTAAACCTTATTATTGAAAGTAAAATAACATTGCTTAAAAACCAATTCTAAAAGTTCCTTAAAATAAGACCATGAAAAACCATGAAAACTATCAACAGAGCTAAAAACCCTATCTAAAATAATGGCAATAGTTTCTGATACAGGTACATTCGTGAAAAGCGACTTTCCATCAAAACTGACAAAAAACTTTTTTGAATCGAAATTCTCACTAAGAAGATCTTTTTGAAATTCATTAGAGTTATTTATAGTATAAGCATTTTTCGCAAAAGGTGACAGGAGACCAACAACAAATTTTGCCAATTGAAAGGTAGGTAAGTTATACGAAGCTAAAATAGGACGGAGAGGTGTTCCAACTTTATGGATTTTAGGCAAACAGTATAATTGAGCAAGATCAGAACCAGATACGAACAACTGTGAGTAAGTATCGTTTTTTATTAACTTTAAAGACTTTAATCGTGACAAAAATCTATTAACTTGGTCTTCCAACCTTAAAATGACTTTATTGACGGGTTCAAGAATTTGTTTAAATTTGCTAACATCACTTAGGATTTCATTAGTTTTATTTATGTAATCAGATTTATTCAAAATAACAACTCCGTTGCCCTTGTCCGGTCTAGTCACAACAATCTCCTGGTTCTTTGCCAAATTCTTAATAACCTGCAAGTCACTCTTCTTAAATATGAAAGATTTAAATTTAAGGTTTCTAAGTTTGTGAAAAAATTCATGAGTTAAATTAGCAAACTGACATTTAAAATTATTCAAATCAACCAACATGGGGAACATTTTTCAAGCCATTAAAAATTTTTTCAAAGTAAAGAAAAAACGAAGGCTTATATATTTGAAATAACGGAAGCTTGAATTGCAAGCTAAGTGAGAGTAAAAACTTTTCCCGAGGGGAGAGGGTGTAACTAGAAAAATTCGAAATTACTTTATCAGAATTGAAAAAATTAGGTGAATTCAGGCCCAGGGCCTTTAACTTACGTTCATGAGTTTCAGAAATGGTAGAATGAAACTTTTCAAGATCACGTTGTACAAGAGAAATTATTAATAAATAATCCAACAACGAAAGGGTATTTTTAAGAGTAATTATATGATGCTCAAGCGACTTATTATGCGAGTCTGAAATTTTGATTTTATAATTAATTTCATTATTTAATAAATATTCCAGGAAGATTGATAAAATTCAGAGTCATATAGATTGTCACGATAAAGTTTGAAGTAAACGAATTTCGGGAAAACCCTGCAGGTACGACACATTTCAAGAAAATAACAATCGAGTTTTGACTTGAGAAGCTTTCGTGAAGTCTTCCAAACATGGCGATAAGCCCTAAGGCCATCTTGTCCATACCTTGAGTATATATAGTCATGCGGGTTGCTTCTACAAAGCTTCAATTTAATATTTAGGAGAAATCCAATGACAAGGAGGAATGTAAAGGCCATGAAAAGTCTTCTTCAATGCGCAACGTTTCGAGCAATACGCTCATCATCAGGCTAGATAATAACAATATGAAATTAGAATCAATAAATAAATGTGAACAAGACAAAATAATTTCTATAAAACCTATTCATCAAAAGCAAATTTTAAAAAGACTAAAAGAAGAGGGTTAAATTCAAAGTTATAAAAATTTACATATAAAATTACAAGAAATTTAAAAAGCTATTTTTAAATTACATATAGTAAATTTGAAATTAGTACACTGGAATAATTAACACTAATACAATGGAATAATTAACACTACGAACCTTTCAATGCTGGTTCCGAGGCACGAGTAATTTAAAACAAAACAAAACAGGAAACAAGCTATGGGTTGGGCAGTTGGAGAGTTATAAGTTGGGGAGGGGAGGGATTCCTTGTCATTGGATTCCTCCTAAATATTAAATTGAAGCTTTGTAGAAGCAACCCGCATGACTATATATACTCAAGGTATGGACAAGATGGCTTTAGGGCTTATCGCCATGTTTGGAAGACTTCACGAAAGCTTCTCAAGTCAAAACTCGATTGTTATTTTCTTGAAATGTGTCGTACCTGCAGGGTTTTCCCGAAATTCGTTTACTTCAAACTTTATCGTGACAATCTATATGACTCTGAATTTTATCAATCTTCCCTGGAATATTTATTAAATAATGAAATTAATTATAAAATCAAAATTTCAGACTCGCATAATAAGTCGCTTGAGCATCATATAATTACTTAAAAATACCCTTTCGTTGTTGGATTATTTATTAATAATTTCTCTTGTACAACGTGATCTTGAAAAGTTTCATTCTACCATTTCTGAAACTCATGAACGTAAGTTAAAGGCCCTGGGCCTGAATTCACCTAATTTTTTCAATTCTGATAAAGTAATTTCGAATTTTTCTAGTTACACCCTCTCCCCTCGGGAAAAGTTTTTACTCTCACTTAGCTTGCAATTCAAGCTTCCGTTATTTCAAATATATAAGCCTTCGTTTTTTCTTTACTTTGAAAATTTTTTTAATGGCTTGAAAAATGTTCCCCATGTTGGTGATTTGAATAATTTTAAATGTCAGTTTGCTAATTTAACTCATGAATTTTTTCACAAACTTAGAAACCTTAAATTTAAATCTTTCATATTTAAGAAGAGTGACTTGCAGGTTATTAAGAATTTGGCAAAGAACCAGGAGATTGTTATGACTAGACCGGACAAGGGCAACGGAGTTGTTATTTTGAATAAATCTGATTACATAAATAAAACTAATGAAATCCTAAGTGATGTTAGCAAATTCAAACAAATTCTTGAACCCGTCAATAAAGTCATTTTAAGGTTGGAAGACCAAGTTAATAGATTTTTGTCACGATTAAAGTCTTTAAAGATAATAAAAAACGATACTTACTCTCAGTTGTTCGTATCTGGTTCTGATCTTGCTCAATTACACTGTTTGCCTAAAATCCATAAAGTTGGAACACCTCTCCGTCCTATTTTAGCTTCGTATAACTTACCTACCTTTCAATTGGCAAAATTTGTTGTTGGTCTCCTGTCACCTTTTGCGAAAAATGCTTATACTATAAATAACTCTTATGAATTTCAAAAAGATCTTCTTAGTGAGAATTTCGATTCAAAAAGTTTTTTGTCAGTTTGATGTAAAGTCGCTTTTCACGAATGTACCTGTATCAGAAACTATTGCCATTATTTTAGATAGGGTTTTTAGCTCGTTGATAGTTTTCATGGTTTTTCATGGTCTTATTTTAAGGAACTTTTAGAATTGGTTTTTAAGCAATGTTATTTTACTTTCAATAATAAGGTTTACCAACAAATTGATGGTGTTGGGATGGGATCACCCGTCGGACCTTTATCAGCTGATTTTTTATGACTCATTTAGAAAGTGTAATTTTTAGACAATCTCCCACCCATTGTAAACCAATTTTCTATCGACGCTTCGTTGATGACTCGATAGCGGTTTTTGATAATGCTGTACAAGCGCAACAATTTTTTACTTCTTAAATTCTCTGCACCCCAATATAACTTATACAATGGAAACTGAGAAAAATGGCTCCCTTCCCTTTTTAGATCTTTTAATTTCGAAAAAGGTGATTCTATTACTACATCAGTTTACAGGAAACCCACTTTTACTGGTTTGGGCATGAATTTCTTTAGTTTTACTGATTTTAACTATAAGATGTCGTGTATTAAAACTCTCTTGTTCAGAGGATATAATTTGACCTCTAGTTTTACCTTACTTAACGATGAATTTAATAATTTAAGATCATATTTTACAATAATAGTTTTCCTGTTCAATATGTAGATAAACTAATAAGATCTTTCTTAAATAATGTTTATAGCCCTCAACTTCCCTGTATTTCAGTGCCTAAAGATATAAAATATTTCTTGGTACCTGAAATGGGTCCCATGAATAAAGAATTTAAACTTAAATTTACAAAGTTGTTAAGAAAATTTTTTATCATACTGATTTTCGCATTATATTTATTAACAAAATGTCTTTAGGTAGCTTTTTCTCAGCGAAGGATCGAACTCCTGATTCGTTGCGTAGCGGTGTTGTATATTTATTTACCTGCCCAAGGTGTCTCCTTGGTACTTATATTGGCAGCACCGTGCGCTCCCTCAGGGCTAGATTTTATTCGCATATGGGAATAAGTTGCCGAACAGGTAAAATTTTAAATAAAAAAGAAGCCTCTAGTATTCGGGAACATAGTATTAAATGCAAAACTGATGTCACTTTAGATAATTTAAAATTCTCGGTTGTAATTCTTGTCCTAACTCACTTAGAATTTTGGAATCTCTTTATATTAAAACATTGACCCCTTCTCTAAACGTGGATTCCTCAGCTGTCCCTCTAAATTTTTTATAATCCCCCCTCCCCAACTCCCCTCCCCCCTCCCCTCCCAACCGCCCAACCCATAGCTTGTTTCCTGTTTTGTTTTGTTTTAAATTACTCGTGCCTCGGAACCAGCATTGAAAGGTTCGTAGTGTTAATTATTCCATTGTATTAGTGTTAATTATTCCAGTGTACTAATTTCAAATTTACTATATGTAATTTAAAAATAGCTTTTTCAATTTCTTGTAATTTTATATTTAAATTTTTATAACTTTGAATTTAACCCTCTCTTTAGTCTTTTTAAAATTTGCTTTTAATGAATAGGTTTTATAGAAATTATTTTGTCTTGTTCACATTTATTTATTGATTCTAATTCATATTGTTATTATCTAGCCTGATGATGAGCGTATTGCTCGAAACGTTGCGCATTAAAGAAGACTTTTCATGGCATTTACATTCCTCCTTGTCATTGGATTTCTCCTAAATATTAAATTGAAGCTTTGTAGAAGCAACCGCATGACTATATATATATATATATATATGCGCCTGGGTGACCTAGAAGTTAAGACGCTGGGCTGCTGGTGGGGCGTGGTTCGGATTCCACGCTAAACTGTAGGCCAAAGATGGAATAAAAAGCTTGACCTTCGTCAAGGTAACCAAAGATTATTAATATATATATATTAGGTTGTCTCTTATTGGGTAGTCAAAAATTGAAATGTTGAATTATTTTATCTGCGCCCCTAAAATAGTTCCATTTAGCATTAAAAACTAAAACTTGAAAGTTTGACACAAATTGGCTCATATTTAGGGGTCGTCCCCGGCTAATAAAAATGGTGACCATGGCATAATAGCTCCTGACATATGATTATGCTCATTATACACATAATTCCTTCCTTCTTTTTTTAGTTTGATTCGTTTTTATAAGTATAGGCCTTCTTATTTATCATTGATCCTTTTCTAACCTATCCTTGATGTTGTTATAATCCATCCTTTGGTCCTCAATCCTTCTTTATCCCAATCCTTTTTCTCCTATCCAAAATCCTTCCTGGCTCTTTTTTATATACAATCAGCAATGAAGCATTGCTAAAAAAAAACCATTAGTTTATTATATAGAGATAAATTCAAAATGCCAGTGCTATTTACATACTTTAATTACTTTAATTAGTATTATTCCTTATACAATATTTATTTAATATACAATGGTTATACAATATGGTGTATTTTAAGGTGCGACCTCATTGATGGTTATTTTTTGAGAAGAACAGTTTTTGATGGAACTGGGTGACTCTGGCGGTGTTTTGCAACAATTTGGAGCAGGAACTGGAGCTGCTCTTCCCCCACTGTCAATTTCTTATTCAGCTCTTGAACTGAAGCTACTGCACGTTCTGCCCGGTCATTTACAACAAATAGAGCTGCAACAATAGCTCTGGCCCTTAAATATTCACAGTTGGATGTCCAAGTGCTGGGTGCCTTGTTCAGAAATCCTTCTGGCAAATTCAGCTTAGTAAAGAATTCTCTAGTATTTCTTGTAACAAGTTGGTGTAGTCCTTCACCAGAGCAGAAGGTCGATTCAGGAATCCGAGGACGCTTGGGTGGTCTATCAGTGGACTCATCTTCTAATGCCTTTACCATGCGTTTCTTTACATCTGTAGTAATTCGCTCATCAAAGAAAGCAAGACCCACTGCTTCTTCAGACAGGTACCATAAGTGGTTAGAGAGCTTTTTTTTAGTTGCATCAGAAATCTTTTGTTAGGATAATTAATCAATGACCTCATGAGGAGCCAGTCATTAAATGGGGTTTCAATAGGGAGTGAGGATGTTGTCCAAGCCTTCATATAGATGAGAACAGAAAAAAGGGAAAGATCTCGAATTCCTCGTTCTTCAGTCTTAGTCATCTTGAACTGGTTTCGAAAAAGCCACATCTTGATAGAATAGAGCGCTTTGGACATCCAGCGAGCTCGATGCATGGCACCTGGTGCACGAAACTTGATGCCTTTATTGGGGACACCTCCAAGAAAGATGATGGACAGATCCAAAAGTTCTTGATAGTCATCCCGTAGCATAGGTGCCTGGATCTAGCAAACTGAATTAGTTCAGTTTTAGACTGGATAATTGCTTCTTTAGTAATCGTGTCTGCCTCACCTGTTTGGAACTGGCTTTGATCAACAGAAGTCCAATTGTCACGAAAACGCTTAAAGATCAATATCTCTGGACCAGTTGAAGTAGATCCCAATGTTGCTTCAAATGCAGCTCCCAACAATAAATCTAAAACATGGTGTCTACAAGGCAAGTACAAAACATCATGTCCCAATTTTGCTTCGATGAGAGCACAGGCTCCACTATATTGACCCGTGTTTGAAGCTGTTGTATCGAAACAAATATTCATTTAATTGAATTCATCATAAATATGATGATTAATTAATTAAAAACATATGTTTAGTATACTTGACAACTGCTAGTAATTTCAAATATTAATTGCATAAATAATAGCTATATTTTATGAACTTTAATAAGCGGGGGCGACCTCTACAAATTGTTCAATCCAAAACAAATTTTATATGTGATGTTTTTTCAACCAATGGAACTGGTTGAGGGGGCGCAACCTAAAACAATCAACACTTCGAAAATAAGAGACACCCTAAATTATATATATATTAATATATAAAATGTAATATTTTAAATATTAAGACGCTATAAAAATATGGGATAATAAATAAATGTCACATTATCGGGAATCTCGTATTCTTCATGTTAACCCTAAAATTTTATACCAACATTCATTTGAAAATTCTAAAAATAAATAATTGGGAAAAGAGAATTAAATATAATATGTAATGAGATGAGGCATCATTTTTGGTTTACTTACTTTCCATAAGGTGTTGTTATAAAAACTACGTTTGCAACTGTACACCACGCACTCACTTAATTTTTCGCACGCAAGATTCCTCTCGCGTACGCGGACAAAAACTCAGAGAAAGACTAGCTAAAAAAGTTCTTCTGCGAATCAGCATAATTCCGGCGAGTGAAATACTTTTTAAAAAATTTTAAAATTCCAAACCCAGAACACTTTATTCAGAAAAGAATACCAGTGACAGAGGTTTACAATATTTAGATATTTATTATGACATTATATATTCACAGTACTCTTATCTGAATATGCCCTTGGAAGCAAGGAGGCATTTTAGCCAAAATTAATGGCAATTAGTTTATTTATTAAAAAAAAAGGAAAAGTGGCAAGTAATAGTAATAGTAATAACAAATAATAATAATAATAATAATAAAATAATAATAACAATTATAATAATAATAATAAATACAATATAAAGTTTACAAAATGTTACATAATTTTATGGTAAATGATTTATTGTATATTCAGTAAAAAATAAATGATGCTTAATAAACAAAATATTAAAAGAATAAATTATGAAATTAAAAGTGCTTAATGAAATTAGCATATTTTAAATAGTTGATTATAAAATGAGAACTTCATTACTATGGCAACAGTGGCAGTAATGAACTTTTACATGAGTTGGAGCTAATAAAGGCTCTTTTCCTGATTTGCGAAATATATAAATAGTGATGAAGCCTGCCTGATATGCATGGGAATTACATTCCATACATCTGATCCTTCAAAAGAGAGCGCATTTCCGGCAGTTTATATTGTATAGTTTGGTTTGTGCATAAAATCAACGGGCAGTCTGGTGTTATAACGATGGTGTATTTGATAGTGGGTGATTGCCCTTTGAATGAGTGATATTGTTGATTTTTACTGATAGCTTAGAACATATTGACAGCAACATTGAATTTGTATAAGTCATTTAGTTTCCAAATATTTAGCTCTTTAAACATTGGGAAATGTGACTTTTGTTTGTTTCATTATTCGAGAGAGTTTGCAGACATTTTTTATGAATTACTACTAAAGGATGTTTTATATATTTCTTTAAGCTATCCCCTGTTGTAATGCAATGTAATAAATGGATAGATGAAAGAATAATACTGTAAGGAATTTTGAGGAATGGTCTTTTTTAGTTTAAATAATATAAAATCTTGATGTTTTGGATTTGATATGTTGTACATGACTTTTGAAATTTAGTTTTTCATCTAAATTAATGTCAAGTACTTTAATCTCATTCATCCTTGCAAGAGTAGTATTCCCAATTTTTATTTGACAGTTCGTATTAATATGTTTTGTAGTAATATAAAGGAGGGGATAGATCTTAAGCAAAGAACTATAGACCAATGTCATTGACGTCCCACCTCACGAAAGTATTTTAAAGAATAGTTAGAGATAAAATCTATGATTTCTTGGAGACACTGGAAAGATTCAACGAAAATCAGCACGGATTCCGATCGGGAAGATCATGCCTATCACAACTTATAGAACACTATAACAATATCGTAGATGCACTGGAAGGCAATGAAAACTACGATGTCATATACACGAATTTTGCTGAACCTTTCAACAAATGTGATCATAGTATAATAGCACATAAAATTAAACATACGGGAATAATTGGCAAAGTGGGAAAATGGCTCTACAACTTCCTCAGAGAACGTCTACAAGTCGTCAAAATTCAAGGTATATCGTCATCAGAATCAAAAGTACGCAGTTCAGTACCACAAGGTACAGTACAGAGCCCACTCTTATTCATTATCATGCTAACAGATATACAGTAGACAGTGAATTAAACAGCAGTAGTGTAGTAATATCCTTTGCAGACGATACAAAGATTTATTTGTTCAATAGAGAGATTAAATTAAGCTGTTCGTCTTTGTCCCAGCTTTGGTGCTTTTATGGATTATTAAACTACGCTTTCCATGTAATACTTCTGTAGCTGATATATATATATACACACACACACACACACACTGTATATGCAGAAAAATTAAATTAAAAAATAAAAAGCGGTTGTAGTAAAGCAAAAACGTATGTAAGAACATGCTATTATACAGGGTGTCCGAGAATTATCTGTACAATTTTTGGCTGTTATTAAAAGTCAACCATGAAGTGTAGAAATTCCTGTGTTGTCCCATTTTACAGAGAATCTCATTAAGTTTTTTCTGATACCAAGTTCTGACAAGTGTTTTAGAAATTCCAGTGTGTCCGAACATTATCTGTACAATTTCATCTTTTAATAAAATTCTTGATAACACACGTAAAATTCTTAAACAAGATTATTTAGAATCTGTATTTTCAAAAGTTTCTTTTATTAAAGTAACGTTGTTACAAACATTCGATATGTGCACCATTAGTGATTCGCAAAACATCCAATCGATACTCCAAATGTTGCCATGTACGCTGCAGCATATCCACATCAATTCGCTCAATAACAGCTGTGATTCTTGCTTTTAAATCATCAATGTCTGTCACCCGCGTACATTTCTAAAAAACTTGTCAGAACGTGGTATCAGAAAAGACTTAATGAGATTCTCTGTAAAATGGGACAACACTGGAATTCTACACTTCATGGTTGACTTTTAATAACAGCCAAAAATTGTACAGATAATTCTCGGACACCCTGTATATGCTTCCACAGTGAGATTGTTGAAGTGAAAGTTAGAAAATTATAGAATTATAAAACCTTAAAATTAAAAATGAAATTAAAAATTAAAAATGAGGGAATGAATGGGGTATGCCTGTTGTTGTTTCTGTTGTCATTGTTGATTTTTGTTTCCTCTTTTTACCATGTTTGTAAATTTTATTCACTTGAAATTTAGATATTTGTTGATAATTTTTAAAAGTCTTAATGGGGAAATTTTACTCGATTTTTACATAACGTCCATGCTTTACATTAAGTTTTTATTTAAACATGTAGCTAAAATTCAGTCATTCGTTCGTACTGTATGTCTACAGGATCACTCATTTGTGCGTTCGTATGTTTGTTATTTTAGGGCCACGGATACAGCTTATGATACTGTTGGACTAAGAAGGTAGTGCTGGATGTCGCTAGAAAAATTTGAAGATATATTTCTATGTAACATTATTAGTTAAGTAATGCAGATTATCTGATAAAATTATGACTGTGTAATGTTGGCACGTTTATGATTTTGATGGAGCAGTGACATATGGTTAAATGACTTTAAACACTGTTAATTTTGATAAAAAGAAGGAGCACGAAACTGACAAGCGTTATCGGCACTGGCACAAAAAACTTGAGAAAGTGTAGCGTAATATAAAAATATAAAAAAAATTAAGGAACAAATTATTATTTCAGATTTGGAATCGTGAAAACACCGCGATTCCAACGAGTATAAATTATACTTTTACAGTGTTATAAATGTTGCAGTAAATGTTTACCTTAAAAATTAAATGTCAGTCTTTAATTGAAAGTCGTTGCATTTTCAAACCTTATATATATATATATATATACACACACACACACACACACGAGTGTGTGTATATATATTAGAGAAAATCTGAGCTTTTTCAGTTGTTGTACGATAAACCAATAAGTAAAACAATAAAGATCCACTCCACGTGGAGTAATTCAGAACTGTGTTCTTATTGGAAAAATATAATAAAATACCTCTTTGGTGAAAACGTAAATTGATTTATCGTTTATTCGTGAAGAACCTTTCTGGTCGCGAGTAACACTGATTGGAGAAGGTCCAAAAGAACCTCCCTATGGGAAACAATTTATTAGGACGAAACCATGAAAATATTGATATAAAAATAAATATATTCAAGGGAGAGCATTCTGCTTTGTTTTAGGCGCTAATTTGTAATTCTCTATTTTTGGATGACCTGAAATACTGAAATTGGAATTTAAATAGAGTTATCCATTATTTGTGCCTAAACAACTTTTTTAACTGTAACTTTAGTGTACTCAATAAAAAATATTGACGAACTGCAAGAGATTTGAAGTTTTCTTTAATCATATCCACAGTTAGACAAGAGTATCACTACAGTGGTTATCCAAATATGCGGGGAAAGCCATCTTGTCAGCTGTCGTGCGCACCTTTCTTTTTCTTAGGTACTGCACAACTTTATTTCTTTTAAAACTTCTGACACCATTTAATTAGTGCCCAACCCGTTTATTTATTTATGGTGCTGGACACCCTTTTAATTATGTTAATTCACTTCACTGACACCCTTTAATTCTATTTCAAATTATTTCTTACGCGCGTGTGCTTTGCGTTCAGGATGACTCGACCTATCCAGACGGATGGCCCTTTAAATTGATAGACGTAAGTTCCTTCGGCTTTCCAGAAGCCTACTTTGAATGTTAATTCACCTCAGCTAACAAGAGAGGCCTATTGCAAGGTATCGAAAACAACATACGCCCTCTTATAAAGTTTATTAAATGTTACTCGACACAGTACATGAATTTGGAAATTTATTCTGAAGTAAATTTATCAATTTCTATACAATGCAATCCAATTTTAAATTCAAAGACAAAGTTCACAGTTATCTGAATTTAAGTAATTTACATAGAGGGGCTTTATATTTTAGTAACAATAAAACTTATAACGAGAAATGAAGTGGTCGAAATCGACCATGAAATTTGAAGAATTATTCTACTTGCCTGCAGATGACAAATTGCTCTCAATTGTGCTGCGTGCGGACCGCAGATTTACGGCCCGCCCGAAAGCAAAACGACAATCTACCAAATAACGGGACTTACTGCCGAACCCAAATTGACGGGTTCAGTAAACTAGGGCCTAGACGTACCCCGTTTAGCATTTAATTGGAGCCAAATTAAATTAATGGAAAGTTCACAAAACTCTTGGTCCGTTGGTTAACATTAATTAAGACCCAATCAAGTTCTCGGTTAAGGTCGCTAACAATAAAATTCTTATGCACAAGTTTCCGCGTAAACGAAGGCGGTTCAAACTTTAAGTACACTCGTTACCAAGTTATTTCGATTTAGAAATTTCTATTTCACCACAAGTCTGACGAATTATTTGAGCCACTGCTAACTTTCGGAGGAACGTCTACAACTGATTTGAAACTCAAAGTTCCACCTCAGAATTACAAAAACTCCTCCCTTTGGTGTCTAAAGGGCCTATCAAAACCAGTTTCATTACATGACATCATTCGTACAAAAATTACTGATCTTCTATTGGCTCTAATCTCAACTTTGTTAAATTCTACGCTCCGCCTTTCTTAACGAAATTTTTAAATTAAAATTTGAAAATTTAAATTTAAATTTTAAAATTTAAAACAAAACTTTTAAATTTCGCTCGAGGGTTTACCTCAAGCGAAACCACGATAAACAAAAGTGGCAGCTTACAAGGTTCCAAATGGAAACAGACTCTTAAGCTATAACTGCCCTTTGTCTACCATAAATCTACCCAAGACTGTCAAACGATAAGTTGTCTTCTCCGATTACACACTCAACCTTCGGTTATTCTCAAGGCGTTGGCACCCTTTACTTTGGTCGGTGTTCATTTTAAAAGATTTAAATTTTCACGCAAAATTAAATCAATTTCAAAATCCCTCCCATGAGAAACTGAATTAAAATAGAACAAACGTTAAGCAATTTGAAACACACTAATTCATTCGTTCATGAATGTTTATAAATCAAAACACCTTGCTTTAAAAGATGTACACAACGAAACCTTAAACTAAAATTTCTGCATCTATTTTACAAAAGATTTCGGCATGCATTGATGGTTACGACATCCCTCCCCTCCTTTAATTTTGCACTCCGATGCAAACTTTCTTAACTAGGGTCGGGTATTATCACTTTACTCACAATTTTACCCAAAATTTACTCCAATTTTCACAAAAATTTTCATTTTCCTTGTCCCCTTTATTGGGACACTAACACTGACACATTTATTTTAGTCATCCTCGGGTTCTTCGTAGTGTACTCGAGGTCGGGGCCTAAGACATACGGACGCTCAACGGTGGCCCTGTGAAAGCAGCCTGTCTGCTTTGTCCGGGGGACCCTATTCCCATAAGGTCCCCGCGAGGAGGTAGTTCGGAAGCACCTGGCGGCTCCTGCCCGCCACTCGGTCCTGCCAGGGGGCAGGAGGTGCACTCCGGTTCACCTCCACGGGTCGATGTTCCTCCGTTCCCTGGGCGAAGCTCTCGGGGAGGAAGTAGCTCGGAGGCCCGGCGGATCCCATTCCGCCCTCGGTCCTGCCAGCGGGCAAGAAGCGCACTCCGGTTCACTTCCCCTGTTGATGTTTCTCCGGTGTCGAGGGAGGATCTCCAGAGAGGAGGGGCGGTGGCCCTTCCCCCATCTCATCCCCTGCGCCGTCAGCCCCGCCTTGTCGCTCGACGTCCCATGGGGCCTCGATGCTGCGGCGGATGCGGTCTCGATGGATCACTATCTGATGTCCAGTGATCATGTGACGCAGGAGATAAGTGACTGGAGTCTTCTGTTCGATGATGATGTATGGACCCTCGTACCGGGGCTCCAACTTGCCTCTGCCCGGTCTTGGGTAATCGATGTACACCAAGCCATGGGGCGCCTTCTCTTCGAACGGCTTCAATTCCTTGATTCCGTTAGCCTTCTCGTATCTCCGCATGAACTCTTCCACTCGGCGGTAGATTTCGCTCAGACTCCTCTTTCGGTCTTCGGCGTATTCCTCTGGGTTGTACGGGCTCACGCACGCCTCCTGTGGCATGCGAAATAGCTTTGAAGGTACGTTGGGGGTTCGCCCGTACATCAAGAAGAATGGAGAATATCCCGTGGCTCGGTGCACTCGGATGTTCAAGGACAACTCCACGGTGTCGAGGATTTTATCCCAGTCTCGTCCAGTTTCTTCACAAAGTATGCGGAGTTTGATGCATAACTCTTTATTCAGACGTTCGATCTTCCCGTTGCTTTGGGGATGGTATGCGGCGGTCCGTTGGTGTTGTACTTCCCAAACCCGGAAGAGCTCCTGCAAGGTAGCGTTCCAGAACTCCTTACCTTGGTCGGATACTACTGCGGAAGGGGCGCCCAGTTTGCACAGTATTAAACGATGGAACTTGTCCGCCACCTCCCGGGCCGTCTTGTCCTTTATTGCTGCCAGTATGGTGAACTTGCTGAAACTGTCCACACACGTGAGGATATAATTGCTGCCTTCCCCGGTCGGAGGAAGGGGACCAACTAAGTCCACGTGCAGAAGTTCCCAAGGACTGTGGCCTCGCACACAAGGCATTGTTTCCACAGTCACTTTCCGCGTCTGTTTGTTCCGCGCGCACGTGTCGCACGTTTGGACTACCTGCCGTACCTGTTGAACCATACCTGGCCAAAAATAGAGGTCCCGTAGGATTTCTGTAGTCCCTGCAGCTCCCGGATGAATGCTCCCGACGTCCGTGTGTGCGTTCCAAATGAGCTGCTCTCTCAGCTTTTTAGGAACTACGATGACCTCTCTTCCGTTCGCATCGACGTAAACCAGCAGGTTCCTCATTAGTTTGAATCTCGACGGCTGATGGGCTTGGATACGGGCCAGCTGAAAGCCTTTCCTTCTTCGATGGCTGTTCGAATTGCCGCTAATTCAACGTCCTTCTGCTGGTGTTTGCTTATTACCTTGCGATCTATGATCGCTTTTTCGTATATGCGTTCACAACCTCCTTAGTCACTCCAGGTGGGCGGGACAACCAATCGGCCACTCTGTTGAGTTTGCCCTTTACGTACTCGATGAGAACGTCGTAGTCTTGCATGTCATAACCCAACGCGCTAGTCTTCCATTGGGCTCTCGATGTCCTTCCCTCAGAAGCCACTTCAACGGCTTATGGTCAGAGCGGACGATGACTCTGACCAAATATGGGGGCGCGCCTTCTTCAATGAAAAGACGATTGCAAGCAGCTCTTTCTCGTAGGTGGAATAATTTAGTTCTGCGCCCGTTAGTGTTCTGGAGAGAAATAGGATCGGTTTCTCGATTCCTTCTTGTTCCTGCGCGAGTACTCCCCCGATGGCTACTTGACTCGCGTCCGTGTTCAAGATGAACTCTTGATCAAAATTTGGGTACGCCAATACGATGTCAGTTGTTAGAGTGTCTTTGAGGGATTGCCATGCGGTCTCTTGCGGAGTGTCCCATCTCCAAGACTCCTTGGTGGACACTTCATTAAGAGGTCGCGCAATCTGACTGAATCCCTTTATAAACTTTCGGTAGTAGGAGGCGAGGCCTAAAAATTGCTTCAGTTCCGTCTTGTTGTTTGGCCTCTGGGAGTTTTTGATGGCCTCCACTTTGGATTCCTGTGGCTTCACCCCGTTCCTGGTGACCACATGGCCTAGATACTCCACCTGGGATTGTAACAACTGACATTTTTCTAACTTGACCTTTAAGTTGGCGGTGCGTAGGCTATCCAAGGCTCGTCGTACCCTCTCGTCATGTTCTTCTAAAGACCTTCCAAGGACAATGAGGTCATCCAAGTAAATCAGTACTTCCTTGTCCAGTTGCTCCCGAAAAATAAAATTCATTACTCTTTGGAACACCGGTGGACTATTTGACAACCCAAACGGGACCACCCTGAACTCGAAATGACCGCTTCCCGTGGAGAAGGCAGTTTTCGAGATGCTATCGTCGTGAATGGCCAACTGCCAATATCCCGAGCGTAAATCCATGCTCGAGAAGTAATGAGTCCCGTGCAGCTTGGCCAAGGTTTCATCAATGATGGGTAATGGGTATTTGTCCTTTATGCAAATGGCGTTCAGAGGTCTATATCTACACAAAGCCTCAGGGCCCCACACTTTTTCTTCACAATTACCAATGGAAACGACCAGGGGGAACGGCTATGCTGTATCACTCCTTGATCCAGCATTTCTGCTATTTGTCGCTTTACCTCCTCCTCGTGTGTAATAGGTACCCTGTAGGGTCGCCTAAAGATGGGAGGATGATCCTGGGTTTCCAACTTCATTGGCATCAGGTTATTATAACCCAATGGCTCGCCATCCAGTGAGAAGACATCTGAATAATCCCTTAGCCACTCTTCGACGGTTTTCCTTTTTGTCGGAGAAGGATTTCCAACCAAGGACATAGGACTTGAGGCGTGTCACTCGTTCTTCGAAGTCCTTCTTCGATGCTTGACTTCCTTTCACCGTGACATTCGTTCCAATTTGGGGTGAGCGTCGACCGGCCGTGTCGACTACCCTCCCTATTAGCTCTGCCTCCGTCACTAGGCCCACGACGTCTCCTTTTTCGCCAAGGTATTCTTCGTCATCCTGATTGATCATCAGTAACCTTATCTTCCCCTTGGGATCCTGCTCGGTAACATTTTTAATTTCCCCGAGCTTCACGCACATCCCGTGCAGCGGAGAATAGACGTCCAAGGGAACTACGTCCCCGGGTTTCATTCTGACTTCTCGCGTCAGAATCACGGCGGCCGCCTTTAGTTTTTCGTGCGGGATTGCCTCTATCAGAGTCACCCTCGCACTATCACTGTCTA
The DNA here is from genome assembly GCA_023014485.1 of Bathynomus jamesi. Taxonomy (NCBI): domain Eukaryota; kingdom Metazoa; phylum Arthropoda; class Malacostraca; order Isopoda; family Cirolanidae; genus Bathynomus; species Bathynomus jamesi. The sequence goes on from JAJOZX010001415.1 coordinate 617,160, forward strand.
CTCCCTTTCCTTGTATGGTTACTGTTTCTTCAGAGTGACTGTCCTCTTCTCTCTTCAAAGTTACCTTTGTTTCGTCTTCATATCCTCCGAAACAACACGCCTATAGTCAAGTCTTGCTGAGCCTCTGGAATTATACAGACACAAAAGAATTCTTCAACCCCCCCTTCCCATAGTCAAACTTACTTCTACTCCCCTTACATGAATGGGCGGGGCCGGTGCAACTGTGTACTGAGAAGTTGGCAACTGTCCAAAGAAGGCTCCCGATGTTCTTGTGCATAGCTTATGTCAATGTGACGGAAGCTCCACCATCGTCCAGCGCGGTGGAAGCTTGTTGAGCGACGAATACTGGTAGGGTGATCAGTCCTAGCCGACGGACTCGCCGCTACTTCCTCTGAAGCTATTCGGGAGGCTTCTCCTTCCAGTCCTGCCGAAGGTTTGCTCGAGGGCACGCCTCTTCCCAATTTCGCATTTGCTGACAAATCTTGCACTGGCTCCGGCCACTTTCTTCCATTGTTTCCTCTTTGGAGTCGCTGTCTTCATTTGACTTGGTTTGTTTTCTCTTCTGGTTTCTCATGGGGTTGTAGTCACATTCTTGAGTTGTGTTATTCCTCCTGTGACCAGTGTCACAGTTCTTCCTTCTGGGCTCTCCTCTCTTGATGGACTTGGATCCGTCGTTCACCTCCACATCCTTGATGTTGTCCTCCTTCGTGGCTGTTCTTTCTTCTGGATGTTGTGAGTTGTAGTCCCAGGATGTGGGAGGATTTTGCAGTTTCTGCAGTCTTCGGCTTCTGTCATGTGGCGTTTCTTCTCTTAGGACCTCTTCATCTCTTAGTCCTAAGCTTGGGTTGTTTACCGAAAACTGGGTTGATTCCATCCAATAGTCCCGAAAGGATGTTCCTTTGATGCAATTACAAGCATACTCCGGCATAACGGTCTTCAACGCGTCCTTAGGTATGCCCACTTTAATATGTCTCCTTATGGGATTAGCCTGAACCAAGGCATTACCTGAACTTAATAATCTTGGGGCAATTATGTTGAGTGTCTCACCTTTTTCCTTCCTGACGGCGTTTGGGCTGGTTCCTGGGTTCTCTTGTGCCCGTTCGCCCATAAACTTCGGCGAACTTCCTTCCACTGTGTGTCCAAAAGTCGTTTGCTCAGGACCCCTTACTGCCTGTTCACGTTGCAAAGGTAAGCTAGTACTCTTTAATACCTGTACGACGGTTTCTATATTCTTCTGCCGGTCTTCGTCGGTGCGGTGTTTCTCGTCTCTTGTGGTGTGTGCATTTCTGCAAGGGTTCTTTGGGATGTCTTCTGGGTTCTCTGGTCTCCACCCAACCCTTTCCTGCCTCGAAAGTTCTTCTTCTGTAACGGGAGGAACTAGAGAGATTCTTCGGGGACGAACCCCCGACCTTCGGTTGTCCCAATACTCCACTGCGGAGTAATCATTACAAGGTCTTCCAGTTTCGACCCTCTTCGGTTTATTTCTTTCTCTAATTCCTTGCATTCCTTGAGTAACCGAATAATGTTGGCAAAATTTATCCTTTTTAAATTTTCCAAACTTTCTGTACTTATTTCGTTTAAGTTCATTGGTTCGGAATCACTCATGTCACTTGTACTTTCTCCTTCATTCGTTATTTCCACGCTCTTTACCGACATCGCGAACTTGTTTATTTATTTTTATTTCAAAACCTTTAAAACTGTAATCACTGTTAGCGACACTTTTTACTGTTTAACAATATTTACGTTCGTGCTTTACTGTCACGCAAATTTATTTTAACAAAAAGTTACACTCTTGCTACCAATACCTTGCAATAGGATCCCACTTCTGTGACACCATTTATGTCGTGCGCAACTCTTTCTTATACTGCACCTTTATTTCTTTAACTTCTGACACCATTTATGTAGTGCCCAACCCGTTTATTTATTTATGGTGCTGGACACCCTTTTAATTACGTTAATTCACTTCACTGACACCCTTTAATTCTATTTCAAATTATTTCTTATTTTCGTCCAGGATGACTCGGCCTATCCAGACGGATGGCCCTTTAAATTGATAGCGTAAGTTCTTCGGCTTTCCAGAAGCCTACTTGAATGTTAATCACTTCAGCTAACAAGAGAGGCCTATTGCAAGGTATCGAAAACAACATACGCCCTCTTATAAAGTTTATTAAATGTACTCGAAACAGTACATGAATTTAGAAATTTATTCTGAAGTAAATTTATCAATTTCATACAATGCAATCCAATTTTAAATTCAAAGACAAAGTTCACAGTTATCTGAATTTAAGTAATTTATATAGAGGGGCTTTATATTTTAGTAACAATAAAACTTATAACGAGAAATGAAGTGGTCGAAATCGACCATGAAATTTGAAGAATTATTCTACTTGCCTGCAGATGACAAATTGCTCTCAATTGTGCTGCGTGCGGACCGCAGATTTACGGCCCGCCCGAAAGCAAAACGACAATCTACCAAATAACGGGACTTACTGCCGAACCCAAATTGACGGGTTCAGTAAACTAGGGCCCAGACGTACCCCGTTTAGCATTTAATTGGAGCCAAATTAAATTAATGGAAAGTTCACAAAACTCTTGGTCCGTTGGTTAACATTAATTAAGATCCAATCAAGTTCTCGGTTAAGGTCGCTAACAATAAAATTCTTATGCACAAGTTTTCGCGTAAACGAAGGCGGTTCAAACTTTAAGTACACTCGTTACCAAGTTATTTCGATTTAGAAATTTCTATTTCACCACAAGTCTGACGAATTATTTGAGCCACTGCTAACTTTCGGAGGAACGTCTACAACTGATTTGAAACTCAAAGTTCCACCTCAGAATTACAAAAACTCCTCCCTTTGGTGTCTAAAGGGCCTATCAAAACCAGTTTCATTACATGACATCATTCGTACAAATATTACTGATCTTCTATTGGCTCTAATCTCAACTTTGTTAAATTCTACGCTCCGCCTTTCTTAACGAAATTTTTAAATTAAAATTTGAAAATTTAAATTGAAATTTTAAAATTTAAAACAACTTTTAAATTTCGCTCGAGGGTTTACCTCAAGCGAAACCACGATAAACAAAAGTGGCAGCTTACAAGGTTCCAAATGGAAACAGACTCTTAAGCTATAACTGCCCTTTGACTTCTACCATAAATCTACCCAAGACTGTCAAACGATAAGTTCTCTTCTCCGATTACACACTCAGCCTTCGGTTATTCTCAAGGCGTCGGCACCCTTTACTTTGGTCGGTGTTCATTTTAAAAGATTTAAATTTTCACGCGAAATTAAATCAATTTCAAAGTCCCTCCCATGAGAAACTGAATTAAAATAGAACAAACGTTAAGCAATTTGAAACACACTAATTCATTCGTTCATGAATGTGTTTATAAATCAAAACACCTTGCTTTAAAAGATGTACACAACGAAACCTTAAACTAAAATTTCTGCATCTATTTTACAAAAGATTTCGGCATGCCATTTTGATGGTTACAACACAGCGGGCCCTTGTTCACCTCCGTACACGTTCCTAGTGGCGGGCAATTACGCTGCTTATCAAGAGACTCAGGTATCGTTCACCTGTCACTGTGTCACGGAAGAATGACCCAATAAGAGCTCGGGGGAAAGAACCGAACCCTACTGTGATCCCCGGAAGATTTATATCCTTTTCTATATGAAGATGAGAGTTCTCAGAGGGCCAGTACAGAAAGGTGTGTCGATTCACATTTCCATTCCACTTATTTAAACATTCAATCTAACCAGACAACTACATTATGTCAACAATGTAAGGTTCTATTGTACTCCGTTCAAAATCCACTTACCAAATTCAAGTTTCTGCTCTGGTTCATCTTTATTCAGTGTCTGTAAGACATGTGGAGAATACGGTTTCAAGTTTCCACCCAACCGGATTAGGTAGAAACTTGATTTATTTGTGCCAGAGACTCGGCACACTGTCGTGTGGATTTATATGGTAAATGTTCGTATGCGACTAATACAGCTGCATTCTTCTTTTTACTTCGCGAAGAGTGTGGTCTCCCAAAGTGCTCTTAATATTAAAAGTTAATGTTAAGAAAACACCCCAATAATTAATCTTCGTCAAGAGCGACACCTGTAAAATCAAGCACCTTTCGGGTAGAGAGATGAGGACAAGGAAGTTCTTCTTTCTCGTGAGTCATGTAGGAACACTGTAGGATTGTGGTTACTCGCAACTTCCAGCATTGTCTAAATCCCCACGTCTATTACAGTTTTCGCGGTTACCGTGAAAGGGTCTTCTTGAGGTGTCTTCTTCAGGAACGTAATGCTCTCCAAGACTGCTTCTTTCTCAGGAGCGACTCCTGCCGAAGCAAGTAGAAAGGTGATGAGATAATTTACCTTTATCAAATGATAGATGATAGATAGAATAACCCTTATTAATAATAATAAAATAAATAAATTTTTTCAATTTACAATGACATGAATAATTGTGAAACTCGACTATTTATTTTATTTAATTTGGCCATTAAGCTTTAGGCTTTACTGTGCTCTTATTAAAAATAAGCAGCTAGTTGTTATTAATTAATAATAATAAATAAATAAATAAGTAAATAAGTATTATTAATAGTTAAAACATGTATTACAATATTAAACAATATTAATGGACAATATTAAACGATATTAGTGGGCATTAACCCTAGATTTTTGTTAGTATGCCATTATTAATCGTGATTTCAATTTGGTTTTAAACAAATTTACATTCACAATATTTTTTATATCGGCATGCAAGTCATTCCATATTTTCAATCCAATGAAAATTGGTAGTTTTTGAGATGAAGACAATCTAAATTGAGGTATAACAAGCTTTGATCTACTGTATTTCTGGTCTGATACGAGTGGATTTCTTGATGAGTTACAAAATATCTATTTACCCATTGCAAATTAATGATTTTGTTCTTACACTTGTAAATAAAAATAAAATGTGCCAGTTTGGTTATATCGTTGAGCTTTAGTAGGTTTATCTCTTTAAATAATGCATTAGAGTGATCAAGGAAATCAGCATCAGTTTTTCGATGACAAAGATACCATTTAATGAGTTGTTAGCGGAGTTTCCCCAAACAAGGTTGCAGTATGTTATATAAGGAAGAACAAGAGTATGATAGAGAGTCAATAAAACTTGATTAGGGACTACATTTCTAAGTTTAAACATTATAGCAACACTCCTTGAAATCTTTTTCGCGAGATAATTTACATAATCACTCCATTGCAAATTCCTATCTAGCATTACACCAAGAAATTTTGTTACAGTACACTCCTTTATGGCGATTTCATTAACATTAAGTTCATCAAGATATACATTTCTTTTATTAGTAAAAATCATGAAATTTGTTTTACCGGTATTTAGGAAGAGTTTATTGGTGGTCAACCATTTCATTACACTGATGAATTCTGAATGAAATATATTCTTAGTTGTAGTAACATCTTTGCAAGAAAAAGAGACAGTTGTATCATCTGCAAACATTATGAAGTTCAGTATATCAGATGAACGTGGAAGGTCTTTATATATAGGGTGAACCAAATGTAGGTGGACAGTAAATGATAACGTTTATGTTGAGAATACATATTTAATTTTTTTGTATACTATAATACAAAATAAAATTTAAATAAATTTAGTTATAATATTTAATATAATAAAACACAAACACCATAGTTATAATGAACACCATAGTTATATAATAATATAACACAAACCGTATTCAACCTACTGTCCACCTACTTTTGGTTCACCGTGTATAATAAAAATAACAGTGGACCCAGGACTGAGCCCTGTGGCACACCATGTTTGACAAGCGCTTTAGTTGAGAAAACCTTATTTACTGATACAAAATGATATCTATTGGACAAATAACTTTTAAACCAATCACTGATTGCTCCTCTAAAACCGTAACAATATAGTTTATTAAGTAGAATATTATGGTCTATTACATCAAACGCCTTACTGAAATCCATAAATATTGATATCATTATTTCTTTGTTCTCCTTAGCTATATTTACATATTCCATAAGATTTAAAATAGCCATTTCCGTTGTTTTATTATTACGGAAGCCATATTGATTTGGAGATAATAAATTGTAGGATTCTAAATATCGCTGCATTCCACTTTTTACAATTTTTTCAAAAACGTTGCTGAACACAGATAATGAGCACACCGGCCTGTAATTTGTTGCTAGTGTAGGATCACCCCCTTTAAAAAGGGGTGTTATACAGCCAGTTTTTAGCATTGATGGGAATATTCCTTTGGAAATACTTTGATTGATAATTTTAGCCAAAGTTACAGATATCTTATCTTTAACAAGTTTCAGTATAGGTACAGGAATGTTATGAATGTTATCTTTTGTATTTTTTAATTTACCAATAATATTCTGGACCTCAGTAGAGGTAGCAGGAACAGAAGAAAATGAATTTAGTGGGCTGGGTGGTATTTATAACAAGGGTAGTTCTACTTTCTCTTGTGCTTTAGGTAGGAACGCTGTTGGGTTGTGCTTACCTGCAATTTTCAATTAACACGAAACTGTATACATACCAGACTCTGTCCTTATACGTTAACCTGTCATTGCTCAGTGATAACATGGAGGATCACAAAATCCGAATCTTTACTGATAGCGCTTTGGACCGGTAATATAATGTAAGAAGTAATGTAAATTTATGTCTAGTGTATTTAATCTTAAAATATAATTTGCTGTTAATATGTTTTCTAGACAAACATATATAAAATAACTCGCGTGTAATTACACTCGATTAATGAAGAAAAACTGAAAGGGAATAGAGAGGTATTAATTTTTCAATACGTTATTTACAAATACACCCAGAGATTACATATATGAGTATATTTTCATTATTACTAAACATATACTATATACAGTTGTGGACTGTTTTTAGAAAGTGTACACGCTTTACAGGCTGAAGTATACTATTTAGGTTTGATTATAAAATTCATACACTCGGAAATACTAAATTTTTTTTAATTACTGGACACACAATACATGAATTTGGAAAAGTGGCTTTCATTGTAAAAGGTTGTTACACGTTCGAATAATTGATGTCCGTGTATGCATAAATTTGACAGTAGGTACAGTAATTTCTAATAATAATAATAATAATAATAATAATAATAATAATAATAAGAATAATATTTATTCAGAAAGAACACATCACATAAGATATACATTACATATACATTACAGATATACATTAATCACTACGCAAAGATAAGTCACTTAAACAGAGACAACAACCAGAAACACGCAGACAGACAAACAGCCAGACACAAGAAAACCTACAGACTCGACACGACCATTACACCCTTCAATACAGACCAGACCACCAAGATCATCAAAAACATTAAGAATTCGAAGGCTTCTGGACCAGACAACATATCTAACATACACCTTAAACACTTGGGCCCACAAGGAATACTAGCTCTCACAAATATCAGCACATATTCATACCAACGCTGTATTATTCCTGACATATGGAAACAAGGTAAAATTATTACACTACTCAAACCAAACAAAAATCCAACAGAACCAGCTTCCTATAGATCCATTACTTTACTATGCACACCTTCCAAAGTAACAGAAAGACTAATCTTACAAATCACCAACCCACACATTCCACTATCGCCTACTCAACATAGATTCAGACCACACCACTCAACCACGACATTACTCACTAACCTCACGCAGCACATCATGGATGGCATCAACTCCAGACGACCAGCTCAACGTACACTATTAGCAACAATAGACATTAGTAAAGCATTTGATGCTATCCCACGCTTCCCTCTCATAAACAAAATACTCAACACAAACATGCACAATAACACCAAAAGGTGGCTGAGCAACTATCTCTCAGGAAGATACTCACATGTCACATTTAATGGCAAGTCATCCAAAAACAAGCTTTTTCTGAACGGGGTCCTCAAGGCTCTGTTCTCTCACCAACACTCTTCAACTTATACATGCATGACATTCCAACACCCATAGATAACAAGCTTACCTTATCATCATATGCAGATGACATCACTCTAACATCCACCCACAACAACATCGACACCGCTACAAATAACCTACAAACATACATAAACAGTATACAAGACTGGCTCACACACAATAGACTCAAAGTAGCGCCCACAAAATCAACCATCACCTTGCTTACAAGCAACACAAAAGAACACCAGGTAATTCCACAGCTTACACTAAACAACATCAACATTCCACACACTCACAGGACCAAAATACTTGGGGTCACATACAACACATCATTATCTTTTGCAAACCACATTCAGGACATTAAAAACAAATGTACGTCAAGACTTAACACGCTTAGGGTACTAACAGGCACAAACTTTGGACACCAGCAGGAAACAACATCACTAATATACAAACAATATATTCGCTCAGTTATGGACTATGCTAGCCCATGCTGGCCACCCATTATCTCAAACACACATAAACACCTTACAGACAATACAAAACAACGCACTTCGTATCATTACAGGATGCACTCAAACAACACCAATAGAACACCTGCACACAGAAACAAAAATACTGAAAGTTAGGGAACATTTAGACATGAGGGGAACACAATTCATGGCAGCAGCGACAACTAACCCACAACACCCTTGCCACTACATGTACAATCATGCACCAACACCTCGCACCATTAAGGTAACACCAGAGAGACATCATAACCAAATACTCCATTCCATACCACGCCCCACAGACATCACACAGTACAGAAAACACATACACACACACACCTAACCCACAAAGCACTGACACGACTCGGTCCGAATGCGGTCCTAGGTGCGAAGCCGCCACCCATTAACAGGTCAGAGATCAGCCTGAGCAGATCGGATCGAGTTAACTTAGCACGATTCCGATGTGGACATCACTCCAACTTACGGACATATAAACACAGACTAGACAACTCCATAGACGACACCTGCCACCTGTGCCAGGACACACCACAAACAATTGAACACATTATGAGAGACTGTATCGCTCTAGTACAACAACGAACACAACACAACATCACTAGTGCGCTGAACCTCTGGTCCACTCCGGAGAGGGCGATCGGTTACCTGCGTGCCGCCGGCTTGCTCGATCAGGGTGGGCTGATCGGCTAAACAACAACAACATTACAGCCATACCGGTTTACACAATGTTGGGATTAACATTTAATTTTTGTGGTTTAATTACAGCTTTTCAGGCAAAAGTCTGAGATTCATTTCTATTTTTATATAGGAAAATGTCAAATATAAATAGAATTTGTGGAAAATAAAATAACGTTGCATTTAGTTAACTCTGTCATTACAGATGAAAATTGGAATAATCTTTAAAATAATAGAAAATGATAATAGAAATAATAATAGAAATAATAGAAAAAAAATGGTGAACAATACAAATTATGATACAATCTTAAAGTTACAAAGATACAGATGAGTGAGGCTGTTATAACTATAGCGTAATATATTGGTTTATGATTGCACCCATTTAAGATTGTAAATTTGGCATATATAATAGTTGATTTTCATTGTTTAGTAATACTCGCAAATTGCAATATATAACAGTATATACAGGGTTGGACAAAATAATATGAACACCTTGATAAATGGCGGTTTTTATTCTTAATATGGAGTTGGTCCTCCTTTAGCGGCAATAACAGCTGCAATGCGTCGGGAATTGATTCATACAGCTTCTGGACAGTGGCTAGAGGAATCCTGAGCCATTCTTCGAGCAAACCTTGCTCCAGTTCCTCCAAAGACGCCGGCGGTAGGAATCGGCTTCTGACCTGCTGCTCCAACTGACACCACAGATGCTCGATAATGTTAAGATCCGGGGATTGTGGAGGCCAATCCAAGCGTTCTACTTCACTAACATGCTCTTCAAACCAGTTTTTAACGACCCCAGCGGTGTGGATTGGTGCATTATCATCCTGGAAGACGGCGCCGCCATTGGAAAACAGCGTTTGGACCATGGGATGGACCTGGTCAGCCAATATTGACAGATAGACCTGGGCGTTAACCCTACCATGCAGTACTACAGCTGGGCCAAGAGTATTCCACGATATTGCTGCCCAAACCATCACAGATCCGCCTCCATGCTTAACGGTTGGGGTCAGGCAGTCGGGGTCATAAGCATCTTTAGGCTGTCTCCAGACGTAAACTCGACCGGAACATAGAAATAGCGTAAAGGAGGATTCGTCGGAGTAGACTACATTCTTCCACCGGTCCATTGACCAATTCTTATGGTCATTACACCATTTTCTGCACCGCTCAATGTTGATGTGCGAAAGGAATGGTTTGGCAATTGCAGCCCTCCCATGGTATCCAGCTCCATGGAGCTCGCGACGTACAGTTCTGGTCGATACCGGGCTTACATGATGCTGGTTAAGCTCTGCAGTCACTTTTGGAGCTGTGGTCTTATGGTTCTTTGTCACAATGCGCTTTAGCACACGGCGGTCTCGATCACACAGCTTCTTCTTGCGTCCACTATTGCATTTGTCGGTGCTTGTCTTTCCATGGTTTTGGTATGCAGACATGACCATAGAGACAGTTCCTCTGGATACATTGAACATCTGAGCGGTTTTCGTCACCGATGCACCAGCCATCCGCGCTCCGACAATTTGCCCTCTTTGGAAGTCTGAAAGGTCTTTCATAACTGCTAATTCATAATTCACTCAGATCTGTAAAAACAACGTGAGGGTTATAACATGACGTATACACCCTCTCTTACGCATTTAAATAGGTTTGCCAGTCATTTGACCGTTTACTTTGTGTCTGAGCAGTCCGTAAAGATAACCGGTGAAATCGGCGGGTGTTCATATTATTTTGTCTAACCCCTGTATGTACAGTATATATACACACAAACATGCATCAGTAGGAGTTAAAAAGTGTTTCTTTAGTGAGTTGCGAAACGATATTAGTGATGGTGCTTCTCAGATGTTTATGGGTATAGCGTTCCAGATATCTGCCCCTTCGTAGGAGAGAGCATTTCCTACAATTTGCATGGAATAATTTGGTTTATATATGAAGTCATTGAGAAGCCTTGTATTATGATTATGGTTGATCTGATGGTGGGTAATCGCCCTGTGAATGGGCGAAGTATAGTTTCTATTATTAGCAACTTCGTACATACTGATACCGAGAGTAAGTTTATACAGGTGAATTAGTTCTAGAATACTTAAGTTTCTGAACATTGGAGAGGTATGAGATCATTTGTTATCATTGTCTGAGAGAGTCGGAAACATTTTTTATGGATTATTTCTAGCGGATATAATATATAATTTTTTGTACTACCCAATGCTGTGACTCCATAATGCAAGTGTGGATGGATGAATGAGTAATACAGTGTGAGGAGGGTATTCTGTGGAATTGTATTTTTGAGTCAAAACATTAGGTGGAGAAATCTGGATATTTTTTATTTGATATGTTGGTATGTGGGTTTTGAAATTTAATTTTTCATCTAACTTGATCCCAAGAACTTTAACTTCATTTGCTTTTGCAAGAGGAGTGTTTCCAATTATTAATGGTGTGCACACGATTGTAGTTTTTTAGTTACGATCATATATGATGATTTTGTCAAGTTTAGTAAAAGCTTATTTGCGCACATCCATTTAGAGATATGATTTAATTGCCTGTTCACTTCATTCATTAGGCAACTCATATCGTGGTGTGTAGAAGTGAGTGTTGTATTACCTGCATATTGAATACAATCTAGTGTTGTTCATCGATAAAAATTATTTACATGTATTAAGAAGAGTAAGAGTCCAAGGATTGATCTTTGTGGAACCTCATTTTCCAATACAGCATATTCTGATGAAATGTCATTTACTTTAACGTACTGGTGACGATTAGAGAGATAAGACTTGAACCAATTTAGCATATTTCCCGTTATGCCGTATGTGTTTATTTTGTCTTGTAAGATATCATGTGAGAGCGGGTCAAAGGCTTTCGACAGGTCAAGCAAAACTAAGAGTGTGTTTTTTGTAGTTTAGGTTTTTATATATATTTTCTAATAGCATGTTAATGGCGTCTTCTGTGGTGTAGCCTTCTCTAAACCCAAATTAAATTCCAGTTAGAGCAATTACAGTAAACCTGTGTGTCTATATAACACATAATACCAATACGGTACTTTGAAATTATTAATAATAATGCAGGAATTAATTCGTATACACGTACATACAAAATCTTTTCAGTCAAATGTTCGAAATTGCTTCATCGGTAAATGAAATGAAACATGAACTCTATCAAAACTGATATAATATTTGACTATCTACCTGATGAGATCCACATACAAATACACATAAGGTCTTGGAATCGTTTTTTATGTTTACCTGTGAGTGGGTGTCATTTATGAATTTCACGTACAGTATTTAATTGTAAAATTCGCATATATATATATATATATATATATATATATATGTTAAACACAGACCATGCATGGAACAAGGAACTCTTCTGGGAAATTACATCCACTATAGTTCGAATAAGTAATGATAAATGACAAATACTATGTTTTTTTTGTTTTTCATGATGAAAAGCCCAACGTGGGCACCGGGTTACTCGCAAAGAGGCCCCAAAATATAGCTTCCCTCACTAGCTATCTGCAAAACAGAGAGGATCCAGCTTTGGGAACATTCCCAGATCCCATTTCCGTCATGAAAAAGAAAAAACTATAGTATTTGTCATTTATCATTACTTATTCGAACTATAATGGATGTAATTTCCCAGAAGAGTTCCTTGTTCCATGCACGGTCTGTGTTTAACATATAAGTTTCTCAGTGACCATTCTGAGTTGTTGTATATTAAACGGACGTGTTATGTGCCTTGAAAAGTAGACACTCAATGTCCCGTTTGAGGTTTAAGTTTTGTTTTTTGGCTAAAAATAGAATGTGAATGCAACGAGTTTCTTGCGTATATTGAGGTTCTGAATGTAGTAGGTTAGGTGTAAGCTGTAAACCCTAGATCCTGTCCAAAAGCTGGATCCTATCTGTTTTGCAGATAGCTGGTAAGGGAAGCTATATTTTGGGGCCTCTTTGCGAGTAACCCGGTGCCCACGTTGGCCTTTCCATCATGAAAAAGAAAAGAGTTCCTTGTTCCATGTGCGGTCTGTGTTTAACATATAAGTTTCTCAGGGGACCATTCTGTATTATTTATATATATATATATATATATATATATATATATATATATATATATATATATATATATCTGGAGCGTATATTCAGGGTGTGCTCGGTGTGCGCCGCACACCCAATAGATTTTCTGTAAATTAATATTTAATTAACTAATTAACCCTTTGTCTCCCTCTCTCAACTTTAGTCGAGACGAAAAAGATGCCCTAGCCCTTAATTCCGCGCTCGACTGTTACACTAGTTGAGATAAGAAATGAGCTACTTCAATTCAGTTGTTCAGATTGTCTTCACAACCATTCGGTAAAATTTTGGTACTGAGCGACAGAAGTGTCACAAGAGCTTGTTTGAGGCGCGAAATTTCAGTATTGGGGTGCGGCGATATATATATATATATATATATATATATATATATATATATATATATATTCTTCTCCCCTACTTCGGGAATATAAATTTACGTTTGCCCATTGCCAAATTAAGTGGAAAAGGGAGAGAGCGAGGGATCAGGGCGGAGAGTGTGCGGGCTGTGGACAGAACACCCTCCATATATGGTAAGGTGGGCGGGGCCTATGTTGCCATGGCCCGCGTCAGGTTCATATGCTTAACATATTACACTGCTTACATATGTGAAGCAAAGAAGTTCCTTATATGAGGACGTTATTGCTCACTATTTTTCTCCAAAAAGAAGACGAGTTTATGTGTAAATAAGTTCGATGCTTAAAGGAGCCCGTAGGAACTTGGTGTTAGATTTTTTACAGTTCACCTAAATTCTCCAAGTGTTTAGTGTAATATTGAGAAGGTGGATTGCGTATGCTTACCATATTACTATCCGCCACTGATATATATATATATTAGGGTGTGACCGTTGCCCTCCAAAAATCAAAAAATGGTCCTACAATGCTGTTCAAAGTTTTAGTGTTGTGTATTTATCTAGGAAGCACCCTGTAAATTTTCTTGGAGATCGGTGCATGTTTGAGCTAGCACCGTCGTACCAGCAAGTATTGCTATTTCAGCTTATGAACTTCATAAATAAGTGTGAAAATAGCACATTTTATCAGATTTTCATTTCCGGGTCTGGAACGCTGACCCACAAATTTTCCACGTATTATTTTATTGCATTTAATTTTAATGATGCTCTTTTCTTTTCCCTTGACAGTGATTTGATGTTGTGAATAGAGAATTTAATCATGGATACACGGCAAGATGATGAGTATGTCAGAATGTTATTGGGCACCGTACCCCGAGAAGAAGAAAAGGAAATAAAGGGCTGCAAACTGCCAACGAATAGGCAGGTCTTACTATGTCTGTTAGCAAACCTTCGGGATATGCATTGGGACCAGGCTTTATCTGCCACCATTGACAATGTGCTTTTGCATTACCAGAAGGCGAATGTCCCGACCATTACAGGCAGGAACAATATTGGCCGAGTGATTAAAACTTACTATGACAAAGACTACATGATGCTTATGAAAAAGAATGAGGATAGAAGACGGGCTGATGATCCTGGAATTATGAAGTTTAAATCAGAATTGAGCCTGACGATGAAATTTTATAAGAACACAGTGTTGAAAGACATGGCGGCTGCGAAAAAGGGGAAAACTCAGGCCGAACAAGATGCCATCGATACTGACATACTCTTTATGAAAAGCATGCTAAGTGACAGAGTAGCTACCTACTCTGGGGTAAACAAAGTACTCACAGAAAAGGTTCAGAAGCGACAGAAAAGGCAGATGCGAGAAGAGAAGCGACAAGAGAGAGAGCAATGTGATCATGCTGAGAATGTACAGGCTGATATTGATTCACCTATTAGCGCTGATGAGGACGATGACATTGATGAGGCCAGCACTGCTGAACCAAAGAGAAAACATCGGAGAACAGTGAAAGAGGGAGTTTCAATTTTTGTGCCACATGATATTCTGAAGTCGGCAGAACTTGTTTCATGCAGTGTTCGAAACAACATCTCGCCGACCCAGCTGAGTGCAATTGTGTACTCCCTTGTATCTGCATGTGGTGAGATACATCAAAGCTGAGTCTAAATGCAAGGACGGCCCACCGATACCGAGCTTCCATCGTGTCAGAAATAAGTTTAAAATCATGGATGAATGGCAACCATCAGACAAAGTACTGGTGCACTGGGATGGTAAACTTATGGACACGCTGGATTCCAAAGGCACTGATGACCGCCTGCCCATTCTTGTGTCTGGTGTCAATGGCACAAAGCTTCTTGGAGTCCCACCTCTTCCGCATTTGACTCAAAAAGCTGGCCTGGTTCAAGGAGACTTGATATCAACAGCAACCAAACAACTTCTGGTCGATTGGGAGTGTGAACAGAATGTTGTTGGTATGGTTTTCGACACAACTTCATCCAATACAGGTAAACCTATTTCAAACATCAGCGTGAATTTATCACGACATTAATACCAAAATACAGTGAATGATTTAACAGAAATCTGCAAAAAGCACGTGCCTGAAATGGTGGCCTTAAACTACAATTACATTTTTTTTCAGGACAAAAAACAGCTGCTTGCGTCTCCCTCCAAAAGGAATTAGAGCGTGCCGTATTCTGGTGCGCCTGTCGCAGGCATGTGGGCGAAGTCATCCTAGGTGTTTGCTGGGATTGCTTGAAAGTGGAGGGCTCTTCAAGTCCAAACATAATGGTTTTCCAGAGGTGAGTCATAAGCTTTACAAAATAACAAGGAATATTATTATCTAATGAACAAATTTAGTGGAATTTCTTTTATTAGACTTATAAGATATACTAACACCAAGCAAATGATCGATCATATCAATCTTAATACCCCTAAAACAATATTATAGATTAGTACGAAATACAATAATCCCAATAATTGCATTTCTAGGTTCAAGAACCATTTCTCTCAACTGGCGTACAATGAAAAAAGAAATACTACTACCCCGCAATGCCTGGAGTGTTTGAGGAGCGCCAGCAGGAGATGGCTGACTTCTTCCGTGAATCTCTAGCCCAACCATTTACACGTGGCGACTACAAGGAGCTGGTAGAGCTTTGTCTGCTGCATGTAACTAAAGGATCCGAGCCAGTGAACTTCACAATGGTCTACCCCGGCGCACTTCACAAAGCAAGGTGGATGGCTAAACTGCTCTATACCCTCAAGATTGTTCTTTTGTCAGGCCAGATCAAAGAGCAGTTTCCCAAAGCCGAGGTTGTGACTAAAAGTCAAATCAGCAAGTTAGAACGGTTTGCTGTGTTCACAGTCGCTGTTTAGTCCCATGGTGGATTGTTTGCCCCGTTCCAGCAAGTGCGCCACTGAATGACTTGAATTTGGTCGAAACCTTGGCTGAATTTGCCCCATATGACGCCACAATAGTTGACAAAGCACGTGTGGCACTCGGTAGACACACTTGGTACCTAACTGAGAAGTTGGCCCCACTGGCTTTGTTCTCGTCCCAAGTACAAGAAAGGACAAAAGAGGAGATGAGGAAGGCCCTTCTTTGCCATGAAGGCACTGAAGTTACTAAGAGAGTGGGGCTCAATCATGGGGGCTATGGAAAGCCATATCTTCCCCCTGTCCCAGAAAGTGGCACTGCCCTGGTGGACCTAATTGGGCCTGACTCAAGCCGGTTCTTCACCATTTTAGGCATGCCCTATCAGTTTCTCCACAGTCCAGCCAGTGAATGGGCGGATCATGACGACTACCTGAACATGAAACGGGTTGTGGACAAGCTTCAGGTCGTCAATGAGGCTACAGAGCGTGGTGTAAAACTTTGCCATAACTTTCTTAATGTTGCCTGGGATGAGGAGCGCTTTCAAGAAGTCCTTCAAGTAGTTGAAAATGACAGACTCCGCGTTCCTAATCAGCGCAAACGATCATCTGTTTCCGAACAGAAATCATGGTTTCTTGCTCTAGAGAAATAATACCTTGTGAATATATGATAAAACCCCTTAATGTACCATGAGAGAATAAGAATGATTAACTTTTTTGTGTTAGTGATAACAGCTTTTAATTAAGACAGGCAAATGATTTGTGTTAATATCCCTTATGATGGTTGTGTAATCTCATATATAGGCGCGTATGCCGTGTAAGCAAAATCGCTATTTTTCAAATTGCTGGTGCTCACTCGAATATGCATGAATCTTCAAAAAATTGCACGTGGGTATTTTTTATGTCAATATGCAACACCAAAATTTTGAACAGCATTGTAAGACAAAGTTGGGGCAACTGTCACACCCTAATAATTATATATGAGACAAGAAAACTTGCTGCAGATTATATAATCCGAATGGTCCTAGCGGATTTCTTTGAACCACCGTAGTACTGTAATTCTTCACTCGCCTGAGAATGTATTGTAGATGAAATTGAACCGAAAATTTGTAAATTAAACATGTTAATTTCTCAGAATTTGTTATGTAAAGACTTCCACTTACTGATTTATATGAAATCTTGGTTTCAATTAATGCATAAGAATAATGACTAGTAATTACAAACCAGTAAAAAGTTAAAGTCTGAGACTTTCAAATTTTCTCATGAAGATATTTTGCATATTTCATAATTTCATTTGAGAAATTCGTTTCATTGATGAAAATCTGGTGTTGAGTTCAAAGTAAGACATGAATCATCAGATGCGCTGTAGCTTCATCTTCTCGCTTGTTCACATAAGAAATAAATGCTTGGAGCTCCAGGTTTTATATATATATATATATAATTATATATATATATATAAATTCAGAGCTGGGCACTTCCGCAAACACTTCCGCAAACCGCAAATTCCGCAATTGCGGAAGATGTTTTTCGTTTGCGGAAGTGATTTTGAGTTTGCGGATTTGCAATCGCAAATCCGCAAACTCAAAATCACTTCCGCAAACGCAAATCCGCAAACGCAAATTCACTAATTTGCGATGACTTTGCCGCAAAAGCAAATCCGCAAACGAAAAACATACTTCCGCAATTGCGGAATTTGCGGTTTGCGGAAGTGTTTGCGGAAGTGCCCAGCTCTGAATTTATATATACGGTAAGGTAGGTTGATTTTCCGCATTTTTTTAGATATCGACTTTGGACTAGTCGAGGTAGTCAGGGCTTAATATGATAATAACTGACAAAACATTTCAGATCCCTACCTTTAACCGTTTTTTGAGGAAACCGTTTCAAAAATCGTCAAAAAATCATACCGAAAAATATCGTATTTTCGCAATTTTCGGCCGAAAAAAACATGCTATTTTCATAAAAAAATCCTGAAAAAAGTTACAATTTTATTGAAAAAAGTAAAAAAAACATGTACAGAGTCAAATAGACACATTTAGATCTCAAGATCATCATAATTTTCACTGTAAGAGCCCTTAGAAGCAAAGGAAGGCCTCATCTGGCGGCTTAGGGCTTTGGCCAGAATGTGTTTGTGCCTTGATTCGAGTCCATAAACAGTATGGGAAGCTTCAGATGTCAGCTTCACGGCCCTTTCAACACTCTGAGAATGTGAAGGCAGATCAGGCAGCTCCAGCTTGGTGCCATTCAGCAATGCTTCTTGAAGCTCCTGGTCAGAAAAGTCTTCTGTGAGAGCAGGTTCACAGATGCCACTTTGAGAAAGGTTGATTAGTTCTGACCAGTGGGTAGCTTCAATGTTGATGGCTGTGATCTTCTTCAGCCTCTTCTTGGCTGGCTTCCCACTTCTGAAAGAATAATAATTAATTTATTTTTTATTCCAATTTAAGATTTAATCCCTATTAGTCTCAGAATTGCTGATTTAAATTAAACTTAAATTAAAAAAAAAAAACCCGAGTTCTGTAAATCCCCATAATCGAATTTTTTTTCAGAAAGAAGATAAGATTATTTCCATTATCAGAGGAGAAAGGAGGAATTGGGATAAGAAAATGTGAAAAAAAAAATCGATTATGGGGATTTATAGAACTCGGGCCTTTTTTTAATTAAATAAATCCCCATAATCAAATTTTTTTTTCACATTTTTTTAAAATTAATAAATGCTTACCTGATGGACAGAATTTTCTTGAGAGCAGCTTCTCTCACTTCCAAGTCATCAGACTTCACCATGGAGTACAGCACATTCTCGGGCAGCAAGGCAAAAGCATTGTACTTCAGGTTCTTGAAAGCAACACCCTGGATTTCTTCAGACTGCTGCTTGATCCTCTGGATCATGTTGAAGATGTACAGCTGCTGATTGTGGAACTTGCTGTCCCTTTTGATCTCAAACCAACTGACTGCATACACTTCCACAATGAACTTGATGGCCTGGTAAAGCTTATCCTGTAGTTCTGGAGGGTAAGCACCTCTGGTCAACAGACACATCAATCTAATTGCCAAAGTCAACCATCTTTCATGGTTTAATGGTCCAATTTTACAGGCAGCAAATCTTGGGTTGACTTTGCCCCTGGAAATTCCAAGCACATACTCCAAAAGAAGCCTCTGGTCGCTACTGAGATCATTCAGTGTCTCCTCAGCAAATTCCATGTCATCCAGGGGGCCACTGAGTTTGGTGAATTCCACTTGTGGCAGATCTTGGTAGTCAATTTCACAGAGTTTTCCCAGCGGACCAGTGAAAGCAGTGGGATTTTTGGTACTGCCATCAAGATGCTTGAAAACAGCTCTGAAAGGAAGCTCATTCTGATGGAGTGAACAGCCAATGGTGTGCAATTTCCGCTCAATTTTATTTTCCAGAGCTGTTACAAGGCCTCCCTCCAAGCCAGTGTTTGTATTTGTGTTGTCAAGGAGGACAGCTTTCAGGGTATAAACACTGTTAAACTCCTCCAAGACACTAGCAACGTCTTCACCAAGAAGAACTCCTGTCGCACCTTTAATTGGGATGACTCTGTGAGTAAGATATGTTCCACTTTCAGTTCCCGGCTCCTTTGTGAAAGTCAAATGGTGCTCTTGTCCCTTTCCTTTCTTCAGCTTAGTCTCCCCATTTTCATCCTTAACTTCTCTGTACAGTAAAGTGTCCTTGTGAACTTTCCCATCAACCCCAATACAGACTAACTTTTCCAGACCCTCATTGTGCTTTTCATCACTTTTCACTTTCATTCTAGCTTTTTCCCTGTCCATTTTTGATTTATCAACTATTATCTGTTTCACATCAAGGCCAGGCTTAAGCAGGTCCATAGCTTGTAAGTCCAGGAGGAAGGCATTAGCAAGACTTGCCCCAAGATTGGAAGAAACATCACCCCTGATCAGTTCCATGGCATATCTGGGGGTTTTCAAAAAGCTGTAACCTACACTTGGGTGCCTCCTTGGCTTGAACTCTTCAGCTTCACCACCAGATGGCTGAAATGAAAATGAAAAATAAATTACTAAAGCGAAAATGGAGGAAAATAGGGGAAAAATTAGGGAAAAATATGGGTAAAAATCGACGAAAATGGGCGGAAATAAGAATAAATGACTTAAACGAAAATGGGGGGGGGTGAGTGGGAAAATAGGGGGGAAAATGGGTAAAAATTCAGGTAAAAAGTCGGCGAAAAAAAGAATAAATTACTAAAGCGAAATGGGGAAAAAAGGGGGGAAATAGGGACAAAAAGTAGGGATAAATTTGAGTAAAAATGGGATAAGATATAAGAAAAATAATATTACCTCTCCTGATTCTCCTGAGCTGGATTCAAAAGAAATATCTTGTGAAGGTGTGGAGGCAAAGTGGCCAAACCCACTTCCTGCTGCTGTTGAATCTGGCTCTGTAATCTTTCTGCTTCAGCTGCAGCCTTCTGGTCTCTCTTCACAGCAGCTTTATCCACAGATCCCAGCTGGAAAGAGCCCTTGGTTCCTATTTTGGCCCTCTGATCTCTCAAGTATTCCCTCTCCTCTACTGGAACCTGAAATATTAACGTATATTAAATAGCGGATCTAAAATAAGAGATAAAATCCTGAAAAAAAATTGATTATTAATTTCTATTACCAGGGGGCGGGGGAGCAAGATTACAGGAGGAAAATGCGGATATTTTTCAATTACAAGCATTGAATTTCCTTCCATTTAAAAGGCACCTAATCGCACTAAGTTAGGCCAGTTAAAAGTTAAAAAGATAATAGCATTACCTTCTTACTGGGAGGACAAGTGCAGATTATGTGCTGTGTTTGACAATTTTCTTTCTTGCACGTCACAGCATTGTCATCACAGGGACGAACAGGTAGCTTACAGGTGCAAGCAGAAATGTCAAAAAGTTTATCCAGCTTCTGCTCCTGGACTGTAGAAAGAGATTTCCTGTTTATCTCTTTTGCTTTCTTGAAGCACACTTTATCCACCAATTTCACTACATAATATTCCTCATACAGGGGCAGCCGCGGGTTCACTGTTTGCCAGATCTCAATCACATCCTTTGCTATCATTTTAGCAATATCATAGTCTTTCAAGTCCGGGTGGCTGTTTTGGAGGAAATAACTGTACTGAATAATTGGCGGAGGGTAGGAGGCTCTGTTTTTTCCAAAGGGGAAGGCTGGCCACTGAATTTTTTCGCACTATCACTTCGAGTTAACACTGCAGACTTCCGTTTTTTACCCATTTTTATGAAATATCTGAAAATAAACACAATTAAATGAACGCATCATAAAATAACTTAATTTAATACACATTTTATAGGTAAATATCATTAAAAAATACAAAATAATACACTAATAAACATCGGTGCTCTTCCAATAAGTGCTCTACCGCGAAACTCTGATCTACCATATTCCAATACGTGCTCTACCGTGAAACTAGCCTTATAAGGCTAACTAACGAAAATATCATGACTTAACCTAACCAATCGTTAGGTCAACTATACGCCCTTGACGATTGGTTAGGTTAAGTCGTGATATTTTCGTTAGTTAGCCTTATAAGGCTAACTAACGTACCTGCTGCTAATCCGAATAATCTAAGGTAGATCACGTATTGGAATGTAAATTTTAAGGTAGAACACATATTGGAAGAGCACCTAAACATCTATAATGCATTTACAATAAGTTTCAAGCATCGTTTTGTTAAAAAAGCCGAATTTTAATTGATTATTTTGATGAAATAAGGTCCGATATTTTGTTTGTTTACATTGCGCGAATGCCGCGCGCGCGATTTTACACGTAAAATTTGGCAATTTTACAACTTAAAAATAATTAACAATCCTCAAAAAATACAATCATTTTCACAAATATGAGTTGGTGCAACGTTTTTTATACATTAATACCTTTCTATCTAGACTAGTTCAAGATCACAGTTTCAAAATCAACCTACCCAGAGTGATCGAAAAGTCTCTCCGCAGTAGTAATAAGATATTTACTTTATTGAAATTTTACATAAGGAGATATAAGAATTCTATAAATGTAATGACATATCATTGTTACCTGTTTAGAGTAAGTAACGTAGCAAGACTTAGCTTAGACTAGCCTAGACATCGCCAATATTTTGTTAATGATTTCACGATATCGTACAATTTTCATTAAAATATCTAACTTCAATAAAGTAAATATCTTATTACTACTGCGGAGAGACTTTTCGATCACATATATATATATATATATATATATATATATATATATATATATATATATACAGTAGATTAGTGAAGAAGTCCATGGATGCATGAGAATTTCAATTTGAATGTAACCATGAGGACCAGACATGCAAGTAAAGAGAGGATGAGAAGAATGTAACAGAAGGTGGGTTAGTTTACGCTACGAGCTACATCTAAGTTCGTGTTAGTCTAATTTTTTTTTAATAATATGTTTTATTATTTTAAACGACGTTAATATTTTTAAAATACCTCTGTAAACGGTTTTTAAAGATATTAACGCTGATAGAGTTCACGACGGGCGCGGCAAGATTATTCCATTTATCATTCACTTTAAACTTAAAAACCTTTTTAGCGATGTTAGTAATAAAAAGTCTACCACGTAATTTAAAACCGTTATTACGAGTATTGCTATTATCGAAAATGAACAATTTGTCAAAATTTACGTCATCGATTTTATTAACGATTTTGAAAACTTCAATAAGCTCCCCCCTTAATCTCCAAGTCTCGAGTGAATGCAAGTCAAACACTTTAATCCTATCTTCGTAAGACTTATTGCGTAGTGATGGAATTAGTTTCGTGTCGCGTCGCTGAACACTTTCCAATCTATCAATATCCTCACGCAAATATGGGCATCAAAACTGAACGGCATATTCTAAATGAGGCCTGACTAGGGACTTGTAAAGGGGCAATATAATATTCTTCGGTTTAAATTCGAAATTACGCGCTATGAAGCTTAACATCCTATTAGCTTTTGGGCATGACTCCAGGTACTGGTTCCTAACTTTTAAATCCTTAGATACGCGTACGCCTAAATCTACTTCCTCGTCAACGCTCGCTAACTCTCTATCATCGATAGGCTAAAAGTTAGCAAGGCTCCAGGCCCTGACGCTTTTTATCCCAGACATTTGAAAGATTTGAAAGACGTTATCGTAGGCCCCTCAACGAAGATTTTTAATCAGTCACTCGAAACGGGGATTATTCCTGAAGACTTCAAATTAGCTAACGTCACGCCTATTTTTAAAAAAGTTATAGGCCCATTAGCTTAACGTCATTTGTCGGTAAACTTTTGGAATCCGTAGTTAGGGATCGTATCATCGATCACTTAGAAAGTAGAGATTTGATTAATAGTAGTCAGCATGGGTTTCGACGCCATAGGTCTTGTTTAACTAATTTGTTAGAATTTTATAACGAAATAGTGCGCGAATACGATAGGCATAGAGCGGCTGACGTTATTTATTTAGATTTTAAAAAGGCGTTCGATACAGTTCCGCACAGGAGATTAATTGCGAAGGTCAAAGCGCACGGTATACGCCGTCAGGTAGCTAACTGGTTAGAAGAATGGCTTCGTGCTAGGAGGCAGAGGGTCGTAGTTAATGGTAGTGAATCGGGGTGGTTAGATTTAGGTAGCAGTGTCCCACAGGTTTCAGTGTTAGGCCCATTGCTATTCGTAATTTACATTAACGACATAGATGTAGGATTGACTAGTAACGTGTCAAAATTCGCGGACGATACTAAAATAGGCGGTAAGGTTGTTAACGAGGACGATAGAAATAGGCTCCAAGACGATGTAAATAGGATTATGGAGTGGACGGATAAGTGGCAGATGCAATTTAACGTAGACAAATGTAAAGTTTTGCATATAGGTTCTCGTAACAATAATTACACGTACACGATGGATGATAGGGAGTTAGCGAGCGTTGACAAGGAAGTAGATTTAGGCGTACGCGTATCTAAGGATTTAAAGGTTAGGAACCAGTGCCTGGAGTCTTGCGCAAAAGCTAATAGGATGTTAGGCTTCATAGCGCGTAATTTCAAATTTAAATCAAAGGATATTATATTGCCCCTTTACAAGTCCCTAGTCAGGTCTCATTTAGAATATGCCGTTCAGTTTTGGTGCCCGTACTTGCGTGAGGATATTCATAGGTTAGAAAGGGTTCAGCGTCGTGCCACGAAACTGATTCCGTCATTGCGCCACAAGCCTTATGAAGATAGGATTAAAGAGATAGACCTGTATTCACTCGAAACTAGGAGATTAAGGGGGGAGCTTATTGAAGTTTTCAAAATCGTTAATAACATCGATAACGTAAATTTTGACAAATTGTTCACTTTCGATAATAATAATACTCGTAATAACGGATTTAAGTTGCGTGGCAGACGTTTCATCACTAATATCGCTAAAACCTTCTTTACGTTTAAAGTAACTGATAAGTGGAATAATTTTCCCGCGTCAGTCGTGAACTCTACCAGCGTTAATATGTTTAAGAACCGTTTAGATAGGCATTTTCAAAATATTAACGTTGTTTAATATAATAATAAAACAATCCCCCTCCCTCTCAGCCTCCCCCTTTTCCCTCTCAGCCTCCCCCTTTTCCCTCTTAGCCTCCCCATTTTCCCAATTAGCAACAGAAGTTCTAGGGGTGGTGATTGAGGATGAGTCTGTTGACAATAATGCCAGCTTGTGACATGCCAGTGTGTGATGCCAGCAAAAAAAAAAAAAAAAAATTAGACTAACACGATCGTAGATGTAGCTCGTAACGTAAACTAACCCACTTTTTGTTTTACTTTACCTACTTTTTTTTTTCCTTCTTATCCCCTCCTTACTTGCATGTCTGTAGTTTTCATGGTATGATAGTGAGTTAAGACTGTGTTTGCATGGTTTGTAAGCGTACTTATTTTCCTTCTTTTCATCTTTCACCCCTTTCCTATTCTCTCCGACTAATTTCTGACTTGTCGGCAGTTGCCGACTGATGATGATGATGAGCCTTCTTTTCTCTTTTTCTGAATGAATGTTAACCCATGAGTGATAGGTGTTGCTACTTAATTAACCCCTCATTCTCTTCTCTTAACCCCTTACTCTTTCCTTTCTCTCGGGCTACCTAAGAGTGGATCTGTAGATCTGTAGATCCATCGTGTACGCGTAGTTATTGTAACGAGAACTTATATGCAAAACTTTACATTTGTCTTCATTAAATTGCATCTGCCATTTATCCGTCCACTCCATAATCCTATTTAGATCGTCTTGGAGCCTATTTCTATCGTCCATGTTAAGAACTTTACCGCCTATTTTAGTACCGTCCTCGAATTTTGACACGTTACTGGTCGAGCCTACATCAATGTCGTTAGTGTAGATTACGAATAGTAATGGGCCTAACACTGAACCCTGGGGGACACTGCTACCTACATCCAGCCACCCCGTTTCCCTACCATTAACAACGACCCTCTGTTTCCTGGCACGAAGCCATTCCTCTAATCAGTTAGCTACCTGACCGCGTATACCGTGTGCTTCAACCCTCGCAATTAATCTTCTATGAGGAACTGTATCGAACGCTTTTTTAAAGTCTAAATAAATAACGTCAGCCGCTCTGTCTATCGTATTCGCGCACTATTTCATTATAAAACTATAATTAGTTAAACAAGATTTATGGCGTCGAAACCTATGCTGACTGCTATTATTCAACTCGCGACTTACTAAGTGATCGACGATACGATCCTTAACTACGGGTTCCAAAAGTTTACCGACAATTGACGTTAAGCTAATAGGCCTATAATTGCAAGCTACTGTGCGATCTCCTTTTTAAAAAATGGGCGTAATGTTAGCTAATTTGAAGTCTTCAGGAATAATCCCCGCTTCCAATGACTTATTAAAAATAACGTCTTTTAAATCTTCCAAATGTCTAGGATAAAGCGTGTCAGGGCCTGGAACCTTGCTAACTTTTAGCTTATCGATATAATGCGCAATCACACCCTCGTAAACAGTTATTTCTTTCAAAATAGTCTCGCTAATAAATGGAACGATATCATCCACGTCGGGGACATTATTTACGTGTTCTTCGGTAAAAACTGTCGCAATAAAGTTATTAAAAATACCCGCCATCGCTTGAGCGTCGGAAGCCAAAGCGCTGTTAGTGTCCAATAGAGGGCCTATGTTATCTTTTATCGGCTTATGATTAGTGACATAGTCAAAAAACTTTTTCGGATTATGTTACTATCCGCAGCTACAACCATCTCAAAATTACGCTTAGCATTCCTAACAGATCTTTTAACCTGACGTCTAAGCTCGATATCACTATTAAAATTAGCTACCGTGCCATTGCGCTTTTTAAGTCTATACGCTCTGTTACGCTCGTTTATGAACTCACCTATTTCCCTACTCCACCTCTTGGGCCTACCATGATTTCTAGCACGCTTGGGCATACGGGGAATAAAGTCCCTTTCGATATTCAAAAAACTTTCTTTAAACGCCTCTCAATGAAAGTTTGCGTCATTAGACTGGGATAAATAAATTATCCCAGTCTATATCCTCTCCACAAAACCATGAAAATTAGCCCTACGAAAATCAGGGACTTCTATTACGTTGCTATCCTTACTGTTTTCTATCAATAGCTTGAACCTAATAATGACCAAGAGTCAGAGGGATATGAAGAAGATCACCAGTAGAGCGTCTCTTGCGGAATCCATACTGACGATCTGAAAGAAGATTGTGAGAAGAGAGGTGTTTAAGAATCTTCCTATTAAGGATAGATTAAAAAATTTGGAAAGGGAAGAAATCAAAGCAATTGGACGATAGTTGGAGGGTTGAGAGCGGCGGTCACCCTTCTTTGGGACAGGCTGAATGAAAGCGAACTTCAAGCAAGAAGGAAAAGTATCAGATGAGAGACAAAGACGAAAGAGTTTGCCTAGGCAGGTTGTCAGCACAAAACCACAGTTCTTAACACAACAGAAGGAACACCATCAGGAACATACGCCTTCCAAGAGATGAGCCCAGACGGGGCAGAAAAAACAACTTTAGAAGAGATTCTAATTCCAAACATAGTAAAGTCAGAGGGGGGAAGAGATGGAGGAACAGCACCGGAATCGTCCAGGGTTGAATTATAAGTGAAAGTTTGAGCGAAGAGTTCACCTTTGGCAGGAGAAGAGACGGTATTAAAAGTACCGCCACACTGTGTCACATGATCACGTATAGGAAACGGGTCGGGTCTCAACAAGCGTGAATTTGTATAATGCCTAAAGAAAATTTCTACTTTACTCTCCCTTATATCGGCCCTCAGTCTGAGAAACTTAAAAAGGAACTGAGAAAAATACTAACAGCGTTTTACCTCAGATTTCTTCCTAGATAATACTAAATAATCCGTCCACACTGAGGTTACTTTTCCGATTTAAAGACCAACTAACTATGGGTATGAGATCGTCCATTGTTTGTTTGTTTAGTTACGCTTGTAACCACGCATCATACGTGGGCTCAACGATACGTACGCTTCACTCAAGTTTCTCGTACTATGCGTTTCACCGCTCGTACAAATCCACCCTTGTGTAGACCCGATCCGTCTCCTATATATGTGATCATGTGTCACAGTGTGGCGGTACTTTTAATATGGCAAATTTTGAAGTTTTAATTTCTGTACAGAAATTAAAACTTAAAATATATATATATCAGTTTTATAAATTAATTTTACCACTTTTAATTTTTAATTTTTATTTTTATTTCATTTTTATTTCAATCGAAGTACCCTTTAAGTAATATTTACAATGATGATGGGACTTGGTCCTAAAACTTTTATAACTTTAATAAAGTAGAAGATGAATCGTTTACTTCGGTCTTGGTCTTCATGTTCATATAGCCTACAGTATATATATATGCAAAATTGATACACTGAGATTCAAATATAGTGAATGGAGTCGATAAATTAATGTGGCTTCCTAATTTCTATGATGTCAGGATGAATGATCCACTTGATAAAGAGACCACTATTGCTGACTTGAATCCTGAACTGTATAAAACATAATGGTACATCGTGGATATCGAAACGTAAAACATTCGAATCTAATTAGGTATGGAAATTTATGAATTACTCTACTGTACTGCATACGGGGCTCCAATAAACCTTAGCCCCCCCCCATGGCCTAAACCATTAGAGGTACAGTAAAACTAAACATACCTTACAAAAGAGAATTTAATCCTGCGTTTAATGAGAAACAATTAAGCTTGAATTCGCTTTGGGTAGCTTGCCAAAAGCGACGTGAATAGATCTTGATCGTTATGCAAATTTGCTAAAACAGTTTCAATGTGTTGCGTCATTGTATCCTTCGAAAATCGATTTGCTGCAGGTTCTTGAAACAAGAGACATTCGACCTTGTCCTTTATAACTGATCCAATGTGTTCACAGACGTTCAGGTCAGGAGAATTTCCTGGCCATTCTTCATTTCCAAAGAAATCGATCTCATGGTTCCGCAACAACTGTTGAGTGGCTAATGCCTTAAAGCAGGGGGCCTTATCGTGCAGAAATGTGACCTGATCGACATCCATAACATTGTTTGGGTTTCTTAGAAAAGGAATGACATGCTGGGATAGAATAATATCACGAAAATACTGTCCATCCCAACTCTGATCATTTGGCTTCAGCACCCACATGAGCTTCTTTGCAGTGAACAAAACAAACACACCAACACAGTCTGGACTTTTTAATAATTCGCGATAATGTTCATTGTCATCGATTTCATCTGGTGTTGTGGCCCACACTCGATCATTTGGTAGTTAGGCCGACGTGTTACGTAAACAAAAAATTCATCGGAGACAGCTAAATGCATGAAATCATCCACATCCCAATCTTCAAGATAATGGGCAAACCACATTCTGTCATCGATGTTAAGTTGAGTTTTTCTTGGCTTTGGAAGTTCATGCCAAGGCTTTAAACCTTGCCTATGACGGTACAATCGAATGATCTCACCACTAACGATCTTTCCTCTCAACACTTCGATCTCTCTTGAAAGTTTAGCACAGCTGTTTTCCCGCTTACGCGTACCGCTTTCAATGATGTCCTTTGTTTCCTGAGAGAGTGGCAAATTTGGGCGCCCAGATTTGGTTGTATCCATTTCACATTCATCCAAAGTTTTATTCCAATTTCTTTTGACGAAGTCCTCGCTCTTCGCAACTTTTTGGCAACCTATGAACGTGTTATAAAGGTGGCTCCAGCATCACGAGCTTCCCGAAATGTTATTGCTCGTATGCGATCTATCACACGTTGCCTCTCAGAATCACCAATTAATCGTGAAGCCATTATATTATCACTTTATCAGCTAGAGTAATTTTAATACCTGCAATAAATAAAGAATTTTATATATTTTTATAATCACTAAAAACTATTTCGATATAAGTAAACATGTAAGCTGCAAATAGGGGGGCTAAGGTTTTTTGGAACCCCTTATATAATTTTAAATATATACGAGGGCATGCTGAAAAGTAATGCCTCCTATTTTTTTCTCATAAACAGGTTTACGTAGCTGGATGAACTGAAGTACAGTCAATATACAGTAAATGTTCTTCCCGCCCATTGCTGTGAAGTTTCTTAGTTCTCTGCAGCTGAGGTCTCACAGCTACGTCAATCAACATGGAGGATGGTGACAACACAATGTCAGTGCGGTTAAAACAGCGTTCAGTTATCGAGTTTCTGACCGCAGAAAACATTCCAACTATCAGCATTCACCGGCAAATGAAAGCTGTGTATGGTGATGATTATGTAGAAGTGATTACTGTTCGCCGTTGGGCTAAGCGCGTGGCTGATGCAGACATTGGACATACCGAACTGCATGATGAACCACGTAGTGGGAGACCGCAAACAGCAACTGACGAGGATCACCAACAACGCACTGATGAGATGATTAAGCAGAATCACCGCATATCTCAGCAAACACTGCTACAAATCTTGACATTTCACGTTAGCGGGCGCAGGCTATTGTTGCTAATCTTGGGTACTGAAAAGGGTGTGCACGATGCTGACTGATGCAATGAAGGAGAGGCGGATGGAAGTTTCCAGAGAGTTGTTATTGCGACATGAACATGAAGACGACGAATTCCTATGCAGCATTGTGACTGGAGATGAAAGCTGGTTGCACCATTACGACCCAGAAGGCAAGAGACAGTCAATGGAATATCGTCACAAAGGCTCACCAGGATTCAAAAGTTCAAAACTCAAGCGTCTGCCGGAAAACTCATGCTTGTCTTCAGAATTCATACCAACTGGTACCACCACTAACTCTGTGCGCTACATTAAAACTTCGAAGAGATAGAAGGCAAGGATTCGAAGAGTTCGTCCCGACATTCAGATGGTTCTCCTCCCGGTTGATGACAATGCACGACCTCACACGACCGCACTAATGACTGAAGCAATTCGTCGCCTTGGTTTCACTGTCTTGGAAAACCCACCATACAACTCAGATCTGGCCCCATCAGATTTCCGCTTATTCCCTAAACTTAAGGAACATCTTCGAGGACGACGTTCCTCTTCGGACGTTGAAGTCAAGACAGCTGTGAGGAATTGGTTCCGCCAAGAAGACACAGAGTTCTATCGTGACGGCGTCACGAAACTGCTTGAACGTTGTCACAAGTGTGTGGACCGCAGAGGTGATTATGTTGAGAAGTAACTTTATCAAACTGAAGAATAAAGTTCAGACCTCTACATAAAATACTTTTTCCACAGCTGAGGGAACAATGGGGTATGGTAAAAAAAACGAATATCCTAAATCCTAAATGTGTATAGCTGTACCTGCCAACTATTCTAAGATTTGTAGTAGTTTCCTCAGCCTTTGGATGATCTGTTAGTCTCTGATAAACGTCAGATGATATAGGCTAGGAGCACTGTAGTAGCTCTTCAGTTAAGATGGCGTCTGTGACAGAGAAGGCACAATGTGTTGTGTGGCTTGCAGAAACAAAATCTCCTGTCAGTGTTCAGCGAAGGTTCAGAACAAAGTATGGAAAGAATCCACCTGATGTGAAGTTAATTAAGTCATGGATGGAAAAATTCTTGGAAACTGGAAACGTGGAAAAGGAAAAGAGCAGTGGTAGACCATCAGCTTCCGATGGGACAGTGGAAACACTGAGAACACTGTTTCCGCAACTGTGTACCTGGATATACTCACCAGTTACACCATCCCCCAACTGCAGGACAGGCAGCCAACTGTTATCTTCCAACAAGATGGGGCACTCCCTCATTGGGCGCATGTTGTTCGTGAAACTCTCGACGCAACATTTCCAAATCGATGGATTGGCAGGGACGAGCCAATCCCATGGCCCCCAAGAGCACCAGACATTACCCCCGCTGGATTTCTTTCTCTGGGGTCATGTTAAAGATTTGGTTTATGCAACAGTTGTTCCAGATATCAGGACATTGCGAGAACGCATTACGGATGCAATTGCAACAGTTAACCCACAAATGTTGGAAAATGTGTGGCGTGAGTGTGAATACCGTTTAGACATTTTACTTGCCACTAGGGGTGCACATGTGGAAGCTTATTAAGTTCATTAACTATGTATCAAAACTTTGTATGTTTATTTACTTATGATTAAAACTGTGTTTGAATACGAGTGTTTATTTAAAAGTTATAGCATGCTTTAATCAGGGTAATCATTTATGGGCACCCTATACATCCAAAAGATTTTTCTACAGTAACTATAGGTAAACTAGTACACCATGCAGCTTTTAAAATAGTAACTATACGTAAACTAGAACACCGTGTAACTTTTAAATAATAATTTCTCCAGAAAAAGACTTACATTTTTTAAATTAGCGTAAGAATCTACATTAAATATCTTATTTTCAAAAAAAGAGGAAACAGCCCAAATTTCGGAAAAGTCCCCGTTTCCGGACTATATACTTTTATTTTGTTTACAGCATTAATGGGTGTAAGACATATATAATATTAAAACCTGTGAAATT
Organism: Bathynomus jamesi; assembly: GCA_023014485.1. Lineage (NCBI taxonomy): Eukaryota > Metazoa > Arthropoda > Malacostraca > Isopoda > Cirolanidae > Bathynomus > Bathynomus jamesi. The sequence goes on from JAJOZX010001415.1 coordinate 649,494, forward strand.
GTTGGTTTAAATTAAGCTAAATTCGTTTTAGCAGAAATTTACCTTGTTTATTCAGAATACAGAAATATTGTTAGAAAAAATTTCTTGATAAATTAAATTCGGTTCTTTGAATTTTTTTATATTAATTTTTATTTTATGGGTAGGCTGACTTCTTGTTTATTTTTTTCGTTCTTTCATGAGTTTCAATGAAAATTCCAGGTGATATTTTGTTTTCCTAGTGAAAACTTATTTTCAAGGGGGTGAGGCGAATGTCGCGTATTGGGTTTTTAATAAAGAATATAATAATATGTATTGTTTAATAAGAAATGTACAGTAGTCCCTCTATAATCGTCGCCATCGACTATCGTCGTTTCGATCTATCTCGTTCACTATTTAACACCATTATTTCGTTAATCGTTCTCCCTCTATTAATCGTCGTCTGCCCGCGGGGCATCAGTCTTTGTTGAGCGCTGAGTGGAGATGGACGTCGCGCAGTTTTACTACGCAATTTACGTTAAAGTATTTGATTTTTTAATTTACTTTAGTAAAACTGCAGCTTGAAGAGCACAGGGTATCAGAGGAGTCAAATGAAGAGGAAGAAGAGATTGTCAAGACATTGACAACAGGAAATCTGAAGGATTTCTTCTGGCACTGGGAGAAGCTGAAGGATGTTTTAGAAAATGACTCCAATGCAGAAAGATCCTCCAAAGTCATTCGAGAAGCCAATCAAGCCTTTTGTTGCTATAAGGAAATCTTAGCAGATAAAAAAAGGCTACAAGACAACCAACTGGATTATTTCTGCAAAAGAAAATCGGATCCACCGAAGTCTCCCCATCCATCAACATCAACAGCAGTAGATCTCCCTGATCTGCTGATGGAAGGTGATTCACCTACCAAGCAATAAAACTCCATCACAGCCCCACCAACCCTCCTCCATGCGCAGCCAGCCACTTCATAATTTGGTAAGTACAGTACAGCAGTTGGTCTGGAAGGAATTCTCATTATTACATGCATTTCAATGACTCGTTAATCGTCGTTTCCTTAATCGTCGTTTCCTTAATCGTCGTCTGTTCATGGAACCAATTAACGACGATTATAGAGAGACTACTGTAATAATGTTTTTGTATGAAACTAAGAGACGTAAATTAAAATTTAGTGTCGTGTAGTGGCTTTTTTAATAAAGAATATAATAATGTTTAATAAGAAATTTAGTAATATTTCGTATGAAATTAAGATACGTAAGATGAAATTGTTTGAAATATAAAATACTATTTGTCAACATTGGAAATGATCTGAGGCCCCAAGGCATGCCCAAACGGAAGTCTGGGTCGGGGTTTTGTCCCAGTTAAGCGAGTTTTCCTTATTAATATGTTATTGTGATTCTAAAATATTTAATTGTGTGTCTCTCCGCGATAAAATGTTAACGGTGATTCGGCACTCGCTTACCCCCGCCTTGTTAATTGTTTCGGGGCAAATAAAAGTCAGTAAATAGTAATGATCGTTTTGTAATTTCTCCCTGTCCCTTTGTTGTTCGAAATCTTAATGGAGGTCACACTGTCCGGCTACCCGCCTTCCTGCATTTATAAGACACAGCGAAAACGAGAGGAAAGCAGTAAAAGAGAGATAATAGTAGAAAAAGTGAATAATGAAAAGACGCAAAAAAATAGAAATAAAGAGGCATTTTATATTCACTACAACAGCGAAGGCGAGGGATGCTTTGTGACACTCTAGACCAGCGTCTCAAAGCCAGTGGTACTTCTCGGGGTCTTGTCTTCTAAATGCTCTAATCCATTCTCATCTTGGTCATCTCTATACTTCATAAAATCGTTACTTAAAAATGTATAGGTATGCTCGAGAACGGTCAAAATAATGCATATCATCATCTCGCTCATTTAATAAAGGTTTCAGGTTGAGGAAAGCAGCTATTTCAAACAGTCTATCGAGGATGAATCGGCAAAGAGTAGGCATTAGGCCGTTATTACTATGGTTTTTACTGAAGGTTTTTAGATTAGTTTTCTAAAACAATCGTGTTTCAACGTACGGTTGATTCGTATCGTGACTCTCAGTTAACGTACAAATAATACAATACGAGGGGGTGTCACTAATCGTTACTCTTGTTGCACTCGTAAAAGTTGGTACTTTACAATTCTCAACCAGCTACCTCTCAACCAACATAAAGATTTTCGACATCTCGTCAACAGTCAAATAAAGCACATTACGTTTGGATAAGTCTGCATGTTTATAATTTGTCTCGAGCACATAATTAATCACACCACTGCTACGTTCAAACACACTTACTGATTTAGAAAAAGTCAAGGCGTATTGGGCATTAAGGATACTGTTTAGAGGTAGTTCCATTTTTCTTTGTTACTGTAGATGCAGGTGTTTCCTGGTGTTTCCTGGTGGTTAAATGATTCAATAGTAACTCAGTTAAGATTGAGGGGCCCTATTTGAGAAACAGGCGTGAACATTAGGGTGTATCCTGTATCATGCTCAGGTCGAATATTGAAAAACTTGGAATTTCAAGATTGGCAGTATGTAAATGCAAAGAAACTTCACTTTTTTCTACGTGAAGGTCAAAATATGATAATAAAAACCCATTCTAATAGACAGAGTTTATTTCCACAACAGTTTCGATGCCCAATGGCATCCTCTTCGGGTGGATACAGAAAAACGAATGAACCAAAAACAAGAGGGAAAACAGTCCAGGGACCATTAAGAAATTTGCACCTAGGTTAGATCCTGTTCTCCCCACACTGGAAGGGCATTTTGTTTATTGTTTTTTAAATTAAAGGGACCCGCTCATAAGTACATTTGCACAAATTTAAAACTATCTTCTTGTTCTATACATACAGATTCTATTATTTTTTTTACATAATTATTACATTTATTATTAAATTTATTACATTTAATATTGCATTATTATTTATTACAGAAATTATAAATTTATTATTACATTGATTATTATATTGTTGTTTATTATACAGAAATTATAAACCGAAAAACGAATGAAAAAGGCAAGAAGGAAATAATCCAGAGATCATTAAGAAATTCGCACCTAGACTAGATCCAGTTACCTCGACCCCAGAAAGGCATTTTTTATTAAAGGATCCCATTTATAAGTACATTCGCACAAATTAAAACTATCTTCTTGTTCTATACATCCAGATTCTATTATTTTGACATAATTACTGCATTTATTATTGCATTTATGTTTTTTAACATTTATTATTATTACCTTTACACTAATTATTACATTTATTTTATTACCTTTATTATTACATTTATTGCATTTATATTTATTTCCACAATTATTACTTCCATTATTACATTTACATTTACGTTTATTATTCCATTTACATTTTACCGAAAAAAAAACCCGTATGAACCAAAAGCGAGTAAGGAAACAATCCAGAGACATTTAAGAAATTCACACTTAGGTTAGAACCCGTTCACCCGACGCCGTAAAGGACTTTTTGACCAAGAATCTCATTAAAGGGTCCAACTTATAAATACCTTCGCACAAATTAAAATTATCTACTTTTTCTATACATACAGATTCTATTATTTTTCTTTTGACATAATTATTACATTTATAAAGTACCTTACTTGATTCCCAATCTATAGCATGATTATTTTGGCTGGCGTGATAAAAAATGGCATCATTAGTATTACAACTTCTGAAGGCATATTTGTGTTCTTTAATACGGGTTTCAATATTTCTTCGAGTTTCTCCTACGTATACTAAATCACAACTTTTACAGGGAATGCTGTAGACACAGGCTTGTTCCTGTTTTGCAACGTTATTCCTAACCAATTTACAGTACTTTTCACGGTAGACAAATATTTGAACGCCAAAGCAAACTTAAAATCTTTCGTCAACGGTTTTACTCTTTCTAAGCCGGCTACAAATCCTGAGTGCTCTTAGAAACATGGAAGAAATAATTGAGCTTTTAACCCCTTCATCATGATATGAAAAATAATGAATGTACGAATTACAATGAGTAGGTTTTCTATAGACCGTGAAATTAGGCTTTCCGCTTTCGTTAATAACCAAAACATCTAGAAAAGGTAATTGTTTGTTGTTCTCCCATTCATATTTAAATTTAATTGAGGGAACAAGATTATTTAATGACTGAAAGAAAGTGTCAAAGTTGTTCCAGTAGTCAGGCCAAAATAAGAAAATATCATCTACATAACGAAACCAAATTAGATTCCTGGGACATATTGTTTGCAACAATTCCGACTCATAATATTCCGTGTATAATGTACTCAGTATTGTGGATAAAGGGGACCCATTCCCATACCAAAACGTTGCAAATAAAATTCTTCACCGAAGGAGAAGGCATTATTGGTGACACAGAGTTTTATCAGTTCTAAAAATACAGATGTGGGCATGTCTAGTTCTACGTTACATGTTGGCAATTTTCTATCTAAAAAACTAAGTACATCATCAATGGGAACTTTTGTAAACAAGGACTCAACCTCAAAACTGATCATTCTTCCCCGCTTTAAATCTAAGGACATAACTTTGTTAATAAAGGCACAGGAATTAGTGATGTGCGAGCCTGAAAATTTACCAACTAATGGGGACAACTTATCTGCAAGAAATTTAGATAACCTGTAACTAAAGGAACCCCTGTGTGAAATAATGGGACGGAGTGGTATAGTAATCTTATGGGTTTTGGGTAAGCCGTAAATGTGGGGGAATTTGGAGTTAATCTGTAGAACTCTTTTAGGGTCAATCGCCGGGACATCTTTTAATAAGTTCCTGATAGTTTTGTTGAATTCAACAGAAAGACGCTTTAGGGGTGACGATCTCACTTTGGTGTAGGTGAATTCATCACTAAGTAACGCTTCCATTTTTTGTTTATAATCAAACTTGTCCAAAATAACCAGTGTTACTTTTGTAATTTGTGCGAAGGTACTTATAAGTTGGACCCTTTAATGAGATTCTTGGTCCAAAAATCCCTTACGACGTCGGGTGAACGGGTTCTAACCTAAGTGTGACTTTCTTAAATGTCTCTGGATTGTTTCCTTACTAGCTTTTGGTTCATTCGGTTTTTTTTTCGGTAAAACGTAAATGGAATAATAAACGTAATAATTGTGGAAATAAATATAAATGCAATAACTGTAGTAATAAAGGTAATAAAATAAATGTAATAATTAGTGTAAAGGTAATAATAATAATAAATGTTAAAAAACGTAAATGCAATAATAAATGCAGTAATTATGTCAAAATAATAGAATCTGTATGTATAGAACAAGAAGATAGTTTTAATTTGTGCGAATGTACTTATAAGTGGGACCCTTTAATAAAAAATGCCCTTCTGGGGTCGGGGGAACGAGATCTAGCCAAGGTGCGAATTTCTTAATGATCTCTGGATTATTTCCTTCTCACCTTTTTCATTCGTTTTTCGGTTTATATTTTCTGTATAATAAACAACAATGTAATAATCAATGTAATAATAAATTTATAATTTCTGTAATAAATAATAATGCAATATTAAATGTAATAAACTTAATAATAAATTTAATAATTATTTAAAAAAATAATAGAATCTGTATGTATAGAACAAGAAGATAGTTTTAAATTTGTGCGAATGTACTTATAAGCGGGTCCCTTTAATTTAAAAATGCCCGTCCAGTGTGGGGAGAACGGGATCTAACCTAGGTGCAAATTTCTTAATGGTCCCTGGACTGTTTTCCCTCTTGTTTTTGGTTCATTCGTTTTTCTGTATCCACCCGAAGAGGATGCCAGTGGGCATCGAAACTGTTGTGGAAATAAACTCTGTCTATTAGAATGGATTTTTATTATCATATATTGGCAGTATGTATTCCTATGTAAAATTGAATTTTAAGAGAGGTTTGTCTTCTGCAACTTTGCGAAAAGTCGCATTTAAGTGTTCAAAATCGCACTTTTTTGTCGAAAAATGGGATTTTTGGCCAATTTCAAAGACTTGGTAGCCTCAAATGATCTCCATATGTTCCATATTGTTCACATACACCCTTAAGCATTTCTAGGGGCAGGCTGGGACCGATTTAAGATCAGCCAAAGTGGTTCATAACCCCTAAAATAACGAAAATCACCCAAAATGGCCCAAAACTAAGGAATTGTATGATTTTTAGTCTCCTATACAGTACACCACATTTCGCGGCTGTTCTCTTCATCAGGCAGAATCTTTTTGTTCTTTTTTCTTGGTCTTGCATTTTCTTTTTTTTAGAAACGCCTACACCAATTTTTATTTATTTTCTTTTCGGCATCACTGAGTGTGATGGCAGCTGCCCCCACCTTTCCGCAAGCTGCTGTGACGTTCAACCTTTTTTTACAATTGCAATTCTTCTTTAATATTTGTATAAGTCCCTCCTCCACCCCCAGCTTGTAATAATATGCTGGTCAACTGAATGTTTAGAGATTTTTTCTTCTGAAAGCATCTTGATTTGTCTAGCAGGTCTTGTAGAGATTTAAAACATGTTCATAATGTCTTGCTTTGACTTGAAAACTGGTAACAATTCTCTGTGATCGATCCTAGCACGAACAAAACCATCTCTTCTCTGTTGCCCATACACTGCATGAGCTGCAGCTGAAACTTCCTGGACTGCTCTTTCACAGCTTTGAGTGTGAACTGAGAAGTTCTCAACTTCAAGTGGAGACCTGAGAAGCTCCTCAACTTCTCTTGACATCTTACAAGTGAAGAGTGGCTCATACAGTTTCTCCTTCTCCCAATTAATCAGAGTAATTGGAGAAGTGGCATCAAAATTCAGCTTAGGGTTTCTATGAGTTCTCAGACTCATGTCTCCATACTCAGACCTACCTCTGATCTTCTTGATCATCTCAACACCCCCATGCCCTCTCCTCCTCATCTTCACTGCACAGGAGAGGCAATGAGGTACTCACTGTGAGCATGTATGCTCAACAAACTATCACATGAGTGATTATGTTCCTGACTTCAGAGGTCTGGCTTCTCAGCAGTCCCAGAGCGGTCACAATATGGTGAGGTCCATACCTCATGTGGTGCTTCACCTCGATCTCAAAATACATCTTGAAGTAGAAGTCCAGGCAGAACTTCAGCAGCACCTCCAGCTTCTTCAACACCTCCCCCTTCAGACCATGCTGCCTCATCCACAGCATCAACAGAGCCTCACCTGTAGTCAGTCAGCGTGACTGATTCAGTGGGCACACTTCAGACCAGCAACTTCCTTGCTCAAATCTCCTGTCTTTAGAGCTTTGGTCAGTAGGTAGCAGTTCTTCTGGTAAGTGCTAAGGTTCTGTACAATGTCTTCTGGCAGTTCAATTATATCTTCTTCTGGCAGAGCCTTGAAGCTAAAGTTGACCGGTATGTCATTGATCTTCTCCAAAAGTTTTCCTATTGGGCCACTGAACCTAGACTTGTGCGTGTAGGGACCATCAAGCTTGATGATCATGTGCCTGAGGCTGAGTTCATTAATATGCAACTGGCATATCAGCCAGTGACACTTTTGATCTAGCAGTCTCTCCAAGTGAGTGATGGCTCCTCCATCAGGTCCTGTGTTTGTGTTGGTGGAGTCACCACCAAGGACCACAATAGTATCTTTAGCACCGTGAGCACTAATCCACTCAAACAGACCCTGAGCTATCTTCAGTGCAGGTTTCTTATTTCCTTCAGGTTCTTCTGGTGTACAATGGAAGAGATACTTCCCCTCAGGTTCCCAGGTAACACTATAGTGCTATTCAGTTATAATATCAGGATGGAAGCGGCCAGTTTCTTCATTGTACCACATGATCTTTATCTTCTTATTTTGTTTTCCATTAAACAAAATTCCCTTGATCTCCTCTCCCTCTGTCCTTTTCTCCAGGGCCTCCACCGAGGCACATATTACAGACTCCTTGCCTCTCCACATCTTCATCCTGTCAACAGCTAGATATGCCTTATCAGCAGATAGATGGCCAGCTTTGATGAGATCTTGCAAGAAAGCAGTTGCAATGGCTGCTGCAGGAGTGTTTGCCACCTTGAACCTGACTGCAGCCGCACCAGTGCTTGAGATATCCATGTAGTTCCTCCTGGCAGAGGTGGAGACTTTGCCAGTGTTGACACTGGAGCTTGTGCCTGGTGCAGTACTGGAAAAATCTGTGTCAGCAGTAGGAGCTGCTCTGCCTGGAGACTCTTGCAAGGAAGCCACCTCATCTTCATCATCATCACTATCATCAGCTCTAAGTAGTAGCTCCTTTTCTTCTTCCTCTTTTCTGTTTCTCTTCTCAACTGCCTTCTGTTCTTCCTCCTTCCTCTTAGCAGCCTTCACCTGCTTCACTCTTCACATAAACAGATACCATCCGGAAGCCAGAAACTTATGAGGTTTTGATCCTCTGGTACCGGAGCCACTCTAGCTCTAGCTTTGGAATCTTCTGAGGCAAAGGACAGTCACAGTTGAAATGAACTCTAGCAGCACAGCCAGAGCAGCCAGATGCTTCAATTCCACAGAGAGTGATATCATATCTGCAGGTTGTTATGTCAAACAATGTATCAAGTTCAGATATTCTTTTCTCTCTCTTTGCAGCCTTCACTCTGCCATTCACTAGGTCAATCATTTCATTCCACCTTACAAGAATCTTCCTGACAATGGATCTCTCTTGAATGATCACAGGAGGAGTGAACTTGGCATTGCTTTTGCGCCACTGTGCCAGTACCAGTGATGCTAAGTCCTTAGCCAAATCTTGCAGAGGGTACTGAGCTCTCTTCATATCATCCAGAAGTAGCTTCTCTTCCTGGAGGAGGATTCCTCTCTGAAACACAGCTCTCCAGGTTAGAACTTGTGTGGGAAATAACAGCTTGTCTGGACCCACCAGATCACTCAGCTTTGAACCATAACTTTTTCTGGTCTTTCGTCCTTGCTTATCCATGGTGGCTACACAATCTTCACCAAGCTTTGTATCTCAAACAGAAAATTATCACAGTGGAACTCTAGTAGCCTTAACAGCCGTTACAATAGTTTTGTTTGGTAAGAAACCGGTCTGTTACATTTGTACTACAGTGTATGTCCTGCATAGCTGTTCTGTACATAACCAGAAAAAGAAAAAGTGGAAATGTGAACACTTAAACGAGATTTTTAGCAAAAGTTCAAGAAAACAAACCCCTCCTAAAATTTAATTTTTACATAGGAATACATACTGACAATCTTGAAATTCGCGCTTCAATGAGCATGATACACCCTAATTAGGCTGACCATATTTCCTTGAGACAAAAACGGGACATTGGGATGGCAAAAAAGGGGCGGGGGTTATGTAATATTCTGTATTCATGAAAAAGTAAGTACATAAACCGGGACAAAATTGACATTTTTATTAAAACGACGGACGGCCAGGAAATATAAAACAAACGGTACTGTCCCGTTCAAAACGGTACGTATGGTCAGCCTAACCCTAATGCCCATATCGTTCTCTGGGTCGACGGGGCCTGTATGCTGATCCCGACAGTGTGGCGTTTACGAAGGAAGGTAAATATATGCCTCCTATAGCCGAGTTCCTCGGTGAACTGACTGGTGAGATCAAGGACGGGTATGGCGACAGAGCTTACATGGACTCTTTTGTATCGAGTAGTCCAAAAACTTATGGGGTATATGTGACGATCGGGGATGATTTCAAGTATATCGCGAAAGCAAAGAGCATCACTTTAAGCCCAGCAAACCGGCAGATCTTCTACTTCGCCTATCTTAAAGATATGGTAAGTTTAAGAGATGATGACGATGCCGCCCATCATCACCTTGTTTTGGGGATTTACAACCTTAGAGTGCAGAAACTAGGAGTGAAAGAGCTTAGAGGGACTAAGTTGTGTCGCAATACCTAGAGGAAACGTTTCCATTTACCTGAAACCTACGACACTGTTCCCTTTGGTTTCCGAAAGGAATGATTCGTCGGTGTACATAATTTGATCTAATTTACTTTTATCTTTAAAAATTTTGGCTGGTTATTTAGTTCGTAAATTATTTTAAAGTTTTGAGTCGTTTATTTACTTAATAATAATAATAATAATAATAATAATAATAATAATAATAATATTATTATTATTATTATTATTACTATCATTATTATTATTATTATTGAATGTTTATCTACCTGTAAATATTTATTTTATAAATCGTTTAACTCTTGTATTTTAAATAAATTATTTTACGTTTTAGGCTATGCGTATCATTTTCTTTTAGCCTTTGAATGTGTGTGTGTGTGTGTGTGTAACATACTTGTCTGAACATGATGTATACAGGGTGTCCCATAAGTCTGGCATCATAGGAGAAATTCATATTTTTCTATTTCTACAAACCATAATTCATATTTTTCTCTTTCTAAAGGCCATAATATCTATGCTCGGGATGCCAATTTCCCGTCCACCATTCTGTTCAGTGACGAGGCTATTTCTTATGGAAATGGTGAGGTAAATCGACAGAACACCCGCTACTGGTCTCAAAACAACCCTCACTGGTATACCTCTTCAAAGGAACAAGGTGCATCTCGGGTGATGGTATGGTGTGGCATTTGGAAAGATCGCATCATAGGCCCCCTCTTTTTCGATGAATATATCACTGGAGGCACCTACCTACGTATGCTCAAGGAAGAAGCATTTCCCAGTGTCTTGAACGAAGAAGGAAATTTCCCAACATGGTTCCAGCAAGACGGCGCTCCTGCACATTACAGCACCGAAGTAAGGGAATACCTGTACCAACAATTCCCTGGTCATTGGATAGGACGTCGAGGGCCTGTGGAATGGCCAGCTAGAAGCCCGGATCTCACGCCACTAGATTTTTTATCTCTGGGGCCACTTGAAAGCGCTGGTATACGCAAAGAAAATTAGGAGTGTTGAACATTTGCGGCAGCGCATTATTGGGGCATGTAACACCATTACTCCTGACATCATTCACCGTGTGCTTGCTGACTGGGTATCACGTCTGAATTTGTGTATTGAAAACAATGGTGGACGTACTGAGCACGTTCTGTAAATAAAAGCTTTTGTTTTGCCTTTTTTTATTATTTTTCCTACGATGCCGGACTTATGGGACACCCTGTAGATTCCGCACTTGTGTATGAATGAGAGTACGAATAGCTGTGCTTGGTTTGGATTTCCTATCTGGGGGCTCCGTCCCAGAACCGTATACGAGAGAAAACAGCATAATTTCCCCATCTTTTTGCAGACATCGTTGTCTTAGTTTCACCTTAATTGCCTGTGTTTGTGTGTGTGTGTGTGTGTGTGTGTGTGTGTGTGTGTGTGTGCTTATAGTCCTCTTCCAAATTTAACATTTTAACAATCATGGCTGCCTCTGAAATTGCGTGCAACACTTTTGGTGGTATTCTGTTTAAATCTGAAGATGTAGTGAGTGCTCGACGTCCGTCCTTTCACGCATTGAGTGACGTTTTTAAATCGGCTTTCATTCCTGCAAGGTTGATTCATCAGGATACTCAAGTGATTCATGGTTATGCTAACGAGAGTGTCACAGGAAATGGTAATGCTAAAGATGTCTTGGATTAAGTGTCGAATTTAAGCAGCGTCAAAGAATACTGGACAACTATAGCGAAATGAAGAACCCGACTCTCAGTGAAGAAAAACAAAGACCCTGGATTGAAACTCGTTGACAAATGACACAACAAAACTTATTAGGTCATGTTACACATTACCGATTAAACTCCAGCAACAAAAAACGCCAACCTTGTGAGCATATACAATTTAAAATATTTTACCATTACTGTACATCAACGTTTACCACAATGAAACGTTTTTCTTATATAGTGCTACAGATCTACAGAAGCTGAGGCTAACAAAGACCCTAAGATCCACTCTGAGGTTAGCCCGAGAGAAAAAAGAAAATAGGGGGTTAAGTAAGTAGCAAAACCTATCATTCGTGGGTTAACATTGATTCAGAAAAAGAGAGAGAAAGACTCACCATCATCATCCGCCGCCCACTGCCGACAAGTCGGAAAAATAGTTGAAGAGAAAGGGGGGTGAAAACATGAAAAGAAGTAAAATAAGAACGCTTACAAACCATGCATACACAGTATTAACTCAAACACTGTCATACCATGCAAACTACAGACATACAAGTAAAGAGAGGATAAGAAAAGAACAAAAAATAAACTATGAAAAGTATAACAAAAAGTGGGTTAGTTTACGCTACGAGCTACATCAAAGTTCGTGTTAGTCTAATTTTTTTTAATATAATTTTTTTACTGGCATATCACACGCTGGCATGTCACAAGCTGGCACTAGTTCTACAGAAGCTAAGGCTAACAAAGACCCTAAGATCCACTCTAAGGTTAGCCCGAGAGAAAGGAAAGAGTAGGGAGTTAAGAGGAGAATAAGGGGTTAAGTAAGTAGCAACACCTATCACTCGTGGGTTAACATTCATTCAGAAAAAGAGAAAAAAAATAAAAATAGTCGGAGAGAATAGGAAAAATTGCAGAACGGTCCTCTACTCCCACGCTTCTCAAACTAGGGGTCGCGTAAATATTATTGGGGGTCGCAGAAACATTTGAAAATATTATTTTTTCATAAATATACAGTGTTAGTACCTATTGCTTTTATGACATTGAGTGAAGGGTCGCGAAAAAATTTGTCTGATCCAAAGGGGTCGCAAATGAAAAAAGTTTGAGAAGCCCTGCTCTACTCCATAGGGAGTTAGAGCCCACTCTGCCGGAAAGGGGTGAAAGATGAAAAGAAATAAAATAAGAACGCTTACAAACCATGCAATACATTCTTAACTCAAAGCAACACATTCTTCCAGCTGTTGCAGACCGATCCTCCATGCCATAGGGAGGTAGAGGATGCAGCCCACTAGGCTGGAAAGGCGTGAAAGACAAGAAGTAAAATAAGAACGCATTACAAACCATGGAAAACATTCTTAACTCAAACACTATCATACCATGCAAACTGCAGACATGCAATAAAGAGAGTTACAGACATGGAAATAAGGAGAGAAGAAGAAAAAAGTATAAAGAACAACAAGTGGGTTAATTTACTCAACAAGCTACAACTAAATTCGTGTTAGTCTAATTTTTTTTTTTTTTTTGGCTGGCATATCACACGCTGGCATGTCACAAGCTGGCATTAGACGTCAACAGACTCATCCCCGATTACCACCCCCAGAGCTCCTATTGCCAATTGTTTTTTATTTTAAACAACGTTAATATTTTTAAAATGCCTATCTAGGCGGTTTTTAAACACATTAACGCTGGTAGAGTTCACGACGGGCGCGGGAAGATTATTCCATTTATTAATTACTTTAAACGTAAAGAAGTTTTCAGCGATATTAGTAATGAAACGTCTGCCACGCAACTTAAATCCGTTATTGCGAGTATTACTATTATCGAAAGTGAACAATTTGTCAAAATTTACGTTATCGATGTTATTAACGATTTTGAAAAATTCAATAAGCTTCCCTCTTAATCTCCAAGTCTCGAGTGAGTGCAACTCTGGCACTTTAATCCTATCTTCATAAGGCTTGTTGCGCAACGACGAAATTAGTTTCGTGGCACGACGCTGAACCCTTTCTAACCTATGAATATCCTCACGCAAATACGGGCACCAAAACTGAACGGCATATTCTAAATGAGGCCTGACTAGGGACTTGTAAAGGGGCAATATAATATCCTTCGATTTAAATTTGAAATTACGCGCTATGAAGCCTAACATCCTATTAGCTTTTGCAGAAGACTCCAGGCACTGGTTCCCAACTTTTAAATCCTTAGATACGCGTACGCCTAAATCTACTTCTTCGTCAACGCTCGCTAACTCTCTACCATCTATCGTGTACGTGTAATTATTGTTACGAGAACCTATATGCAAAACTTTACATTTGTCTACGTTAAATTGTATCTGCCATTTATCCGTCCACTCCATAATCCTATTTACATCGTCTTGGAGCCTATTTCTATCATCCTAGTTAACAACCTTACCGCCTATTTTAGTATCGTCCGCGAATTTTGACACGTTACTAGTCAATCCTACATCTATGTCGTTAATATAAATTACAAATAGCAATGGGCCTAACACTGAACCCTGTGGAACACCGCAACCTACATCCAACCACCCCGATTCACTACCATTAACAACGACCCTCTGTCTCCTAGCACGAAGCCATTCCTCTAACCAGTTAGCTACCTGACTGCGTATACCGTGCGCTTTAACCTTCGCAATTAATCTTCTATGCGGAACTGTATCGAACGCCATTCTAAAATCTAAATAAATAACGTCAGCCGCTCTATGCCTATCGTAATCGCGCACTATTTCGTTATAAAATTCTAGCAAATTAGTTACATAAGATCTATGGTGTCGAAACCCATGCTGACTACTATTAATCAAATCTCGACTTTCTAAGTGATCGATGATACGATCCCTAACTACAGATTCCAAACTTTTGCCGACAATTGACGTTAAGCTAATGGGCCTATAATTGCTAGCTACTCTGCGGTCGCCTTTTTTAAAAATGGGCGTGACGTTAGCTAATTTGATGTCTTCAGGAATAATCCCCATTTCGAGTGACTGATAAAAAATCTTCGTTAAGGGGCCTACATTTAAATAGGGCGGGTCATACTATGCATTTTTTTTAAATCAATGGAGAGGGGTGTTCAAATGACATATTTTGGTGTATAGAACACAATTCTGAAGAAAATATTTAATTCTGATAACCCTAACCTACATCATTTTGAAGTTGATTATTATTAAATTGTTGATTATTTTACTATTGTAGTTACCCCAGAATATGTCTTCTCACGTTTTCTATCATGGCTGCTCACGTTATCTCTCATAGAGCATTGTTCTAACTAATTCATATAAATACATATAATGTAATTCATATAATAATAATAATAATATTTAAATACTCAAATAAAACGGTGTGCCATTCCACTTAATTGTAATTATCATACAGTTTGGTATATGAAATATTTTGACGGTTTTCTGGCGCGCATAAGGCCATTTTCTGAGCCACCTTTCTCTTGCCTACATCAAGGGACAGAAAGAGAAGGTTGGAAGTAAGGGACCCCACCAAATAGGGGGTCCTGATCTACCAGAGCACAAGAGACAGGTGAGGACATTGAAAAGGCAGTGGATGGAAAGGAAGGCAGAGAAAAGGAGAAGGAGCAAGGAGGAAAGTGCTGCAGTAGCAGAGAAGGCAGCCAGGAAGGATGTTAAGAGATTTTTGGCAGATGGTGATGAGGATCTGGAATTGGAGAGAAGTGGTGATGAAGATGAGTTTGTTCCTGAAGTTGAGTTCTTCCCTCAAACTGACCCTGAGCCAGCAGCTTCGGCAAAGGTACAGAAAAACTATGATGAGATTCAAAACATTGCCCTTGCTAGTGTAAGGTATGGCATATAGGGCTGAGGCCAACTGCAGCGATAGCAACAGCAGCTCTGATTGACGCAGAATCATCACAGAAGACAATACAAGTAAAGTGATTGATAAGAGCAAGGTCAAGAGAGCACAGGAGAAGTTGATGAGAGAGCTGGGGGAACAGTTCGAGAAGAAGTGCAGGGAGGAGGGGGGGATCTCTTGCATCCTCTTTGATGGGCGGATTGACCTGACCAATGTGATGATGGAAGCTGAGGGCAGTGACCAATCTTTTCCCGCAAAGATCAAGGAAGAACACTATAGTGTTGTTAGTGAGCCTGGCAGCTACTATCTGTTCCACTTTACCCCAGAGAAAGCAACTAAAGAGGAGTCACATGCGGAGAAGATTGCTAAGGTCCTGTTTGCCTGGCTGAAAGAGAGGGGTTATGATAAGACCTTGTTGGCCATTGGAGGAGACTCAACAAATGTCAACACTGGTGTGAAAGCTGGAGTAATGCGGAAGCTGGAGCTGCACCTGGGGAGAAAGCTGGTCTGGTTGGTGTGCAACCTGCACACTGTTGAACTTCCCCAGCGCCATCTCATTGTTGACCTTGATGGCCCTACTCTGTCAGACAAAAAATTATCCGGGCCAATAGGAAAGCTCCTTGATTCTGCTACAGACTTTGATATCAATCCAAACTTCACCCGAATCTCTGTTGGCCCTCCACTGATCAAGCTTCCTGACAAGGCCATTCAAGATCTCTCAACTGATCAATACTATGGCTATAAAATTGTCTGTGCAGTCAGGGATGGAGTACTTCCTGCAGGGCTGGCTCTGTTGGAGATAGGACCAGTAAATCACAGCCGCTGGCTCACCACAACGAACAGACTTCTCAGGCTCTGGGTGTCAAAGCACGGACTTAAAGGAAAGAACCTGAAGATTCTGCAATTCATTGTGGAATTCATCATTGGAGTGTATTGCCCATGTTGGTTCAACGTAAAGGTCAAGCACTCCTGGATCGAAGGGCCTAGGCACATCCTCTTTCAGCTGGACTGCCTCAAGTCCCAGGGAAAGGAGATGCTGGATATTGTGACGCCAACTGTGAGAAGATCTGCTTGGTATGCCCACAGTGAAGTCATCCTCCAAACACTACTCTGCTCTGAGGATCAGAAGGAGAGGATTGAAGGGGTGGAGAGAATCCTGGCCATCAGGGGAGAGGGGGACCCGGACACTCAGCTGGGGGACTCCTCTGTTAGGAGCAGAAGGACACCTGACATCAATTGTGATGCTTCCAGCATCGGTGACTTGATCAGCTGGTCAGAAGGTGTGTCAGAGCCACCTCTCACCTGCTCTCTAAGCACCTCAGAGGTGAAAAACTTCATCAACACCCCCATGGAGGTGCGCAACTGGCCTTGCCACACACAAAGCATTGAGAGGGTTGTTAAAATGGTGACTGAGGCTTCTGCTAAGTACTTCTCACAGGAAAAGAGATGGAGGGATCAGGGCTCAGGAGACCAGCAGGAAACTGATGTCCAAGTCTGAGTCAAAGCAGGATTTGTGCAACCTGGCAAAGTTCAAGATGTCAGGAGAATGATCTTTGTAATTATATCCAGTGATATACATGCAGTTCACCTATTAATAAATATATGTAAAGTTGATTTGGCCTTGTCAATATAAATGATTTACCTTATATCTTTTAATATATTATAAAGGGGTTCAAAAGGGTAAAATTGGCAATTTAGAAATACAAAATGATGTAGGTTAGAGTTATCCTATCCAAAAAAGAAGCTCATATTTGAATTCCCCATGTAAAAACACATAATTTAGACACCCCTGATGGTAGGATTTCCTTCAGATTCATGTTGTCACCTGAGTACGACCCGCCCTAGGCCTACAATAACGTCTTTCAAATCCTTCAAATGTCTGGGATAAAAAGCGTCAGGGCCTGGAGCCTTGCTAACTTTTAGCCTATCGATATAATGCGCAATCTCACCCTCGTAAACAGTTATTTCATCCAAAATAGTCTTGCTACTAAATGGAACGATATCGTCCACGTTCGGGACATTATTTACGTCTTCTACGGTAAAAACTGTCGCAAAAAAGTTATTGAAAATACCCGCCATCGCCTGAGCGTCAGAAGCCAAAGCGCCGTTAACATCCACTAGAGGGCCTATGTTATCTTTTATCGGCTTACGATTATTGACGTATTCAAAAAACTTTTTTGGATTATGTTTACTATCCGCAGCTATAAGTATCTCTAAATTACGCTTAGCATTCCTAACTGATCTTTAAACCTGACGTCTAAGCTCGATATATCTATTGAAGTTAGCTGCCGTGCCATTGAGCTTATTAAGTCTACACTCTCTGTTACACTCGTTTATGAAGTCGCCTATTTACCTAGTCCACCAATTGGGCCTACCATGATTTCTAGCGCGCTTGGGCCTACGAGGAATAAACTCCCTTTCAATATTCATAAAACTTTCTTTAAACGCCTCCCAATGCAAATTTGTGTCATTACCCATAAATTAGTTATCCCAGTCCACTACTCTCGTCCTATCCGCAAAACTATCAAAATTAGCCCTACGAAAATCAGGGACCTCTATTACGTTACTATCCTTAGTGTTTTCTATCAATAACTTAAACCTAAGAATTTGATGATCACTCCATCCTAAACTCGCCTACTTCTAAACCTTCGACTATATTTTCGGCGTTCGTCATCACCAAATCTAAAATATTGTCACCGCGCGTTGGTTCGGTAACCATCTGTCGTAAAAAATTATCTTCCATGAACTCAATCAAGCTCAAACCCTCCTCATTACCAGTAAAAGTCTCGTAATTAACATTAGGGCAGTTAAAGTCTCCGATAATTATACTATTCCGATTGTCAATAAAGTTACCAAGAAGTAAGTAAAATCTAGTATCGGTATCGAGGGGTTGAACGGGAGGTCTATAAACAACAACAAAATTCAAACTAATACTACGCGCACTAACTTCAACGCATATATTGCTGCCAGAAAATCTATCTTAACCTCGATACCCCTAAGGGAGTTACGAATGTACAACAAAACGCCGCCACCAATCATATGTAACCTATCATTAGTAAAGAGTTTAAAACCCGGTATATCAAATTCCCCCAACAAGTCCCGAGTCACGGTATTTAATCACGTTTCAGTGATAGCAACCACAACGTAGTTGCCGGGATAAATTATCGCCTTAAATTAGTTTAATTTATTTCTAATACTACGCGCGTTACAATAAAAGACGTTTAAGTTATTTTTTACCACGGGCCGGCGTTTTGTACTATTTTTTTTCGTACGTTTTCGTCAATTAACCTACCTAGCCTAGCATTACCTATTTCATTAAAATGCACCCCCATCTTTTATAAAAAGGCTAGGATCACTGAATTCTGACCACAGCTTTACGAAGGGTACATTTTCTCAGCACAAATCTCTTCTAATTTAGTATTAAAAAATATCATTTTAGACGTAATCCTAAGACCCAACCCGTGCCTAGGGGTAATACCTAGAACTAAAGACCTATCTGACCTCGCCTTTAGGGACCTAATTAACCCCCTATATCTCTCCAAAAGGTCAGGCACTCTCGTATCGGGCCTATACGAGTCGTTTCCCCCTACCATCGTCACCAACATCGAGTGACGGGAGGCAACGTCAATCCTATCCACTTCGTCTCTAACTCTGTCAACCCTGGCCCCTGGGAGACAGACCCTCCTCCTCTTGGTTGGATGCTGTTCAACGAATCTGTGTCCATATGGCGCACTAAAGAGTCCCCAATTAATAATAGTTTCCCACTCATTCACGTCCCTTTCCAAATGGGCGAAAGGGTTCGAAACCTCGATAGGGGGAAGTAACTTCTCTAAATCCCTCCCCATCTACTAATCTCGGACCAACCTTAACCCCTTCCTGAACTCTATCCAACCTTCCCGATAAGCTACCTAAACTAGAAACTACGTTACGCACCTCACCCTTCAAATTACAAACGTCTTCAACGTTAGTATTGGTTCGGCTTTCGTCAACCGTAGCCTTACCCCTGCCCTCATCAAGCGTTGCAAGTCTTTCCGTTACCTCACGTACACTGCGTTTTATGTCAACTATTTCCTCCCTTAACTCGCAAAAGAAACAAACTGATCAATCGGTAATCGCCATCGGACCGCCGTTATAATCTTTAAAATCCGAATACCACCGGTTTACCCCACACCTAACACACGACGCTTTCTGGGACGGCATCGCGCAGTTAAAATTAGTTTATAACCGTCACAAGTTTAAGTTAAATTAAGCCGGCACGCTATGAAAACTTCTAAATCGCTAAAAACCACTAATATTCAATTACTTAACTGCAACAATGTGAATATAAACACAAGTATATAAAATTCAAAACTTTCCAAAAGTAAAATTATTAGCAATATGCTAAAATAAACTTAGAAGCAATATCAGAGATTGTAACGGTTTTTATATTTTTTGTGGGTGTTTCTGTTGGGAATGGGGTAAAAGGGCTGCCCATTGAGGATAAGATTTTGGGATAAGATAAGATTTTCGTTAGTTTTAACGAAAATATTACGACTAAACTTAACCAATCGTCAAGGGCGTACAGTTGACCTAACCGGGCATTCAGTTAACCTGACTGGGCATTCATTTATATTTGCTACCCTTCGTGCGAGTAGCAAAAATATTCCGCGTTTTAACGAAAATATCACGACTTAACCTAACCAATCGTCAAGGGCGTACAGTTGACCTACCCGGGAATTCAATTAACTTAACTGGGCATTCAATAATTGTACCGTAGGTATCGATATATATATAATATATATATATATGCCCGTTAGGTTACTTGAATGCCCGGTTAGGTCATCTGAATACCCGGTTAGGTTCATTGAATGCCCGTTTAGGTCAACTGTACGCCCTTGACGATTGGTTAGGTTTAGTCGTGATATTTTCGTTAAAACTAATAGAAATATCCCGACTAAACCTAACCAATCGTCAAGAAGAGCGTACAGTTGACCTAACCGGACATTCAAATTTTATCTTATCATGTTGGGTTGCCAGGTCTCCGGTTTTGGGCCGGAGTCTCCAGAAATTGAGCTTTGTAAAAAATGTCATTAAAAGTAGAATTTGCCTCTTTACTTACAGATTTTTGTCAAGATAATTAGGTGCTTTCCTGTTAACGGGAATACCCAACCGCCCGCCATCATCTGGACTCGTATCTTGCGGAATTCATGTGGCGACAATGTACCGAAAGCAGTGACGTTTTTTCTGCGATTTTAGATGACATAAAGACATTTTGGCCCCCTACTAACTGATTATCACTTACATATTAACTAATTTCATTTAAATTATTAATAAATTGGGTACTTACGTATTATCGAGACCACCAAACTGTTTATGATGTATTTTTGCTCTCGCCATTTTCGTTTAAACTAACGAAAATACCACAACTTAACCTAACCAATTATCAAAGGCGTACAGTTGACCTAACCGGGCATTCAGTTAACCTAACTGGGCATTCAGTTGACCTAACCGGGCATTTTCCGTTATATTAACCTGTTAGGTTAATTCAATGCCCGGTTAGGTCAATTAAATGCCCGGTTAGGTCAACTGTACGCCCTTGATGATTGGTTAGGTTAAGTTGTGATATTTTCGTTAGCTTAAACGAAAATGACGAAAGCAAAAATACATAACAAACAGTTTGGTGGCGGGCGGTTGGGTATTCCCGTTAACAGGAAAGCGCCGATAATTACACTGGTCTACAGCCAAAATGCTTCGGAAATGAAAGTAGTCAATCTTTACTAATTTTGGGTCACTGAATACAAAAATGATGCCTAAAATTGCCAATTGGCTCTATTTATAAAGATATCAGGCAACCCTGCACACTACTAACTGGACTGCATCTGTCGCGTAATATGTAGACACCTGTGAAACATCGACGCATTGACTCTACTGCGCATGCGCGTAGTTATATTTTTTATTTTAATAAATTAATGTAAATATATACATATATATACAATAAAATGTAATTTTAAATTTATCTATTACATTATGTATTTGTAAATTATTTATTAAAAAATAGACTGGATCATTTTAACATATTGCTTCCCATAATGTTTTTAATATAAATGGAATACTAACCTAACTTAACCTTACCTAATTTAAAATTATTAAAATGCAATGTAATTACATTAATTTATTAAAATAAAAAATATATAACTACGCGCATGCGCAGTAGAGTCAAGGCGTCGATGTGTCACAGGCGTCTACATATTACGCCACAGCATCAGTTCATTCGCGGAAGTCATACAGTTCACCCTTGTCAAACTCTTTTTAGTGTTTGCTTTTGAAACTGAATTTTTTTCAGCCTAATTTGAACAAAGATGCCTCGTAATTACGTGAACAGTGTAGATAACTTCTGTTATGTTTGTGGAGAATTGACTTTTGCATTACAAAAGCGTGCTATAACCGCCGTGATTAGGAAAGCCTAACACCTTTATTTTGGCTGTAAGATTGGAGATCAGGACATGAACTGGGCCCCACACATATGCTGCAATACTTGTGCAACAAACCTTCGCCAGTGGTTGAATCGAAAAAGGAAATCTATGCCTTTTGCAGTGCCAATGGTGTGGAGGGAACCAACAGATCATGTCAGCAATTGTTACTTCTGCATGGTGCCTCCAGTCAAGAAAGGTATTTACAAGAAGAAAAAGTGGATTTTACAATATCCGAATATACCCTCTGCTATACGCCAGGTACCTCACGGCGAAGGACTACCCGTTCCTGAGCCCTCACACTCATTCTCCCTGGAGTCAGAGGACGAGGAGAATGAAGGACCCTGCTAAACTTGTGAGCCTTCAACTTCACAAGACCCTGAATTTGTTTATAACTTTACATCCTCTAAACCGCACATGATAACTCAGAATGAATTAAACGACCTTATCAGAGATTTAGAACTGCCAAAGAGTAAGGCAGAGCTGTTCGGCTCCAGATTACAGCAGTGGAATCTCCTCGCTGAAAATGTTAGAGTGTGTAAGTTTCGTGACCGTCAAAAAGATTTTGTCCCATTCTTCATCATGGAAGGTGACCTAGTAGCTTGCAACGACATCGATGGTCTGATGGCAGCTCTCAGCATTATTCACAATCCTCATGAGTGGAGACTGTTCATTGATTCATCGAAGTTCAGTCTAAAAGCTGTTTTGGTGCATGTTGGCAACGTATTGCCATCAATTCCAGTTGGTCATGTAGTCCACATGAAGGAAACATATGACAACATGAATAAGCAACTTTAGAACTGCATAAACTATGACAAACATCAGTGGCAGGTTTGTGGTGACTGACAAGTTGTAGACAGATAGTGGACTGCAGCCGGGCTACACTAAGTATTGCAGATTTCTGTGTGAATGGGATAGTCTGGCTAGGACTTTTCATTCCATCAAGAAGGATTGGCCAATCACATAAACTATCTATGACATCTTCGTAACATGATACTGTTTTGCCGACATTATCTCTAACTCTGGCGAGGCTCTAACAAGATACAGTTTGCCGGCATTATCAATAATATTTCTTACATGGTCGAATTCGACTAGACTGACGTACGTAACTCACTTTCTTGACTGATGTACATAACTACGACTGATGTACGTAACTTATACTCAATTAGGTTCTTGACGGAAATGAGTCATAAGGCTTCGAGATAGAGAAAGAGATTACTGTAATTTAATCCTATGCGTGGGAAAGAGCGAATGAGTCATCCATACATTATGACGTCATTCTCCTTATATGGTCTTGGTTGGATTGAATGTGCGCGGGCGGGTAATACTTTACTTCGCCTTAATCCAAAGAGAATTAAAAATTTTAATAATAAAAATAATGAAAAATACATGTGTAATATTGTGTATATATACTTAAATATTATTAGATATCAATAATAAATATAAAAATATTAATGAAAATAAAAAATACTTACCTGATTTGTTTTAGCTGTTCATTGATTCATCGAAGTTGAGTCTAAAAGCTGTTTTGTTGCATGTTGGCAACGTATTGCCATCAATTCCAGTTGGTCATGCAGTCCACATGAAGGAAACATATGACAACATGAAGCAACTTTTGAACTGCATAAACTATGACAAACATCAGTAGCAGGTTTGTGGTGACTTGAAAGTTGTTGCTATCGTGCTTCGACTGCAGCCGGGCTACACTAAGTATTGCTGTTTTCTGTGTGAATGGGATAGTCGGGCTAGGACTTCTCATTACATTAAGAAGGATTGGCCACTCCGACACTCATTGGAACCTGGAACAAAAAATGTTCAGTATCCTCCACTCGTAGAATCGAGCAAGATTTTGTTACCACCCTTACACATCAAACTGGGCGTCATGAAAAATTTTGTTAAGGCTATGGATAAAACGGGGGCAGCTTTTAAGTACCTCGGTGGTAAATTCCCAAAGCTCAGTGAAGCAAAAATCAAGGAGGGTGTATTTGTTGGTCCACAGATCCACGAGCTTCTTAGAGATGAAGAGTTCGACCGTATCCTAGGTGGTGAGGAGAAGACAGCGTGGAATGCTTTCCGGTTAGTAGCAACCAATTTTCTCGGAAATACCAAAGCTGATAATTACAGGGAGCTGGTGGAAAACCTGCTGTTGTCCTATCAAAAAATGGGCTGCAATATGTCTTTAAAGATACATTTCCTCCATTCGTACCTGGAATTTTTTACGGCCAACTGCGGAGCAGTCAGCGATGAACATGGTGAACGTTTCCACCAGGATATCTCAGCGATGGAGAAACGCTACCAGGGGAAATGGAGTTCATCATTGTTAGCAGACTACTGCTGGACAATAACAAGAGATGCTCCAGAAGTTGAATACAAGAGACAAGCAAAGAAGCGACGGGTTGAATCAATATAAGTGACTGCATTATACAGGTATGTTACTAATATATGATATACATATACGCAAAATGTGTAACTTAAATTTTCTTGGAAACTATAGCCAATCGACTGTTTTTATGGTCATATTCGTTTTCAGCACCCCAAAATCCATAATAGGAAACACATTTTATCTCCGAAGCACAAACTTTTTCAAAATTTGTACACCAGTGTTATTATTCTAAAAAATGAGGAAGTTTATATATCGGTTTAGCTACATAAGCAAATAATGATGAGCTTTGTAGGTAAAATCTCTGGATTTGGAAACCATCTGACCTGGCAACCCTAATCCTATGTAAATAATGGTTCTGTTTATTATATGTTTGCAATAAATAATATATTTGTTGTTATTGTTTTCTTATCTTATTTTGGTTAATTTGCAGAGTTTAAACTTTGGGGATATTAGTTGAAAAGATCAACATTGGGGTGGTAATTGTTGAAAAGAGTATGTTGGGGGAGGGAAATAGTTTAAAAGATCCGTTTAATGCAATAACATTCGCTCTTACCCTAAAGAATTAAGTCCTAATTTCGGACGTTTTCCAGTTTATGTACCGTTTTCTACAATGTTGGCTTTTATGCAACTTTCTAGTGTTTCTTTGCTTCTGTTAGGCACAGCATAGAGTAAAACAGAAGGTTAGGTTACGTTAGGTTACGTTAGGTTAGGTTAGGTTATCAAGAACTTACCTCTCTTAAAAAGTTGTTATAATCGACGGCGGTTGTATGACCAATCAAAAATAAATTATATGAAAAACGGTACACAAACTGGAAAAGGTCCCTAATTTCAATTAGTTATTTTAATAAACATGAAAATATCCAACCTGTAAATTATTTCGTCTCCTTAAGGTTGTGTCAGTGAAAAGTCAGCTTCTGACGGTTGGCAGATATTCATTTACCTGTTGTTATTAGTGTATTGGCCAAATAGACCCTTTAATAAATAAAACACTACATTTCTGGGATCACCTAAAGATCAGGGCTCCCAGCCTTCGTTAGTTAGCCTTATAAGGCTAACTAACGAAAATATCACAACTTGAGTGTAGGACAAAAGCCCCCCTAGGACAAAAGCCCCCTAGGACAAATAATAATAAGTATTTTTTTAGTCATTATTTTTATTCTTTATTATTTACAGTTTATGTTTATAGTTTATGTTTATAGTTTATAGTTTATAGTTTACTTTATGTTTATAGTTTATGTATTTTGTTTCTCGTCATTTTCGTTTAAACTAACGAAAATATCACAACTTAACCTAACCAATCATCAAGGGCGTACAGTTGACCTAACCGGGCATTCACTTGACCTAACTGGGCATTCAGTTGACCTAACTGGGCATTCAATTAACATAAAGGTTAATATTGGTTATTTCACCTAAATATCTTCTGATCTTTTCAGATTAGATGTGACACCTGACTTGCCCTACCCAGCAATTTGTCCAGGGGGCTTTTGTCTGGACCCGATCACAACTTACCCTAACCAATCGTCAAGGACGTACAGTTGACCTAACGATTGGTTAGGTTAAGTTGTGATATTTTCGTTAGTTAGCCTTATAAGGCTAACTAACGAAGGCCGGGGGCCCTGATCTTCAGGTGATCCCATTTCTGTTGGCAGCTAATTCCTTATTAAAGTAGGCTTTAGCATTGATTCGTGTTGTATGTATAGCAAAGGAAAATTTTTTAGTGTGTTCTCCCGATTACTGTTACATTTTTCCTTTTCGATGTATTTTGGTTATCATCGTTACATAGAAAGTTCTGACTTATAAATATGTATATGTAGTTTTTTTGTGTGGTACGCTTTCAACTACGTAAGTTTTAAAAATCACACTCAGACTGTGTAGCCATAACATTTTTGTTTGACCTTAAACCTCTCGAGTTACCTCAGGCCCTCCCTCAATTCTCGAACCCCATTATACTCCATCTCCCCCAGATCCCCAATACTAGGGGAGGGTTGTAAACTTTAAAGGGACCTTTCTTGAGGCTGAACTTCCTAAATTATTGCTCGTCTCGTTCGGTTTTAATTTTTAGAGATTCTCTTTTCGGTCACTTCATTTTTCGTTCATAAGATTATATGTCATAAAACTGTATATATATTGTATACAGTATATATATGGATCTTTAAAATGGCTGGTAAGCGAAATGGAAATGGTCAGCTTCATACTAGTAACATTTTAACTGTGTCTCCGCAAGTTATTTTAGAGTTTGAGAAAACTATACGCCCTCTAAATTTAGATAAAGATGATATCAACAAGTCTTTTCAGACATTTACCTGGGAAGCGAATTTAAAGAAAATTAGCGAGCGGGATCAGATAACGATCATTCTTAGTAAGTTAGAATTGTCACAACTGTATAAAGCGATGGATACGCTTCCAGACCAGGAGTCTTCTACGATAGAGGAATTACGGAACGCCTTATTATCATGACATACAGAACAAAGGTTTCTTTTGTTAGGCATTTCTATACGAAACCTTCAAATTACTCCTAACATGTCATTCTCTGAATACGCTACTATCGAAGCTTTTGACAAAAGAACGTTTTCGATAGACGATGTAGCTTCGATGATAACCACTTAGCCGTGAAACGAAATGTCCAAAAGGTATTACCGTCAACATTCGACTCCAAGGATGTTGATGCTTTAGCTAAAAGGTTTGACCAATCGGAATGCCAAGTAGATCCTGATGAAGTGGTGAAATGGTGTAATCCGTCCCGTCTGGCGAAAAATAAAGCGTCTTTCCCCTTGTCACCACCGAATATTCCACCCCACCCCCTAAATACTTCCATTACCCTCCCCTACAACCGATTCTTTCTCACGCCTTCCCACTGCCTAATGCCTCATATTCGCCCACATAGAACCACAACGAAAATATTGCCCATTTTGTCGCATTGAGGGTTATTCCTTAGCAGGATATACTCAGAACCCACCGAGAGGAAATTGCTTTCATTGCAATATGCCGGAGCATACGCGTAGTACGTGCCCCACCTTTTTAGGACATGGATCCCCCTGCAAAAAGGCAATGAACTTAATAAGCATTCGGAAGCATACAGGGTGTTTATAAAGTCCCTATCCATTTCAGTGAAAACGTAGCAAAAAGGGTAAAATTCAATAACAATAAAATAGAAGTCATACTTAAGTATATGATTCTACATGAGCACCATCAGTATCTCTACAGAGTTCGAATCTGTCAGCAGCATTGCGGAACACATTTTGGAGCATGACAGGGGTTATTTTTGTAACTGCTGTTACGATACGAGCACGGTAAATGTCCTAGCTTCATTCAGATGGCATTTTAAACACCGTCGTCTTTCATCAAGATGGGACACCTTGTCATTACGCAAACATTGTTCGAGAGTACCTAAATGAACGACTTCCAAATTGGTGGATCGGACGTGGAGGCAACAGGCCCTGGGCGGCTTGATCTCCTGACCTAACGCCCTTGGATTTCTTTGCATGGGACTTTATCAAAGCAAACGTCTATCAAATGAGGGTTACAGATCTGCAAGATTTACGTGCTCGTATCGTAACAGCAGTTCCAAAAATAACCCCTGTCATGCTCCAAAATGTGTTCCGCAATGTTGCTGACAGATTCGAACTCTGTAGAGATACTGATCGTGCTCATGTAGAATCATATGCTTAAGTATTCATTAAATGTATGCTTTCTATTACATTGTTATTAAATTTTACCCTTTTTGCTACGTTTTCACTGAAATAGATAGGGACTTTATAAACACCTTGTATTAAGAAACAACGATATACTGCTGCAATTCGCATTTCACCGACAAATAACATCACTAAATCTGTTCAACCATTAGCCCCCATACTTAATGAAAAGTATACTTTATCTGCGAAAAATGCATGCCTCATGATTCGCGTTCAAACGCATTATAATGTTTACCGTACTCTTATAAAGTCTGGTAGTGATATTTCGCTAATTAAGAGTTCAGTTGACTCTAATTTTGTAAATCAGGGTTTCATTTATTAATGTAATAAAATTGTGAGAGCTGCGAATGGAAACTGCATTCAAACAGAAGGAATTATTCGATTGCCAATTAATTTGAAACATGGCAAAGTTTACAATCATAATTTCATGCAAAAAACTTCACTTTTCTACGTGAAGGTCAAAATATGATAATAAAAACCCACTCTAATAGACAGAGTTTATTTCCACAACAGTTTCGATGCCCAATGGCATCCTCTTCGGGTGGATACAGAAAGGGATGCCAGTGGGCATCGAAACTGTTTTGGAAATAAACTCTGTCTATTAGAGTGGGTTTTTATTATCAAATCATAATTTCGTTATTGTTAACGAAGTTTTATTTCCCGGTGCGTTACTTTTCAGATCAGACTTACTAAAACGAGCCAGTGCGATTATTAAATATAAAGCAAATCCCGATATTCAGTCTATCAAATTATTTAAAAAAAAATTTCCATCATTGGCAAAAACCCAATCGATTAAAGTAAATGTAATCAGTTTCAGAACCTCTCAGAATGCACCTTGCAAAAACTCCGAAGGGTTTTGATATTCCTGTATTCACGTCGTTTCGCATATTGTACAAGAGGAAATCCAACCTCAAACCGACGTTCCTTCTCATTCAGTTTGTGTTACATCGATTACCTCTGACACAGAATTAGAAACAGTTCAACACTTGAAATCCACAATTCGTCGCATTTGAACGAAACTAAAGAATCTAACCTTTTAAGTAACCAAAGAAACGCTATTTCCTTAAATGAATTCGACCTAAGTGAGGTGCCAGACGCTCTTTGTTTAATAGATACAGGTAATGGTGGGCCAATCGTCTCTTCACAATAGAGATTACCGTACTCATCACACGCGTTAATAGAACAGCACATTCAGAATATGTTAAAAATGGAGGTTATTCAATCGTCCGAAAGTGCCTGTCGATCACCGACTCTCTCAGTGAAAACACAAAATGTTGAGACGAGATTAGTAGTTGATCTTTGTAAACTTAACGCAATTACGAAGAAAGATACATACTTAATTAACAGATCCGATGATATATTCGATAGCCTAAATGGTTCAACAGCGTTTTCCACCTTAGATTTGAAGCATAGTTGCTATCAAATAATCTTAATCTGAAAAATCGTCAAAAGACTGCATTTATGGCCCCAAATGGCCTATTTGAATAGAGAAAATTACCAAACGGAGGAACCAATGGTCCAGCTATATTTTCACGAACTATAAATCGGATTTTACAAAAGCAAATTCAGGATAAAATATGTCACAATTTACTGATGACATTATTGTTACAGACCAAAACTTTGAACATCATTTGAACAATTTAGATAAAGTATTAACGCAGCCCGAAACTTACAATTTAAAGTTGGGTTTGTCAAAATATAGTTTTGCGAAGAACAAAGTAAAATTGAGCATGGCATTTCCCCATCACCTGAGAAGTTGATTTGTATTCAAGAGGTCTCACCACCTACCACAATACAAAAAGTTAGGCAAGTTTTATGATTAATAGGCTTTTTTCGTCGTTTCATTAAGGATTTTTTGGTTACTGTCGGACCCTTGACGGAATTAACGCGAAAGAACAATAAATTTAAATGGGAAAGATTACATCACATAGCATTTGACACATTAAAGCAGAAATTAACTGAGTCTCCCATCTTACAAGTGTCTTCCATCTTACAGACTCATCAAATAAAGCACTTGGTGCAGTTTTAACGCAGATGTCGGATAACTATAAATGGGACAGAGATCCTTACGCCCATTGCTTAGTTTTCTAAAAAATCTTAGATTCTGAAGTCTCAAAATTAACAATAGAGAATGAAGTAATGGCTCTAAATGAGGGGTACTATTTGACAGGCGTAAAATTTCATATTCATTCCGACCACCGGCCATTAGCATACATATTTAATAAGAAAAATATAAATCCAAAATTGTGTAGATAGACGCTACAGTTAAGTACTTTTGACTTTGAATTTTATTACTAACTCGGTAAAGCGAAATATTTCAGCCGACTACATCTTGCGTACAACAGTAAAAAACACGTTTCCAGTAGTAGGTCGAGTCTCGAATGTCAACGCGGTGGTCTCAGACGAATATGCTCAGTCGGTTCTTCGTTTAAATTTAGAAACCGTACAAGAAAAGCAGTCAGAGAATAACTTTTCAAAACTCATTATACAGTATTTGAATGGTGATTGTAATGCACCTCTTCGGAAACCGAGTGAAAGTTATTTATACTATTTAGACAAAGGCATATTATATAAAGTCCCAGAAATTCATAAGAACAAACTCCGCATTAGGAATAAACTTGTACCTAAATCTTTAGCTATATCTGTCCTACAGTTACTCACGATTCTCTTGTAGTTTGTCATCAGGGTTTATTGAGGACCTTAGAAAGAATGAGATCAAATTTTTATTGGCCATATATGATCCAAGACATTAAAGAGTACACAAAAAACGTGTGTACCATGCCAATTGCGCCAATCACATGGCCAACAAACGTCAGAATTAGAAACTTTTTCCTATTAATAGGTCTGTGCGATGTTTTTCCATAGATTTAATTCGATTGCCAAAATCTTATGATGAAAACGAATATGCATTAGTTTTTGTTTATAACTTTACCCGCTGTGTTTGGGCGACTGTGATGCCAAATAAATCTGCTGATACGGTAAATGAGGCTTTTGTGCATTTTATTTGCAGTAATGCCTGTTTTACCGTGTACTTTAGACAACAGGACAGCGTTTTTTATGGAAGTATGAAGATCAGGGACCCCAGCCTTCTTTAGTTAGCTTTATAAGGCTAACTAACGAAAATATCACGACCTAACCTAACCAATCGTGAAGGGCGTACAATTGAC
Organism: Bathynomus jamesi; assembly: GCA_023014485.1. Classification (NCBI taxonomy): domain Eukaryota; kingdom Metazoa; phylum Arthropoda; class Malacostraca; order Isopoda; family Cirolanidae; genus Bathynomus; species Bathynomus jamesi. The sequence goes on from JAJOZX010001415.1 coordinate 680,497, forward strand.
CTAACGATTGGTTAGGTTAGGTCGTGATATTTTCGTTAGTTAGCCTTATACGGCTAAGTAAAGAAGGCTGGGGCCCCTGATCTTCAGGTGATCCTAAAAATTTACTGTCCTATTCAACCCGAATGGTAATGCCTACGTTGAGAGAAAAAATGTGAATATAAAAAAATGTCTTTCTCATTCAGCAGAGGACGATTCCTTAACTTGGGATAAGCAGTTACCATTCGTTTGTTTAGCTTTGAACACGTCCTATTAGGTCAGTATTAAAAACCTCCCATTTTTCGTGTTACACGGCCGAGATCCCGAACTCCCATTTGCAAGCTTTTTAGGAAAACAACGATTAAATTACTCTTTGAGTGAAAATTATGCGGTGGAAATATTACTCAGATTAAGTAATGGCTTTACCTCCGTAAAAGAAAATTCTGAAAAACGTCACAATGCAAATAAAGAGTTATACGATAAAAAGACAAGCAGAATTGATTTACAAGTTGGAGACATCGTTTAGTAAAGGAACGAAGGAACAGTGTCTCAATTAGATAAGTTAAAGTGGCCAATTAAATATCGAAATATTGATAGGTTCAACGATAACTTTGTTATTAAAAATTATTTTCAAATAAGAAAAAAGCTATTTTGACTCACGCTAATAAGATAAAGAGAGAGTTTTTAAAAGAAGCCTACCCGATGATCGTATCTGAAGACTCAAATTTCGGTGATGAACAGGTTCTTATGTTAAATACACCCAATCTGCCGAATTCGACTGGCAGCCGATCTGCCATTCGAAGCCAAACGAAAAACCTTACGCATATAATTTAAGGAGGCTATAACTAATCATAAGGAGGAAATAGCTTTTATTTTAAAATTATGAACACTAAAATAAACGACAGAGCAAAACAATTGTTCAGTTGTTTTGAAATGCCGAATTTTTTAGTATGAAATGCTTTTTTAATTCTTAAAAACGAGTATCCTGTGTATTTTAATTTGGAGAGAGAGCATGGTGCGCGTTTTCTCAAACTGACTGACTGTCTTACAAACTGAAGGGCCTATGTTCAGTTTTCGAATCACGCATATCGTATTTAAAATTCAACTGTGGTGTTTTTAGGATGTTTCATCCTAGAACACTAGCAATTTCCTTGTTACTCATTACATTCATAGTTGTATTATAAGCATTCTAGAAATACATATTTTGTTAGGTTTCTGATTCTTTACTGCACTATCATATAACATGCTTAACTATTATATTGAAAATTCTTACTTTAAGGTTATACATAATTTTATGATTTCATAAAGAAAATATTGTTCGAGTCAAAGTTAAACCTAGACTTGCGTGTCTCCTTATTTTATTTCCATATATACCGGGTGTCCCATTTGAAATGAAACAACTTTGAAATTCCGTAATTTTTAAAGTATTAATGTGAGAATGTTGAAACTTTGCCAGTTACTACAACATATGCATGTTTTTGTCATAATGTTTTTTGTTTCTTTTACCCCTCAAGAAAAAGCGAAATGTGTATTATGGAAGGCTGAGTTGAAGTCCCCTACTCTGGTGCAACAGCGATTCCGTACAACCTTTCACAAGGAACCACCCACCAGAAGAGACCTATATGCATGGACCAAGAAATTTGAGGAGACTGGCAGTGTTCTAAAGGAACACTCTGGAGGGCGAACAAGATCGGAAGATGATGTTGAACGAATACGCGGCGCCTTTGGTAGTAGCCCGAGAAAGTCCATCCGTCGTGCCAGTGTCGAACTGCAGATTCCTCGTTCAACTGTGCATAGAGTCGTGCGCAAGCGGCTGCAGCTCTATCCATATAAGCTTCAAATTGTTCAGCATATAACAGGTGAAGATCTTAACAAAAGGAAACATTATGCAATGCACAATGTATCTAATGTATCTAATATATCTAAATGTTATAATTCACATAATCATACGAAACTTTATGACATTGACTATTTACTGTGTTAATATTACATTGTTTGCATCATTCAATAAAAAATTATAAGGTTTCAAAGTTGTTTCATTTCGAATGGGACACCCGGTATATTGAGAATTTAATTGTTATAAATTTTTGGATCATGTCAAGAATAGCAAACCCAACACCTGCAGGGTTCGCTATTCTTGACAAGGGAATTTTGGGGTTCGCTATTCTTGACATGGTAAAATTGGGTTCGCTATTCTTGACATGGGAAGTCCTCAAGGACGTTTTCATAACTTCAGACGGTAGGTTTATGTTTCCCAATTTTAAGTAATTAGTTAAGGACGTATTAAATGCTTTTATATTAGTCTTTTTTTATTTAACCAAACTAGCACGACTTAACCTAACCAATCGTCAATGCCGTATAGTATAAAGAATCCTCTTCTCTTAATATATAAAAATAAATAAATAAAAAAAAATTTATTGTTTTTTTATTTTTTTAGGTTAATTGTACGCCCTTGACGATTGGTTAGGTTAAGTCGTGATAGTTTGGTTAATTTTTGCTACCCGCGACCCGCACGAAGGGCGGGTCTTAGGCTAGTTGTAACATAAGAGAAATTGTAATATTTTAATATTTATTATATAAACAAATTTATAAATGCAAATAAATAAAATAAGTATTTTTACAATAATAGGACTACCAATCTCAATAGAGACTACGTTAGCTTATGTGGAAGAACCCAAACAATTCTTAAATCATTAATTCCTTATCCTTCAAAATGGATAGATCTACATTTACAGAAGTTGTGCAGCCATTACTTGGGGAAGAAACTTTACCAGTGATTAACTGGATGAAGCAAAATTCACTTATTCGACGCGAGTTAAAATGTGAATCGTGTTCTATAGTGATGAATTGGACAAAGTGCAGTGCCTCTCTAGACGGTTATGTGTGGAAGTGCCAAGTGAAAGCTTGTTGTAAATAGAAACGAAATTTATCAATAAGAAAAGATTCATTTTTTGCTAATTCAAAAGTTAAACTTCAGCAGTGGATACATGTCATATATTGTTGGTGCAATGAAATGAGTGAACAGGAAACTTCTCGAATTGTAAATAAGTCTCGTCAGACCATAGTAGATTTCTACAACTTTTTCAGAGAGGTGTGTACAAGACATTTTGAGCTTAATCCTATACAACTTGGCGGACCTGGGGTAATTGTTCAAATTGATGAATCGTGTTTTTCCTATAAACCAAAACACCATCGAGGGCGGGGCCCTAGAAGTCAAGTTTGGGTGTTTGGCCTAGTAGATACTAGTTATTCACCAGCAGTTGGGTATATGGAAGTAGTTGAACACAGAGACCAAGAAACACTTTTGGCAATAATCGAAAAAGTGGTGAGAGATGGATCAATTATCCATAGTGATGAATGGCGAGCCTACAGAAATCTGGCCAATAATCCAAATTACCAGCACAGAACCGTCAACCACTCTTTGCACTTCGTTAATCCACAGACAGGCGTTCATACACAACATATTGAATCGTATTGGGGAAGACATAAGGCTAAAATTAACAACATGCGAGGATGCAAACGCGAATTTCTTCCAGGTTATTTACAACAGTTCATGTGGATGGAAAGAAATAAAGTAAACAGGTTAATTAATTTCTGTAACGCAATTGCCACTCAATTTCCTTTTTAATAAATTAATATACGGTTCATTTTCATTTCAGTAAATTGTTTTATTTATTCTTTCATCAATAAAGTGAAGATTACATATGTTTAACTTTTTCCTTTACATGATATTTATATTGGGTTTGCTATTCTTGACATGGGAACTTTTGGGTTCGCTATTCTTGACAAGGGAATTTTTGGGTTCGCTATTCTTGACATGGTAAAATTGGGTTCGCTATTCTTGACATGATCCAAATTTTTTTACAGAATACATTTTTTTAGAAATCCATTGAACAAAGGTTCACAAAGGCTTCTGCAGTAGTCTAGTACAACACAGTAGCTATCTTACAAATTCTTCTTGTAGGCCGATGATAAAATATTGTTCGAATATTGTATATCACTATTGTATGTTTTCAGGTTATTTTTCGTGTATGTATGGGTACTAAATTATATTACTTTTTATTTTAGTATAAATATTGGATCACCTGAAGATCAGGGTCCCCAGCCTTCTTTAGTTAGCCTTAAGGCTAACTAACGAAAATATCACGACTTAACCTAACCAATCGTCAAGGGCGTACAGTTGATCTAACGATTGGTTATGTTAAGTCGTGATATTTTCGTTAGTTAGCCTTATAAGGCTAACTAACGAATGGTAGGGCCCCTGATCTTCAGGTGATCCTAAATATTTTCTTGGAGAATCATTTAACAAAATTTCATTAGATTCAACATTAATAATAGGCTAATAGGTTTTTCCTGAAGCACAAATGTCTATGAATTTATTTCGTAATTGTTCTTTTCATGTTTAGTGTACAATATATTCTCTTCGCACGTAACTTTAAGTTTATTAATTGTAAACTTCTTAAAACTTCAAAAATAAACTTTATTTTAAGTTTGTGAGCCTACGTATATAGGTATGAGTAACGTTGGCATGTTTCAAGATTTAGAACACGTACTTTGCGACATCTGGCAATATCTAAATGATTTTAGGCACAGTTTTTGTAAAATTCTCATTATAGATGTCGAAGGATATTTTAATAAGTATTTACGGTTTCTTCCATAGGTATAAGCTATTATTTTAAGTTTTCATACTGTAATTAGTCTTAAAATGCCGTAAAGAAAATTTGTTAATGGTATTTTTCTTTAATTTATACGCATGTTTTCGTATTCAATCTATAGTTTGCATTTTGAAGCCCATTCGATTCCGTTGTATATTGTATAAGTGATCCTTATAAGTCTACAGCGTACTGTACTCTAAGTACTGTTGAATTGGTATGGAACATAGTTGTAAGAAAGGTAATTCCAGTTACATGGTTAGTAGGGTGTATCGATTTTACATTTTTTTCGATTTCCATATTCTAATAGAGACAACAACTTGCGCATGCATGAGAAAATAGCCTCTGCAAAATCTTAGCTTAATAGGTAATCATCTTCTGCCCCCGGCAGAGCGATGAAAATCATATTTTAGTAGTCAAAAACGTATTTTTCTTATAATTTTTAAAATATTTCAATATGCATCAAAATTATTCCTAATAACTATAAAGTCGATGAAAAAGACCTCATATGATCGTTTTTTCAAGCGCGTTGTCCTACGTTAATATCTTTTGCCCCCGGCAACAACGTCAAATGTTGAAAAAATAGGTAATTTATATACATATTTTCAGATCGGCTCTTTGTCTTAAATAATGCATTTATATATTTCCCATAGCATTTATATCGTTGCTTAGGCATGAAATAACACACACACATGCCTATTACACGGTAATGAATTATCACTGCGACACCTCATTCAAGACTTGGACGGCAAAACAACTGGGCCGATGGGCTTTACTGGACCAGTTGGAAAACAACTGAACGACTGCGAAAAACTTCCAATTACAGAATTCGATTCCATTCCATCTCCCGACATTGACATAGATGATGCCGAGTTGAGCACTGACCAAAAATATTTGTTAGGCATCTACAGAGCAGTGTCGAGCGGTAGCTGCTCTTCAGCTCTCGCGGCTCGAAATCCAGGTAAGATGGCGCATTCCAGGTGGCTGACAACAACAAATAGATTTCTGCGCCTCTATGTTTCAACCAGTGAACCCTCCAGCACCTTCAACGAAATTGTGCGATTCATTATGACAGTTTACGCACCAATTTGGTTTAAGATAAAGAAAAACTCCAGTTTCACTGAGGGCGCAAAACATTTTTTCGAAATGATGCGTCTCTCTCAGACCATGCCTCAAAGATCTAAGATCTAAGACAATCGCCAACAAAGTCCTCCGTAGAAATTCTTTCTTTGCTCACCCAGAAAATATTTTGATCTCCATGCTACATGCCGATGAGCAACACATAAGAGAATTGGGATGGAGAAGAATATTAAAAGCACGATCAAAACAATCACCAGCGGGGGAAATTCGAGCCTTCGCCATGCCTGAGCTGCTCTACGATAGTCAAAACTATTACGAAATGATCAACTGGCAAACGGCTGTTACCCGGCTGTTACCCGAATAAAAGAGTTTGTTGAGACGGGAGACCAGCCTGATGGACTGATCCCACTATTCCCTTGTCATACTCAAGCGGTCGAGAGACTCATCAAATTAGTAACCGAAGCCTCTGCCAGTGTAAGTGGAATAGAAGAGAGGGACGGATTCATCCGCTCCCGTCTTCACTCCCGAACAAAAATTCCACGATTTGATTCTAAGAAAGATTACCGTATGTAAATCGACATGCAGCCAAAGGAAGGGTGGTTGGGGCTGGATAGGGTGGAACTCGACGTACAGCCACCTCCTCGTGGTGAGTTCTGGGTTGCTAATTTTATAAAATTAGCAAGCGAGGAGCTGTACTTAGTACTTATCGTACTTATAACATCGCATTAACGTAATTATAATCCACATTTAGACTTTTCTCGGGGACAGAAGATATTACTCTAGAGTCATAAAATTTTGCGTGTGTTATTTCATGCCTAAGCAACGATATAAATGCTATGGGAAATATATAAATGCATTATTTAAGACAAAGAGCCGATCTGAAAATATGTATATAAATTACCTATTTTTTCAACATTTGACGTTGTTGCCGGGGGCAAAAGATATTAACGTAGGACAACGCGCTTGGAAAAACGATCATATGAGGTCTTTTTCATCGACTTTATAGTTATTACGAATAATTTTGATGCATATTGAAATATTTTAAAAATTATAAGAAAAATACGTTTTTGACTACTAAAATATGATTTTCATCGCTCTGCCGGGGGCAGAAGATGATTACCTATTAAGCTAAGATTTTGCAGAGGCTATTTTCTCATGCATGCGCAAGTTTTTGTCTCTATTAGAATATGGAAATCGAAAAAAATGTAAAATCGATCCACCCTAATGGTTAGTGGTTACGGTATTAGAATTATTATTATTTTTCCCGTCTTTTTATTTATAGTTGAAGGTTTTGTATCCCACGGTATAGTTTTAGTGTCTTTTATATATTGTTATTCTTGTCATATGAAGTTGCTTAAAGCTTAAGGTGTGACCAGCGAGAGTTATTCATGTTGCTTTTAGTTTGATCTGACTGAGATATGAAACAGCATTATTTTACATTGATTTTTAAATACTGGAAGGAATTCAGTGCAATGATTGGTTTTGAGTAAAGTGAATTATGCAGATTTTTTTTTTTTTTGGAATATATAGGTGGTTGAGAGAGAGAGAGAGAGAGAGAGAGAGAGAGAGAGAGAGAGAGAGAGAGAGAGAGAGATTGAGCTGCGAGTTGAATGCAGAATAGTTTCGAACAGTCTTGGTCCCATTGTTTCGATGCTTGGCTTAATGTGCGTCTTACTACTCAGTAGGCAAACCACGAGAGTTTGAACGAGCGTTTAAGGCTTTAATGTTCATACAGGCACACAGTAGGCTCGTTGTGAAACCGCCGATGGCTAGTGATCGTTTGATCAATGCCATGTAGGGAACCTTTCAGTGGTACGTGGGGAGAATGCTGATTGAAAAGACAAACTCAGGTTGAGATGCGAGTTGGCGACTTCTTCAAATTCTAGAACTGCAGTCACGTTCAATTCCAGTGCGTGGCTCGGCTTTCATTATATCTCCGTTTCCTTGATTCTTTCTCTATTGGACGGCAAAACCTTCGCCTTTACCATGTGGAGAGAGAGCGGAACCATGACGCGTGCTGAATCCGTTGAGCATGCAATGCAACCCTTGCATTCTAGAGAAGTAACGAGCGTTGCTACGATTGAAAATTTAAAGATCTTCGTCGTCAGTCCTTGACAGACAAAAGGTAGCAGATCACTATTTTAAAAATCCTTAAGAAAATTTCAACGACACTGATAATCATTTGGCAAAATTTAAACGAAATGTCTGTACTGTTGCGATTTTACGAAATTTTCGTTTTTATTTATGAACCCCATCTGTATATATATATATATATATAACTGTAAAAATGAACAATGAATAATCCATATTCATTTTTACATGAGGAGCCAAAGTCGCCTGATGCGATTTTGGATAAAAATTTTATTTGTTGCTTTCTATTTTTGTTTGTGTCACAACCCTACGATCTACCATTTCTATGGTTTAGTCGTATCCATATTTCCATTTTTAATTTGTTATAGAATTTATTATAATTAATTATGGTTGTCTTGCATCTCACCCTCGTCCCTAGATTATGCATACACATTGCATATAACAGGCTTGGAACCAGTAGTTGTACTTCTTAGTCCTTAATACCCACTCTTTGTCTCTAATTCGTTTCTTTTAAATCCTCCCAATAATGACTTATACATTATGACGTCATAAAATAACTTAAATTTCCTTCACGGTTTCCATACCTTGAACACTGAATCACGTGTTTAGTATTTGGACATCTTTCGTATTCAATGTATGGTAAATTCTTTATTAATAATAATATAAAGAAACTTCATTCTCTATACGTCATTATTTATATGTTGTGTCCTACCTATTGTCTACTGATGCCTATCAACCTATCAGTTCATGCTTACGCATGTCTATATTACACACAACCTATTGTGTTACGTACCAATATGTGCACAAAACTTGTGCATTCGTACATGTCCCCTGATGATTACGTACATCGTTACGTACATGTACATCCGTTCACATGTATTCTTTTTATTGCTTTTCTTTAAATTAATTAATTTCTCTCAAGATATTCATAAATGCTTAGGCAAGTGGTCAAATTCCGCTCATCATAGCATAAATCGAACATCTGAAAACGAAAGACCTCCTCTGCATCTGATTTCAAATTTATAACTTATTATGATGTGTGTCATGTTGTGTAAATATATACCGTATGTGCCCATGTACTTTGTGTTAAATCTCAAAATAAGAGTTATCCTAATGTAAATATGAAACACTGTAAACTATAGTTACCTGTGGTAAATTGTAATTAAGTATAATGATGTAATATGATGAAATTAATGTACTTTGATGAAACTATAGTTAACGAGTTAACGATAATAAATGAATTAATTGGTAATTATAATCATAGTTATAATATACCAAAATTACAATGTGACCCGACATTATGTCGCAATTTAGGAATATACACTCGGCAATATTAGTATTATTTTTTTTATTATTATTTTTTCGTTGGGATAAATTTTGGAGCTGCTTCCTTTTTGTCATTTTTAGATGAGATGCGTTCTCTCTTAGAGAGATGAAGCTTCATGTCTTGCCTTAAACTTTTTAATTTTCATATGCATATCTTAATATAAGAATGCATAGTTCAATTTCCGTTTCTAATTAACTCGGCAGACCCGGAAAACATCAGATCTGAAAATATGCGGTTTAAGATAAAAATATGGCTTCCTCTTCGTATATCCTGTTTATCTGTTTATTTTTAACTGTTGTGCAAAAATAATACAGCCTCTTCAATATTTAATAATGATGATGTTAGTAGAATCGGGGTATATAAACCCCAACCATTTCTTCCATAGGCATTCTGATTCCAACGACGAGGCTGAGTAGTACCTGTACATTTTAGCAGTAAATTACAGTAAAAGAAAGTCTTTATCTTCTCCTTCGAGCCGTGCTCTCTTCAGAAAACTTAGTCATTAAAATCTCCCGATACGTTACAAGAAAAATCGGGGGGAATCCTCAGAGAATTTAATAAGCCTCTTAGAATCCTCCGACCCACTAAAGAAGAACTCGGAAAGTCGTATAGAAGAAACTACTGCAAGTAACAGATCCGTTGCTGCCTCCTAACCAGAACCCCCGTCGACTCCGAACCAACCCAGGGCCATAGACGGAGGGGTTAACATATATATAATATATATATATATATATATATATACACACACACACACACACACACACACACACATATATATATATATATATATATATATATATATATATATATATATTATCTAATACCGAATTGTGTATTGCAATTGCTTTGTTTTGGTTTTCATTGTAGATTGTAAAATTTGTGCTCTCAAATGTTCTCATCTACCTGGATTATTATTATTATTATTTTTATTATTATTATTATTATTATTATTATGTCTACAGTAACCATGTAGCGCAGAAATTCTTCATGTATTATCTTTATGGTGAAATTGTTTGTGGAAAGTGTAATATACTATATAGTGAGTGACTATTTGAGGATTGCAATATGAAATGACGTTCTTTATGAATCCTCATTTGTTATAATGTTTCAGACCAGCAAAGACCCTAGGATTCACTCTGGCTAATCTACCTAACCATGTTTGTAATTGTGTAATTGTGTACTGCGCATGTCCTTCGTGGTGGCGGAGGGGACGTACAATTTTACGTAGGTTCCGAACCACAAAAACCCTAAGTTTACTACTTTAAACTATACCCAATCTATCAACATATGCATCCAATCGATTTTTAATCATGTTTATAGACGTGCTACTAATTACTTCTACCGGCAAGCTATTCCAGCTATTTAGTATTCTATACATAAAGTTATAGGTCTGCTATACTATGCTATTTCGCAAAAGCTATCTCTGTTTACGTTATAGAACCCATTCATAATTTTAAAAACCTGGATTAGACCACCCCTTAGCCTCCTAGTCTCGAGTGTAGTGAATTTTAACTTTTTAAGCCTATTCTCGTACGATTTTGACCTAAGCGACGGAATCATCTTAGTTGCTTGTCTTTGAACTCTTTCGATTTTGTTTGTATCCTTGTGCATATGCAGATTCCAAAATTGGATCGCGTACTCCAAATGGGGTCTGACTAATGACTTATAAAGAGAACAATAATATCGCACGATTTGTACTCAAAATTCCTAGCCATAAAACCTAGAACTTTGTTTGCCTTATTGACCGATGCTGTACTTTGTTTCGCTACTTTTAAATCACCAGTAACTATAATTCCTAAATCTTTTTCCTGATTTACGCTTGCCAACAACTTCCCTCGCATACTATACGCAAAATTACCATTGCAGTAATCTATATGTAAAATTTTGCACTTATTGACACTAAATCTCATTTGCCATGTGATCGACCAGTCTACAACTTTATTCAGATTTTCCTGCATTTTTTGAAAATTGGCACACTTATTGATCTCGGTGAGGAAAACAGAATGATGCTTGTTTTGTTTCAATACTCTAGGTCTAGGTCATATGGTTCCGGAGATATGGCCCTTCGAATTTTGTAAAAAAATGTCAATTTCCAAGGTCATACCATATTTCAACATGAAATATCGCAGCTCCTATTGAACGTACAGAGACCATTTAAACAGTATTATAAAGCTTTTAAGCAGATCTACAACTTTCTTTCTATTCATATTTTACCTCAGTGGTAAAAAAAATGTTGATATTATTTTTGACATTTGACTTTGTGTAGGTCATTTGATGTCACAACCGATTTTTTTCTCCTTTCACCCAATTTTGGGTACACATGTCTACCTTAACGTAAAAGAAGATTTTTAGTGTTGATTACGTTATTTTAGACGCTACAGCCATTTCAGTGGACTATACCCACCTCCATTTTGACGAAGTACCTTTTTCCACCAAACTTTGGAGCACCGTATCTTTGGAACTGTTTGAGCATTAGATTTTTCTTACTGAGATATATAATGTCTCCTAATTTTCAAAAAGTCGGTAATTATCAAATCTAACCTAACCCAGTTATTTGGTCGAATAAGTATCCGGCCCTATTATAAAATTTAATTTTTTTTTGTATATTTCAGAGAATTGTATAATATAGGTTATTTAAATTGCATAATTAATTAATTTATATGGACATTCAAAAGTGTGAAGAACTTCAAACCTGCTATCCTGTTTAAAGGTAAAGCTATGTACGTACATAAGTACCTGATACTAGGCTATAGGTACTACCCTATAGAATAAGTTCAGTTTTAAGAGTTAGATGAGTTTTAATAGAATTACTTAACTTTGTGTATTTATTCATTGTGTATAACAGTATTTACCCATGTGAGAATAATTTATTTAAACCTTGGAGCAAGGATTTTTTTGGCATCTGTATTTATTCCAATCTGTAAATCAAACTGCACATTTTTTCTTGTTGTAGACCTCTGAAACAAGATCAGTAGGTCCCAAATTTTACTTGTGCCATCTAAGCAAAAATAGCTTTTAATAGGGTTGGATAAATTGAATAATTATATTTGTATTTTTAATTAATTGATCCTAATTTCCATTAATTGTTATTGTAATTGATTCAAAATAAAATAAAAATAAAGGTAATTGTAATTGATTTTTGAGCTATAACTGATGTAATTGATCAATTAATGTCAATTGTTAAAAATTATATTCCTAGATCTGGCAGTCATACATCATCCAATGAAAATAAACCTTTGATAGTTTATTTAGTTATACTTAGATATAGATACATATTTTTATAGATATATTTATTTTAGATATATATTAGATATATAGAATAGATAGTTATATTTGTGTGAATTGTAATTGATTCAGACAAAATTAATTGTAATTGCAATTGATCTTGAAATTGTGAAGTACAATACTAACTGTAATTAATTTGAAGAAAAATAAAAAAAATTGTAATTGTTTCCATTTTGTGTAATTGAACCCAACCCTGGCTTTTAAGCTACATATGTTTTTTTTTCTTTTTAGATAAACATGGATTTCAGCAGTTTGAATATGGGCAGGTTCTGTTGTGACCCATTTAAAAAACACAAAGGAAAAGTGAAAAAAGGCATTCGTGCATTGACTAAAAATTTGATTGATCAAAATCCTGAATTGAAACTAACAAATAATCATAAAGCATGTGCAACCTGTCGAAATATACTAGCAAATCGTCCATCCCCAATGCCTGAATGTGAACCACTTGAAAAATCACCATCCACCTCATCAAGTGCCCCATCTGAGCTAGAAACCGTTGGAGATGTAGTTGAAATGCAGTATGAGCTTAGTAAATTCAATGCTTCATTGGCCACACTTGATGAGACCCCAATAAAACCATGTAAACTCTCTGACAGCGCTGGTTACGCAAAGAGAAAGTTGAGGAAAGTAGTAGTTGTGAAAAGAAAGCTTGAACTTGCAACTAAACAACCAATTTCATGCAGTGACTCAGATGATACAGAACTGGAGATTCTTCAACAACTAAAAGAGAAATTTAATCAAGTGACAAGTCGAAGTGAAAAACTGACAATTCTTACTATCCTACCAAAAAGATGGACACAAGTAAAGATCAGAGAAGAATTTAAGTGCTCAGATTACATGGCTAGGCAAGCAAAGAGTTTGGTGAGGGAGAAGGGAGTGCTTTCAACTCCTAATCCGCGTTTGGGGAAACGCCTGAATAGTGAAACTGCTGCCAAAGTAATTGACTTCTATCATTCGCCAGATGTGAGTAGACAAATGCCAGGGTTGAAAGACTATGTTTCTGTAAAAGGAGCTGATGGTAGGCGGGAAAGAAAACAAAAATCGCTAATCTTATGCAACCTAAAAGAAGCATTTGAGCTTTTTAAAACAAACCATCCAACAATTAAAATAGGATTTTCAAAATTTGCAGAGCTTCGGCCAAAAGAATGTGTGTTGCCAGGTGCCAGTGGAACACATTCTGTCTGCATTTGCACTAAGCACCAGAATGTCAAACTCATGATGGCAGCAATAACCAGTGTTTTCCAGGTGGAGCAGTACCCTCCCGATAAGCCTAGCTCATCAACATGAGATGATGGGCTGGAAACAAATTATATTTGTCACTACAGGCATTGTCTAGCCCTCCTCCAATGTAATCCACCTCGGGAGATATGCTTCTTTGGGAAATGTGATCAATGCCCAAGAAAAGAGGCCTTCACAGACTTCTTAACTACAGTCTTCGACAGAAAAGGGCTTGATGAGATTGAATTCAGGCAATGGATTTCAACGGACAGATCAACGCTGCAAACACAAAAACTTTCTGCAGATGAATTCATCTAAAGTTTTCATGAAAAACTAGAAGCTCTCCTGGAACATGATTTCTTTGCAAGAAGCCAGATGAAAGTTTTACAAGAAAAGAAAGAACTCCGCGAAGGTGAATTTCTCGTTATCGGTGACTTTGCTGAGAATTATGCTTTTATAGTTCAAGACGCGGTGCAATCATTCCATTTGAATAACTGCCAAGCTACAGTACATCCTTTTGTAGTCTACTACCGACAAGACAATGAACTGACGCATAAAAGTTTTGTTGCAATTTCTGACTGCAACCAGCATGATGTAATATCAGTTCACCTCTTCCAAACCCGTCTCATAAATTTTATTAAAGCATCCCATCAAATTACCAAAATCTTTTACTTCAGTGATGGTTGTGCTGCACAATATAAAAATCGCAAGAACTTTATAAACCTCTGCCATCATGAAGAAGATTTTGGAGTTGAGGCTGAATGACATTTCTTTGCCACGAGTCACGGTAAAGGGCCATATGATGGTATCAGCGGATCTGTGAAGAGTCTTGCGGCCAGGGCTAGCCTCCAAAGAATAGGAGGTGCCGAACCCATCCTTGATCCATTGGCCCTCTACAACTTTGCAGTCACAGCGCTTCCTTCAATCACTTTCACCTTCGTGACAACAGAAGAGTATGAATCCCACCGATTGATGTTGGAAAAAGCTTCAAAAATGCAAAAACCATTCCAGGTATGCCTAATTATACAATTAATCCATTCCTCACTCCAGAAATATAATTTTAAGCTTTTTCTTGCGAATTTTTGTCATAGAAATTTGCCTCCAATCATCATGGAATTTCAAGGGTATAATTTAGTGGGAACTCTGAATAATGATCGAATGTCAAAATATTCTGAAATTATATCCCATTGCTAAAACCTATGTTATTTTCAGGAACCCAGAAGATCCATTGCATCAAGCCAATCAGCGATGGACTGGTAGAAGTCCGCTCGTATTCTTCCTCGACTATATCCAGATCGGAAAGAGTCACCATTCTTCAGAGAAGCAACATCCCATTGGCATCTATGAAAGGCTATTGCTTAGCAGTCTATGATTCCCACTGGTATCTCGCCTGCATCTTAGATGTCAAGCCAGAGAGCAATGAGGTCAACTTGACCTTCCTTCACCCCCATGGACCTGCACGCTCATTTGTATATCCTTCCCCACCTGATGAACTTCTAGTTGACGCCAGTGATGTGCTGATGATTGTGAGTCCAGTTACCACAAATGGCAGGACATACACTTTGACCCGGTCAGAAATGAAGAAGGCCACATCTATGCTTGAGCATTTAGTAGTGTAACAGCCAACAGGTAATCTTTTTTGCCTCATCGATGTGATTTTTTTTACCAGCCTGTTTTTTTTTCATTGATAATATTAGGTACACATATTTCATATGAAATGTCTGTAAGTTAGTTCAGTGGTACTTAAATTTTTTATTATCATTGTTTATTAAAACCATTATGTTTATTGTACCATTTATTATCTATTAATTATATTTTGTATTTAGGTTAGTATCTTAGCATTCCTATTTAAATTTGAGTCTTATTAGGCAGGACTAAAGTCTCTTATTATAGGTTTTTCTTTCTTACTGTTTGCTGTTGAATAATGATCTCAGTTTTTGTCTAAGGTCAAATCTTTGGTAGGATAAATAATTACCTTGAAAGGCGTATACAAATACTTTATTATTATAAATGTAACAATAATGGCTTCCATAAAATATATTGTAAATACCTAATAACTGCCTTTTTTAAATATAAAGTTATGTTGATGCCTCTTTTTTCATGGTTTCACCCAGCTAGACAAGAATCGGTTCTTATAACTCAATTGGTAAAAATAAAGGAATAGGTTATTTTAATATACATATTAAAAGGCAAATTGTCTTAAAAATAGCAGACTTTATAGATCTCAGTGAGACAACCTAAGGGTACTTTTCTCAACACTCTAGCTCAAACAGTTCCAAAGAAACGGCACTCCAAAGTTTGGTGGAAAAAGGTACTTGGTCAAAATGGAGGTAGGTATGGTCCACTGAAATAGCTATAGCGTCTATACTAATTTAATCAACACTAAATTTATTATTCTAGATTAAGAGAGAGACATATGTACCCAAAATTGGGTGAAAGGAAAAAAATCGGTTGTGACATCAAATGACCAACACAAGGTCAAATGTCAAAAATAAGATCAACTTTTTTTTTACCACTAAGGTAAAATATGAATAGAAACAAAGTTGTAGATCTGCTTAAAAGATTTAAAATAGTGTTTAAATGGTTTCTGTAAGTGCAATAGAGCTGAGATATTTCATGTTGAAATAGGGTATGACCTTGGAAATTGACCTTTTTTTACAAAATTCGAATGGCCATATCTCCGGAACCATATGACCTAGAGTGTTGAAACAGTGCCATTCTGTTTTACTCACCGAGATCTACAGTATATGTGTGCCAATTTTTAAAAAAAATCGGTAATGGTCACGTGTTTTCAACCCAAAATTCCGTTGAACTGACATGGAATGACCCCACTATCTTCGTCATTTATCGCCCTACCACCCAACTTCGTGTCATTCGCAAACTTTGAAACTGTACTGACTAGGCCCACATCTAGATTGTTAATATATATAAGAAAAAGCAAGGGGTCCAATACAGAACCCTGAGGAACGCGCTCGCTATATTAGCCCAAGAAGACTCTGCTCCATCAACGACCACCTTGTTTCCTACCTCACAACCACTCTTCTATCCAATTTATTACTACACCCCTGATTCCATGAGCCTTAGTTTTTTCAACGATTGTTTGCTCTTGTCGGTTTGTTGGAAAATTTTTTGGAAAATGTTCAAGATTAGTAAATTAAGTTCAATTAGTAGGTAAGGTTAATATTACAGGCAATATTAACGAGTAATGATGAAAGCATTGTTAGCTAAAATAGGACATTGAGTACTGAACAAATTTTAATTAGTAAGGATGAGGAATTTATAAAAACGATTTTTAATTTGTATTTTTTTTAATAAGTTATGATCCTCAAACTTATTTTCCTGCGGTGGGGGTAAGTGTATTGTGCAGATCTGATTCGTAATAAATGAAAAAAAAATTCGAAATTGCATGTATGTTTATTTGTATTTGTTTGAGAAATATCGGTAATGAACACTGTTAATATAACATTTGTTAAGTATTTCTAATTAAACTCTAATATAGCGGTTTTTTATATAGTAGTTTAGGAAAGATAAATTGAAGATGTTTGTTTGAATGTAACTTCCCAAAGATTGTAACGGTTTTTATATTTTTTTGTGAGTGTTTCTGTTGGGAATGGTGTAGAAGGGCTACCCCTTGAGGATAAAATTTTCGGGGAAACCCTCTACAAGGGTGCCATAAAATCCTATATACCAGGAGAGTTGAATTCTTGACTTTGTTCAGTCAGATTCGCAGGATTTTGATGGTTCTCGAAATTTTGTAAGTATAGCTTGTCAGTTTATTAATCGCAATTACCAGACACACACACTCTCTCTCTCTCTCGTAACGTAGCGTAACTCTGCAGGAGTTCGCCTGCACGGTGTCTCTGTTGGCATGCTAATTATAGAGCTTTTTTTTTAATATATTCTGCACTTTCCTGTAAAATTTCCTTGGTACTTTTCCAGGGTCAAGGTATTTTTTTTAACCCTTTTCCGTACCTGCCTCTGGCAGGGAGGGAGCGGAGGGTGGAGAGAGAGCATTATACTTTTCTATCCAGTTTTCTACTACTGCTAGAATAGTTGAAAGAAAAATAAACTTGTTTCATAACAGGAACTTCCCAGAGTGAACCGGAAGGTCTTTGAGGCTTCCTCTTGTCCTTGTAACTCCTTGTAACTCTCTCTCTGTCTGCAGTTACTGGGCTGCTACAGAGCACGTCTATACTTGGCGGATAATGGGAACCTGTTACCAACAGGTCTGCTGTGAATGAGGGGCAATAGCATTGCGTCGAATAGCAGCCGCGGACCAATCTAGTTTTCGGGAGGGCGAGTGAAGTCTGTTGCACAATCCTGTCCCGTGGGTTACTAGGATCCTATCCCATCCCTACTTTGTCCGTTTAGCTTAGGTTAAGGATGTTTTCCTGTGGCTGTGCAAAAAAAAATCTACTTTTCTTTTAGTATTAAGTCTTCTTCTCTACTTTTACTATAAGGACCCTACTGCTACCTCATGCGTGGAAAGAGAGGCTTTGGAACCTCTATAAATAACACCACTTAACGCTCGTAGATCGTGAGAGACTGGGATGGAGGGGTCCCAGGCGTAGGGTTGCGATTAGTGGAGTGTGACTAGTGCTTCGTTAAGCCCATTCCTAACGAGTAATGGCCTGACCAGCCCCGGCGGCAGTTCTTTGGTGGCTATTTGTGGATGCTTGGCTGTACTGCTCTTAGGTGAGAGAGCTTTACTGCCCAGCTGGCTGCCAGGCCAGCGGAAAGTCTCGGGCGTAGCTGCTGGGTCTGGTGAGATATCCCTTGAACACTGGATTCCAAGAGTCTGGCCGTTTGTGAGGGCTAGTAAGACTTAGTAAGGAGCTGCAGCTCGCTGTCGCTACTGGCGGGAAATCCGTGACGCCTGCGTCGCGAGTGTTTGTCATTTGGTAGCTGAGACACGTTTGGGACTGTCTGGCCCTGGGAAAACCCTCGGTCGGTGCGGCAGCAGCGAGAGGTGTAGTCTTCTGGAAGGGATGAACGTCAGTGGCAGATAGGCGGATGCGGCTTGCGCGTGAAGAATTTACCGATCTCCTCGACTCTTATGTATTGGTCAGAAAGTTTTCGGTAGTTTTCGTAGCTAGAACGCTTCATCTTATTCAGTGTATTCGGAGTTAGAAAAATAAGTTATAATGACTGGACCGCAGAAACTGAAGGCTGTGTGCGCGAGGTGTGGCGTGAACCAGTGGGTGACGAACTTCAAAGAAGCTTGCTTCGAGAAGATCATCCACTCCAGCATGTGCCGCTTTTGCGAACTTATGCAGTTGTACGAGAAGCTAGAGGAGAGGGTCCGGTGGCTCAAGTCGTCCAGATCGGGAGTTGAAGGCGCGGTGGTCGCTGCCGCGGCTGCGCCCTCCACCCCGGAGCTTATTGATAGGATAGCCGCCCTGGAAAGGCGGTCCAGCGGCGGACTGGACAGTGGACAGAGCTCGAGACCGCGGAGAAAGGGTAGAGGTGCAACCGGGTGCCTCACAGGTTTCACGTGGAGAAGTGCAAAATCAGAGTCGGGAATCGCTAGCGACCCACGTGGAATGCGTGGAACCGCGACGCAAAGTGGAGGGAGGGGAGGGTGCAAAGAAGGGGCCGATAGAGAAGGGTGGGAAGGGGCCTACTGATGGCCTAAAGAATCCGAAGGATGTAGATGCCGGTCGGGGCGGGTCGGGTGCTGTAAGTGCGTCTGGGTCTACGGGTGGTGACGGGTATCGAAAGGTTTCGGGCAAGAAGGCTGCGAAGCCGAAGTCTGAGACCCCGGTTGACGCTGTCGCGGTTGTCTCCTGTGCGCGAAGGAGGTAGACATTGTTTTGATTGGGGCTCACAGATCAGGGACCAGAAGTATTTTGTTTCTGCAAACCGGGACAGGAGGGAGGTAAGGTATTTACTCTGGCGGGGAACGGCGCACATAAGGAAGGAGCTAGAGAAGCCACGCTGGTGGCAACGATCTGTTCCTCAAAGGCTGCGGATGCTCTAAAGCTTAAAACAGACAGGGGAATGTTGATGGGTATTTTCCCGCGGATGAATGGAAGTGATCACGCACTCATTAAGGTAATTGGCATCAACGAGAGGGTGCAAGACTTATGCGTCCCACTGGGCATGAGGTTTGTTGATCCCTTCGAAGCGTTTTCGGGTAGGTGGAACTTTTTTCAGAGAGATGGTGTCCACGTCAATGACAGGGGTAAAGGTGTGCTGGGCGCGCTGCTCGACTGGCACCTATACCGTATGGTGAGGTCAAGCCCGGGGATTGATGACGGGCCCCCACCGGGGGGGGGGGATGATCTTGAGCCGGTGACGGACGTACCTTCAACTGAAGGGTGCGTCCATGTACAGGTGGGTGACCCTCCTTCCCCGTTGGAGGGGGCTGAGCCTCCTGCGGAAGTTGCCCCCTCGGTGGTAAGGGGCTCTTCAACTCCTGACAGCCCTGGCTGTTCGGGAAACGGATTGTGCTAGGGGGCGGTCTGAATAGGGAAGATCCCCTCCGTGCAGTGCTTTTTAATGCTAGGTCGATTAGGAATAAGTTTTGCGAGCTACAGGCGCTCTTAGCACCAGAATACCAGGATATCGTTGCTATCACCGAGTGCTGGATTCATACTGATTGTAGGAACTACGTTGGGGAGTTCGAGATTCCCGGGTATCGAATGCTCCACAAGGACCGCACCAGTGGGGAGGGGGAAGGGGTACTAATATACGTCAGGGACACGTTGAGTCCGGTTGACGGCCAGTTCCGATCGGAACGGGAGCTGCTTGGTCTCGAGCTGAACGTGGGAGGGACGAACTATAGGTCAATCTTGGTATACAGACCTCCGCATCTCCCCTTCGAGGAGAATACAGCCCTGTACACCGAACTCCGTAGACTGCTAATGGACAGGGTGTGTGTAGTTTTAGGAGACTTCAACTGTCGCGGCATAAACTGGGAAGACAGGACTGCTGATGCCGAGGGGAAGAGGATAGTTGACTTTGCTGATGAGAACTTCCTGACTCAGTGGGTCAATGGAACTACACGAGGCGAAAGCGTTCTAGACTTAGTATTCACGACCGAAGACGGGCAGAAGTGATCACGGTCAGATTAGGTTCCGTGTCTGCGTCCCTCGGGTGAAGCGCAGTAACTCGAGAGGCAGTGAGCTCGATCTACAGCGGGGGGACTTTGTTGGTCTCCGGGATAGCGTGGGTAAGATCGGGGTAAAGGTCGACGGCGATGTTGAGGGAGTGTGGAGTGCATTCCGGGACCAGTTTATGGTGCTGCTGTCTGCTGCCATACCCTCAAAACTGGTCACCCCTGCTTCAACGCAGCCTAAGTGGTTCAGTCGAGACATCGCTTTGGCGATCCGAAATAGGAAAGCTACCTATAGGAGGGCGAAGGCCAATCGTTCCCACGGGAAGAATGAGGCGTGTGTCCGCTTGTGCAGGGAAGTGAAGGCGAATGTTAGGCTAGCCAAACGTAACGAAGAACTCCGGGTGGCAAGCCTATGCAAGTCGAACCCTAAGGAATTCTTCACTTATGTTAATAGTAGAAAACCCATTAGAAGCATGATAGGCCCGTTAAAGGACCCCAGCGGCTCGCTGCGGACCTCTGACGCGGACATCGCTAATGTGCTGAATGAGTACTTTGCGCTGGTCTTCACCAGGGAGGACACCCGCGTCATCCCCGAGCCAGGTATCAGGCACGACGGTGCTCGCCTCGATAGTGTTCCGTGTACCGCGACAGACGTTGCCGATAGAATAGATGAACTGAACGCGTTTAAGGCTTCTGGGCCGGACCAGTTCCTCCCCATATTCCTGCTTCCAACTTGGCTACAGTCTTCAACAAATCGTTGGAGACAGGCCAGGGGCCTGGTGACTGGAGGGAAGCCAACGTGACTCCTATCTTTAAGAAAGGGGATCACGAAAATCCAGGGAACTATCGTCCCATTAGTCTCACTTCGGTCGTAGGTAAATTATTGGAGGGGATAATAGCGGATAGGATCGTTGACCATTTCGGATTCTTACAAGCTGCTTGGGGACTCCCAACATGGGTTCAGGCGGCATAAGTCGTTTCTCACCATCCTGCTCGAGTTTTTCCACGTCATGTGGAGTGAGTACGATAAGAGTAGGGCGATTGATATACATATCTCGACTTTCAGAAAGCCTTTGATAAGGTACCTCACCACCGGCTAATGGTGAAAGTGCGCGCGCTTGGTATCGATGAGGAAGTAGATAGCTGTATTGAAAACTGGCTGAAGAATAGGCGGCAGAGGGTTGTAATTAAAGGGGCTACCTCGGGTTGTGCTTCGGTCACTAGCGGGGTTCCTCAGGGTTCCGTTTTGGGGCCACTGTTGTTTATTATTTACATAAATTATATCGACGCTGGCATCGTCAGTAGGATCGCCAAATTCGCTGATCACACCAAGCTTGCTTGGGGCCAATGTTGGGACGCTTGAAGCGATCGAGCAACTGCGTGCGGACCTACGTAGGATAGGAGAGTGGTCCGAAAAATGGGAAATGCCGTTTAACTTGGGTAAGTGCAAGGTCATGCACATTGGCTAAGCCAATCCCAAGTCGGACTACTCCATGTTGGGGAATAATATCGAGGCCACTGATTTGGAAAAGGACTTGGATGTGCTAATTTACGGCGACCATAAGTTTACCACACAGTGCGTAGAGATGGAAAAGAAAGCCCAAAAGCTGTTGGGTTATATCAGGAGGCAATTTCGATTTCGGAACAAGGAGACTGTGTTCATTCCGTACAATTCTCTGGTTCGGCCGCACCTGGAGTACGCTGTGTAGTTCTGGTCGCCCACCCTCAGGGAAGATATTGACAGGCTGGAGCATGTCCTGGCGAGGGACACAAAGTTAATCCCTGGAAACTCGGAGGCTGCGCGGTCAACTCATCGAGGTTTTCATGCTCTTACACGGGTTCGACGATGTCGATTTTAGAAGCAAGTTTAGTGTGTGGGAATTACTTTACCTATAAGATCTGTGACACGTGGAACAGGCTACCTTCAGAAGTTGTGAACAGTTCCTCTGTGGATCAGTTCAAGAAAAGGTTAGACCGAATCTTGCACACTATTTGAGGATGTGTGTTACTGTCTTCTGGGGTGGCTGTTCGAGAATCTAGCTATGACAATGTGTAGGAATTTTTCCTTGGCACCCGTTGCCATTGGTACCTCCTCGGTATGGGCCGCAAGGCCTTTTGAGTTACTTCTTTTCCTTATAACTACTTGTAACTCTCTCTCTCTCTCTCTCTCTCTCTCTCTCTCTCTCTCTCTGTACTGTTTAATATAATAACATTTGCCCTTACCCTAAAGAACCTTATCCTAATTTCAATTAATTTTAATAAACATGAAAAAATCCAACCGGTTAATTATTTCGTCTCCTTAAGGGGCCCATACACGCTCAGTGGCACTGCACAGTGCACTGTGCAAACCCGGTTTGCGCATGCCAAGGCCTTTGCCCATACACTATTCATGTGCACTGAGCTACTTTGCTCAGTTGTGCCGTGCCTTCATCGAGTGAAGATGTCAGCTACACTCTCTGAAGACGACCTTATATTGATTGCGTTGACCATTTCAGCAGCTTACATTTCACAGAAAAGAAAAAAGAAGCGCCCTCGGAAACAGTGGGCGAAAGATTGGCTTTGAAAGAGAAGTTCTCTTTCACATACTTCACTGATGGAGGAGCTGCGCCTGGATCCAACAGATTGGTTCAATTACCTGCGAATGGATGAATCTTCCTACCGCCAACTCCTTGCTGTAGTGACTCCGTTGATACAAAAGCAAGACACCTGCATGAGAACATCTATCTCACCACACGAACGACTGTCAACAACCCTGCGTTTTCTTGCTACAGGAAGATCATATGAAGACCTTAAATTTTCAGTAGCAATCTCTGCTCAAGCACTTGGCAGAATAATACCAGAAACATGTAAGGCTATTTGGAAGGCATTGCAAAAGGATTATTTCAAGGTGAGTAAAAGAATATAGATACTGTAGGGTATTCTAAAAAAACACGAAATGCAAAACTAAATAAAAAATATATTTG
Source organism: Bathynomus jamesi (assembly GCA_023014485.1). Taxonomy (NCBI): domain Eukaryota; kingdom Metazoa; phylum Arthropoda; class Malacostraca; order Isopoda; family Cirolanidae; genus Bathynomus; species Bathynomus jamesi. The sequence goes on from JAJOZX010001415.1 coordinate 704,149, forward strand.
TATTCCTCTTATTACAAACATGTTTTGCAGCAAAGTATAGGCCTAATCCATTCATCATAGCAAGGTAAGAATCGCAACTTATTTTTTTCTCCGTGAATTTATTGAACTAGGCTGTACAAAGAACACCCGTGCATATGGAAAGTGAAAGTAAAGAATACTCTGCTACAAAAATAGCCAAGAGGCTGTTATGTCTCATTCTCACTCCTTCTAATAATAACTTTAGAATAATGAATTTTGAGGCAAGGAGGGTGGCGATTCTTACCTTTTTATGATGAATAATTAGAGACAAACAATAAACTCGCGCCAAAACGTACGGTTATCGATACAATCACTCATCGTACTGACAGCAACTGAGATGTTCTCGTCACGGTGTCAGCGCAAGAACTGAGCGAAAGCTACACGCCTCCCCATACACGCTCAAACTAGACATGTGCATTGCTGGGACTGCGCATGGATTTTCAGGAAGCGACTGAATTAGCACAGTGTACGCGCGGGGCCCGCGCATTTCCGCAAACTACCCCCATACACGCACAAATTGAACTGCACAAACCAGTTTGTGCAGTGCACATGCGCATTTTCACTGAGCGTGTATGGGCCCCTTAAGGTTGTGTCAGTAAAAAGATAGCTGGTAACGGTTGACAGATATTCATTTACCTGTTGTATTATTAATGTATCGCCCAAATAGACCCTTAATAAATAAAACTACATTTTCGGTGGTAACGGGTACACAGAAGCGCTAGGTTTCTTTCAATGGCATGTACAGTATTTTTTCTTATTATTAATATCAGTGCTATGTCTTAGAAAGTGTTGCCTGTGGCCACTATACTTTATATTCATAGTTGCATTGGGTCAGCGTGCTGCATTACCTCAAGTGCCCTCTAAACTTTATTCTTTCAAATTTTTAACTTTTTTATCTTTCAAAATGGTGTCCGGTAAAGTTCAGAGTATTGAGTCACATTTGTGTGTATATACTTGTATATATATATATATATATTTTATTTTTAAGTTTTTTATTTATTTATTTTTCAGGTTAAGTTCAGTTAGGTAACTATACTTTACATTCATAGTAGCATGGCACTCCCCTCCCTCACCTCTCCCCATCCATTCTCCCCCATCCCCCATTATCCCAATCCCCCATCCTCCCCAACTCCCTTTCCTCAAATGAACCCATACTACAATAACTTTAAATATAATGATAATTAAAAATTTCTAAGTAAATTCCTTTCAAATTACTGACCATTTCACTACAAACGTTTTTATCTGCCTTTAGATGAGGTGTGAAAAAATCCCTTCATATTAAATTACAGTAAATAGTATACCTAATGCAAGTGGAAGAACGAGTTCGTCTCGTTTAAATTAAGGTATATTTTTGTTTTACAGTATGATCAGGAACCATTTTATTATTTATTTAAATAATATATGCATTTCCATACAAGTTTATCGTTCCTATGTCCTGTGGATGCAATATTTCTTCCCAAACTGACACATCTTTTGATTTTTGTCTCGTACACAATCTTTGCTTGCATAAAATTACCTCATCCTTGAAAGTCAGCGAATCGTTAATAATAAAACAAAACTCTTCCCCATAAAATAAGTCTGTAATGATATGAACACGACATAAATATAAAATTGCACTTTTTAAATGTTGAATTCGGAGTAAAGATTTTCTTTCACATGTCTTAGCCGAAACGGGTACATTTTTTTAAGCTATTATAACAATATATGAAAATGAAAATGAAAAGGTTTATTGGCAGACTGTGTTAAGTGGAGCTACAGACAGACGTTTTCATACCAAGAAGTCGGTAGCCTAGAAAATAAATTGCATTAGACTGTATTGAGCACGTCTTGTTACCTCCGGGAAGCTCGGGACATTGCGGGTAGCAAACATTTGCGAAGCTGAGCATCTCGGGGGTAATTTATGTAAGAGTCTAAAAGACCTGTTGTACAGCAAATTTAGGGTTCTGCCAGAACCTTTATTATAATTCACCCAGAGTTGCTGTCCGTATATATTACTGCTGAAAGTATGAAAGAGTGTCTTTAGCTTCACTTGTACAGAATCGAAAGTTCCTTATGGTCATATTCGCTTCAGCACACAGGCTTCGAGATTGTTTTCTTATATCCGAGTCATCACTCAAGGAACTGGTAATATTTTGACCCAAATACTTAAACTCTTGTACTTCCTCAATTACCTCACCATTCATTTTAAATCTTATATCAGCTGGCTGATTACAGGTTTTAGGATGAAATTGCATAACCTTAGATTTGTAACATTAAAAAGAATATCATGTTTCTGCGAATACTCTTCGCAGACTTTTAGTAGCCGATCCAGACCTTTAACAGAGGGACTTATTAACGCCATATCATCGGCATAAACTAAGTTATTTATCCTTGTGTTAGCTATACAACATCCCACTGTTGCCTTGTTAAGTGAAGCAATTAATCCGTCAATATACACATTAAACAGCATAGGGGAGAGCAAGGAACCTTGTCTCACCCCGCAAGAGGAGCCAAAACACTCGGATAGTACATTGCCCCACCTAACAGTGAAAGATTGGTGGGAATACCAAAATTTCAATAAATTTAATATGTACATGGGAACCTTCCTGTCTTCTAGTTTTGCAAATAAAATATTGTGGTTCACCCTATCATATACCTTACTTATATCTAGGAAACAGCTATAAATAGTTGAATTGCTGTCAATGTATTTAGATATTGTTTCTTTAAGTACATAGATACACAGGTCAGTTGAGTGGGACCTTTTAAAGCCAAACTGATGAGATGTCCATAGGAAATAATTTAATCTGGGTAAGGTAATAAGGTAAGATAAGGTAACAAGAGTTTTTCTGGTAGTTTCGAGAAGCAGGAAGCGACAGCAATAGGCCTGTAATTATTGCTGGACAGAATGTCTCCATACTTATTTTTGACCTGGGGCAAGATATATACCCTCATGAACTCTGCAGGGATATAGCTATGAGCAAGCATGGCTGATAGGAGCAATGATATACGCAGACATACTACGTCATTTGCATATTTTAAGTGCTCATTCGATAAGTCATCTACCCCTGACGCAGAGCCAGTCTTTAACTCTTTAATTAACCTCTTTACTTCAGAAAATGATATCAATGTATTTTCCCTTGTCCCTCCCACAATCGTTTCGATGCAATCTATCTTAAGATTATCCCTACTCACACTATTAAGAATGTTAGAATAGTGGTTTTTCCACAGCTTTGCAATTTCATCCTCCCCCGACACCCCATCGATTGTCAGAGGGAGGAAATTTTTGACACCCGTTTGATTCTTAACAAGTTTCCAAAATTTGTTATCGTTATTTATGCGAGCTTCACAGGCTTTTGATGCTCGAATAGACTCTTCTTCTTGTTTACATCGCCTTATGGCCGCCTTATACTGACCCCTACTTCTACACATATTCATGTATACTGGTCCTAATCTGGGTCTACCATGAAAGCACCACAAATCAGAGGCGTCTTTCGATTCCCTCTTCAGGGGAGCAATAAAATCATTCCAACCAGGAATAATCTTAGTATGATAGTTGTAAGATTTAATCAGGGGGCTTCCTGCTTCTCTTAACAGGGATATTATCTTACTATAATACCTATCTATGAGTTTACAGTGAGAATTATTTGAGCAAGGATTATTACAAGGAAGATGCAAAATTTATAAATTATTAAAAAGGTGATTTGTTCTGTCTTTGTATTCTATTCTCTGCTGCATATTAACATTGGACCAATCGACGCGATTATTCTTACCTATTGAGTTCTTATTAAGTCGTGTTGCGCATAAATTGGTAAAATTAATTAATATTTCTAATGGTCTATGATCAGAAAGAAGGAAATCATGCAGAATATGAACTCTAACAATTCGATCCTTTAGATTATTACTAGTGAGACAATGACCAATCCACTTGGTGGTACCACTCATATCACTAACGTATGTAAAATTACCACTGGTTACCCCTAATACCTCTACATCACTTTTACTTAAATTGGCCGACTCGCACATGTTACCCAATTCTACAAAGAATTCCGAGTTCACATGTGCGTTGAAGTCCCCCATTATTATACAGTGAGAATATTTGGGGTTATCTGATAATGACTTAATTTTGTACAGCAAATCGATGTATTCATCTAGATTACTGCCGTTGTTGTATATATATATAGATAGATAGATAGATATGTTACACTAAGAATGTAAAACTAGTGATTTCGTGAAATCCCAAGTAAAATTGTGAAACGAGTGATTTCGCGTAATTACTGTTTCACTCAGGGACATCAGGAAGTTACGTTAGGTTAGGTGAAATTCTTAGGGACTTCAGAAAGTCCGATGAATCGGTACAGAATTTAAATTCTCTACCGATTCATGGATTTGTTGTACCTGGTATTCCATACATTAAAACCAAGCTCACCCTCTCGTTTATTGTTAATTTCGCATCCATCCCCTACCTAAAAGAAAAAAAAATAATATAGTCAACATTGAAAATTCCTCTGATGCGCGACTTTTGCGCCACCCTGTATATACAGTATATCCCCCCCCCCTCTCCGGTGGCCACCTTGTCGTGGTGGGCGGGCTCCCGTGTTGACCAAGTGGGCTACGTCGGCAGGGGCTTAGTCCCTGGAAGAGTCACCCATGCCGGACAGGCTACTGGGGAGACCGGGCTGAGAGCCACCAACGTCTTTGGCTCCCAGTACGGGTCTCAAGAGCTGTCCTGGATGGTTGGGTGTCCGGGCCGGTGGGATTGGTGGGCTGGGGTCTTTGCGCCATTTGGGGGCAAACTTTCGCATCACGGGACCCCGTTTTTAAACCGACGGTGTGTCCCCTGGGGACGAGGTACCCCGCCACTTGCGGTTTGCACTCGGCTCCCTTTCTCACCAGTAAGCAGGTTCTCGCGTCTCTTGGGTCCTTTTTCTCTAACTATTAGCATATGGATACTTCTACTTCTTGTCCTAGAACTCGGGTGGTGGGCGACCAGGCTCGCGAGTCCTCTACCACTGGAAGAGCATGTCTTGAGGGGGTCGCCCCTCCTCAGGCGGCGGAACACTCGCACTCTCTTCCGTTAACGACCCCAGCCTGTACCTTGAACATGCCTTTGGATACCCACCCTCTAGAGGGGAGGTCCCCCCCAGCCCCTCGAGCAGCCTTTGTGCAAGTCAGCAAGTTCCACCAAAGACTCGCCCCCAAAACCAGGCCTTTTGCTTTCCCTGTATGCACCCCTCGCCAGCCGTCGACCTGTCTCCCCACGGAAAGAGCCCTGCAGCCAGGGAAGTCGGCGCTCACATCTGTCTTATCGACCGTTGGATGTCCCAGTCTACCTCGAATCCACAGCTTCCATATCTCTCCCCAGCATCCACAAATTCCTCGTGATCCGGCCTAACTCTGGGTCCCTCCCGACCAACTCCGAACCGACGTTTCAGGCGATCCAAGCACGCAGTGACTCCAGTCGCTATGATGTACGACCACAGAGATATGGTTCCCTCCTCATAAAATCACGTTCAGCTGCGGAGACGAAAGCCCTACTCTCCCTCACTCACTGAGGTCCTTGGATGCTCGGTGTCCGTCTGCCCCACCCTCGTCTAAACCAGAGTTAGGGCACTATTTACGCCACCCGCCTACTGTCGATCACAGTGAACGAGCTCCAAGAGGATCTGGCACCCCAGGGTATCACCAAGATTTATCGCTTCACCTCTCGACAGGGGAGCATCTCCTCCCCCACTCCGCGCCTGCTTCTCACCTTTAACACCTTAGTCCCTCCCGGCCGCAGTGTGTGGTGCATGGGAGACCGCGCGTTATGCGAATTCTCTGTACGTACATATGTTCCCGACCCGACCCGTTGCGTCAGGTGCAACAAATTCGGGCACGGCAGCTCAACCTGCCGACAACCTCACGAACTGTGCGTTCGCTGCGGAGAAATTGCTCACCCAGACAAGTGTCCAAACCCGCCTCAGTGCTGCATCTGCGGCGGCGCACAACCATCGTCGTCCCGAGAATGTATTTTCTTCAGGTTCGAGAAGGAGGTCCGGACCTCACAGGCGGATTTCTTCAGCCTCCGAGAGGCGCGAGACAGGGTGTGCAGTCGGGAAGTCGGGAGTCGGGTTTAATACGCAACTGCCCTCGCCTCTGTCTCATTGGCAAGTCGCCCAGGTCCGCCTCCCAAACCCTCTTCGGACACAGTTTCTCGTCCCTCCCCCCGATTGGAGCCCTCGCCAGACCCAGCGACGTCCTGTCCTACCTCCATCCTCCTTCATCAAACGCCCCCTCGGCCAAACACCTTCCAGGACTCTGGAACCAGGCCACTCGGGCCCCGTCCTCCCCGAACCTCGAACTCACCCTCCCGACATTCTGCACACACACCTGACCCTAGCGCTAGGAATAAACCGACGAGGCGGAGACGCCGGACTGAGTCACCAGACTCTCCGGCCATACAACATGCCTTTCCTTCTTCTCCCAGATCTAAGAAGACGGCCCGGGCACCTACACCCCCCACTTCGTCTACGACGTCCCTCTCACCTAACCGTAGAAGCCCCTCCTATCCAGGCCCACAGCTTCTGACAGTAGTAGCGGACCTACTTGACCCGCCCTCCAGGATGAGACTCAATGCAAACAACCTCTCCCCAAGGGATCCGGTCGACGCGGCATTGGCGCGCCTACATGGTATGACTGAGGTGAGCTCGGCCGCGCCCACGGGTCTCATGGATGTACCCTTACCCCCTGAAGCCATCTTTACTACCCCTCCACGAGGAAACCATGATTCGCCCCCTTGCACCCCACTGCATCTACGGCCTTCAGGTCCCCGGCCACCCCCCTGCCAGCCGCTCTGACCTCGTCTCCTCTCCCACCTGCCCGTCCAGAGTCCACCGTGAGATCCCGGACAGGTGGGAACTGCTATTATAAGAAATAGCGCACCCCCTCCTGGCCCGAGCACAGAATCCTGCCTGGAAACTCTTCACTCACTGACTTCATGATTCGCCCCCCACCTGCCACGACCCACGAGTTAGGTTCCATTCGGCTTACTCGGCCCCGCAGCCTCCGCCGGAATCGACTGGCCAACCGATTCCCTCTCTGGTGAACTGCAGCTAATCTGCCACGCCCCAGTCTTACCCTTCACCTTCATGAACCCTGATCTTCCTTCCAACCTGAATTCCCCAGCAACTCCACCTTCCTTCCCCCCCGACAAATAATGGACCCTCCGAAAACAACTATGATACACTGGAATTGCAGAGGAATCTTCGCAAACTATGAAGGCCTCAATTGCATGATTGCCTCTACCCGCCCGGTGTATGTCTGCTTCCAGGAACTAATTCTGGGGACCAGATCTATGCCATGCCCGACTGGATATTAATGCATCACCTCCCCGTCTCCGACCTGCACTCGAAGGGGGCGGCCATCCTCGTTCACCGCACGGTCCCCTTCCACAAGCTCTCTATCCGATCCCCGCTACAGGTGATTGCTGCCTGGCTTTTCCTGGACAGTCAATACACGGGTCTACACAACCCAATGAGGAAGTTGTGAGTTTTCGATTAGGCAGACTCCTGGCTCACATTGCTACGGGGATTAATTCAACTGGTAGATACGTGAGAAGCGCGGGTCTAAAACTCACCAGCTCACCCCTTGCATAGATGTTACCTACCTATTGAAGCTCACGAGATTGAGGCGCTTTCGCGCCCAATCCGCGACTTTCGTTCTTCGACTTATTGCCGAACGCTAGCCTTAGGGGCCGCCATAGGCACCGGGGAGATAGCTTCTCCGCCGCGCCAAAGCGTTAGTTGCGTTATTGATGGAAACTTTTTGGCCGAATCATCAGGCCTATCAGCGCTACTTATAAGTCAACGCATAGGTGCTTGAGGAGCTTGGGACCGGGCTGGGGACACCTCGGTCTTCCAATTTCATAGGTGCGTCTCGACACGGCCAAACTTCCATAGGAACCCAGGAAACTGAAATTTTATATAAACGTCTACACGCGGCTACTTTACGCGGCTACGTGCTGAGTCTACAAAAATCTCGGTGTGTCCCGTACCACATTTGGGCTTATCGCCGAACCTACGACTCGGGGGACGCTATACCGGCCGGGGCTAGGGACTCTCCAGCGTGCCTATCCATAGGCTAAAAGATAGGTGAAAAATTTTTCCCCCACACTATTAGCCCAAAACTGGAATCATAGGCGAATCCCCGAGGTGAAACGGTCGGTCACGTGTCAAAACTCCACCTCCATCATCGGTAGGGGACGGGGGAACATCTTAGCCCCGCGCTCCCCCCCATAATTTCCTTGAAATTCTATGCTTGGGTGAACTAACCGGCTGCGTTCTGAGAGGCACATAGGTCCAATACCTATAGACCACTCGAAAAATCAGTTTTAGTCTCACGACCGTCTGCTTCATGTACCTCCCTCCCAACACCCAAGTCTCCTGCGACGACCTGGTCGAGGTGATACAATAACTCCCCAGGCCCTTCCTACTACTGGGCGATTTCAACAGTCGCCACCCGCTATGGGGTGGCAATCTCCACTTATATGGCCCCGACCCTGATTGCTCTTATGACAGAGCTCTCCTTCGAGTGCCTCAATGATGGATTTCTTACTGTGTACCACGCTACCAGCTACGCTCCGTCTTGTATTGACCTGTCATTCGTCTCGACAGATGCTCTCCTGGATTTCAGATGGTAGGTCCTTCGAGACAACTATAGCAGTGACCATCTCCCCGTCCAACTGACACTAAACCGGCCCGACCAACCCGATCGGGTACCGGAGAGATGGATCGTAGCCAAAACCAACTGGTCCCTCTTCCAAAACAACACCTCTACACCCCATACGATTGCCCACTTCCCATCCTCCGACGAATGTATCGCCTACTTTGAAGCAACCGTCATTGGGGCTGCATGCACCAGTATCCCCCGATCCTCTGCCTACCCCCGCGCCCGGCCAGTACCATGGTGGACCCCAGAATGCAGAGAGGGCATACGCGCCAAGAAGAGGGGTACCCGACGCTTCTACCGCACGCGACTTCCCACCCATCACACGGGCTAGGGCCATAGCCCGCCTTACAATGAAGAGGACGCGCCGAGCTTCTTGGCGTGCCTTTGTGTCTGGGATCACTTCCTCCACACCTTCGGCTACCATCTGGAAGAAGGTACTGGGTGTCGAGGGGCGACATACCCCTTCCCGACCAGCAGTCCTCCCAACTAACGACGGAATCCTCTACGAACCAAAGTCGGTAGCAAACTTATTAGCTTCCACCTTCGCCGCCGTCTCCGCCTTCGACGGTTCCTTCGTTACCGCCACTAAAACTAACCCCTCTTCACTGTATCTAGACAGCCCATACAATCGATTGTTCACGATGCGTAAGCTACAAACGGCACTAGCTTCTCGACAGTCTCCTTCCCCTGGCCCGGACGGCATCTCTTACATCATGATCCAGCACATCCACCCTACCATGAAGATTTTCCGACTTGACCTCTACAACCGTATTTGAATAGAAGGCACCTTCCTCTCCCGGTGGAGGGAGGCCCATGTAATCCCGATTCCCAAACCGAACAAAGATCCCCTCGACCCCAAAAACTATAGACCGATCGTCCTAACATGTTACGCTTGCAAGATATTCGGAAAAATAATCGCTACGCGACTCTCCTTTTCCCTGGAAAATAGTGACTCCTTTCTGACTACCCAGTCCGGCTTCAGACAGTTCCGCTCCGCTACTGATCCCCTCCTGCTTCTCAGCCGAGAAATACAGAACGCCTTCGACAGTGGACAGTTCGTGCTGTCCACTTTCTTTGATATAGAGAAGGCCTACGATACCCACCCGTCGACATATAATCTTCAAACAGCTCCAAAGTTTGGGTCTCGTCGGAACCCTGCCGACCTTCATCAGGGGCTTCCTATCCTCCCGAACCTTCAAAGTGCGGGTGGGCCCAGTCCTTTCGAACTCTTTCGTACAGGGGGATGGGGTCCCACAAGAAAGCATCCTTGGTGTGCTGTGCTTCTGAATAGTTATGAACACAGTATCAAAAAGCCTCTCACCCACTGTCTGTTCTTCCATCTATGTGGATGATCTCGCGATCTATTTCGCGGGGCGGGAACCGGCCGTCGTTCAAAGGCAAATCCAGCTCGCCATCCATCGGGTGGAAAGATGGGCGACGTCGGTTGGATTCCGCTTGTCCACCTCCAAGACAAGTGCATGCTCTTTAAAAAGAGAAGACCCACTGCTTTCCCAGCCCCCTCTGTCAGGCTATACGGCGAACCTCTCGAGGTGGCGCCTTCTGCGCAGTTCTTGGGCATGATATTGGACCAAGGCTCAGTTGGGCTCTCCACCTCAAGCAACTAAAGAACTCCCTCCAGCGTCCTCTCACTCTCCTGGATCGTCTCCCCAACTCTACGTGGGGCGCTGACCGACGCGCTCTCCTTCGCCTCTACACTGCCATGGTCCAGTCGAAGCTGGATTATGGAAGCGTGATATATGGCTCCGCCTCCAGCTCTCGCCTCCGTATTCTGGACCCGGTTCTCAATAGTGGCCTCCGCCTCTCCACCGGTGCTTTCCGCTCCTCTCCTGCCAGCCTCCGAGTGGAATGTAACTACCTCCCTTTCACCCTCCAACGGGATCCGTTACTCATGAGAACTTGCCTCCTCGCACAGAAGTTACCTTCCTCACTCATGTGCGCGGCAGTTTCCGAACTTCCTCCTTCCTGGACCTCACCAACATCCCCCTTGGCTCCTCAACCCAATCTCGTTCTACAGGGACTTGTGTGCACTGCCAAAGACCACCACTACCACCACGGCATAGAGGTCATTTTTCCGGGAACACATAACTCGACATTCGGGCACTGTCTCTATCTACACAGACGGTTCCCGCTCGGAGGCTGGCACGGCCGCCTCAACGGTAACACTACCCCAACCACTTTCCAGAAGCGTCCGCCTGCCCCGCGAGGCCTCTGTGTTCTCAGCAGAACTCTTCGCCATCTTAGAGGCCATCGATATTGTGTGCACCCACCCGGCCAGTGATTTCGTAATATATTCCGACTCCCAAAGCGCACTTCTCTCCCTCGAAAGATTCAAACTCCCCCCCCGCAACCACTCGTCTGCACTATCCAACAGAATTTCCACTCCCTGACGACTTCCAAACACAAGACAGTCGCCTTCTGCTGGGTACCGGCACATGTCGGAATCCAGGATAACGAGGAGGCGGACCGAGTGGTGAAGGGTGCTTGCTTGCTGCCAGACTCCTCCCTTTCACTGACTTCTTTCCAATTCTCCGATCCCATTTCCGTTCCCTCTGGCAACGGGAGTGGGACCAAGCCACAGATAATACGCTTCACCGGACAAAACCACAATTAGGATATTGGGCCTCCTCGTTTCATCGATCCCGGCATAAAGAGGTGATTCTGGCCCTTCTCCGCAGAGGACACACGTGCCTAACACATGGGCACCTCATGGCCAAATTACCAGCCCCGCTCTGCCCCAGCTACCGTATCTCTATCACTGCCGCCCACCTCCAAGTCGAATGCCCGAATTTCTCTGCTTCCCCTTCTTGTCCCGTATCTCCGCACCCAAGCGTCTCCAGTCCATACTTGCCGAAGGATCCCAATTTTCTTCAGAAGCAATATTCTCCTTCCTGACTCAATCCCATCTACTTCACCGCATTTAGGACTATACCCTCCCTTCTCCCTACTGAGTAACTGAACCCCTTCACTCTCCGAGTTCACTACCCGACCCTAGCCACTCCTCAACCCACTGCCTCGCCGAGATATGTATCACTTTACATAGGCACGAATCGGCGGTATATCATCTACAAAAAAAAAATATATATATATATATATACAGGGTGTTCTATAAGTCCGGCATCATAGGAAAAATAATAAAAAAAGGCAAAACAAAAGCTTTTATTTACAGAACGTGCTCAATATGTCCACCATTGTTTTCAATACACAAATTCAGACGTGATACCCAGTCAGCAAGCACACGGTGAATGATGTCAGGAGTAATGGTGTTACATGCCCCAATAATGCGCTGCCGCAAATGTTCAACACTCCTAATTTTCTCTGCGTATACCAGCGCTTTCAAGTGGCCCCAGAGATAAAAATCTAATGACGTGAGATCCGGGCTTCTAGTTGGCCATTCCACAGGCCCTCGACGTCCTATCCAATGACCAGGGAATTGTTGGTACAGGTATTCCCTTACTTCGTTGCTGTAATGTGCAGGAGCGCCGTCTTGCTGGAACCATGTTGGGAAATTTCCTTCTTCGTTCAAGACACTGGGAAATGCTTCTTCCTTGAGCATACGTAGGTAGGTGCCTCGAGTGACATGTTCATCGAAAAAAAGGGGGCCTATGATGCGATCCTTCCAAATGCCACACCATACCATCACCCGAGATGCACCTTGTTCCTTTGAAGAGGTATACCAGTGAGGGTTGTTTTGAGACCAGTAGCGGGTGTTCTGTCGAGTTACCTCACCATTTCCATAAAAAACAGCGTCGTCACTGAAGAGAATGGTGGACGGGAAATTGGCATCCCGAGCATATTGTTCTGTAGCCCATTCACAAAATTCCATCCGCCGGTCGGGATCATCTTCGTTTAATTTCTGTAGGATCTGAAGTTTATATGGATGCCATTTGTGAGCCTGAAGAATGCGATGGATGCTACTTTTCGACACTCCTGTCTCGGCGGACAATCGCCGAAGAGACTTATTGGGACTTCTGTTAAAATGAGCCAGGATAGCAGTCGCTATATCATCGTCAGTGGACCTCCTTGAAGGTCCACTGCGTGGTTTATCTTCTATGGATCCTGTTTCCTTAAACTTTGCAACAAGTGTGCTAACACATCTCTGTGTTATTGGCTCGCGGTCTGGATGCAGTCTGTTAAATTCAGCAGCGGCCTCTCTTTGACTCCGATTTCCTATGAGTAGAATTATCTGGATTCGCTCTTCCTTGCTCACAGACATTATGGCCTGTAGAAAGAGAAAAATATGAATTATGGTTTGTAGAAATAGAAAAATATGAATTTCTCCTATGATGCCGGACATATGGGACACCCTGTATATATATATATATATATATATATATATATATATATATATATATATATATATATATATATATATATATATATATATATACAGTATGTATGAATGAATGAAAAAGAGGATCAACGCAATGGCAAACATTCTTATTTTTTTACCATAAATAAAAATTTCTTTAAAACAGTAAAAATACACAAATTAAGTATAATAAATTACACGACATTTAAAAAAAAAATTTAAAAGACGTTAAAACAATTAAACAATTAAAAATAATATAATTTTTTTTTTTTTATTTATTTATTAATTTAGCACTGTATACAGTTTTCATAGATGAGTATAATTTCATTATCAAATACAGATGTTGTACACAGATGCTGTACACAGTTGTAAACTACCTTTAGCAAACGTGCACGTTTTATAGGCCAAAATCTACTAATTAAATATGATTATAAATTAGATATAATTACAGTTATATAATAGATATAATTATAATTATATAATAGATATGTTTACAAGATTTTTATAGATTTTTTTATAATAGACTTAAATACTAAAGGGAACTTACAGACTGGGACATGTACTTACAGTACATTAGGTGTTAAATAGAATGAATAAGGAAACCAGTATAAAACTGTAAGGCACTTACAGACTAGGACATATACTTTTATTAGAAGCTTAATACAAAGAATAATGAAATGTGAGGTGTGGTGAAATTGATAGGAAAGATTTTTAGAAGAAGGATAATGAAGATTTTAGCAAGGGGAAAGAAAGGAGTGTCTTCATTAACTTTGAAATTTGTTAAGTTTTAATCGTTTTATAAAAGATGAGAGAGCATTGATTGTTTTTAATTCATTCAGTAGATTGTTCCATAATTTCACAGCTGAATAAGTATTAGAATTTCTACTGCAATGGAGAGTATAGTTTGTGTTTGAGATATACTGTACGTAGGGTGGAGTGAAAATTTATTTTTTTTATTTTCAAAATGCCTGGGTGTGGGAAAGATGTGTATTGAGGAAAGCATCAATGTGCTAAAATATTATCCTCCTATTATTAAATTTAAGATGTGCACACTGAGCTCAAAGTTTCAGCCAAATAGCGAAAATGCTCGAATATTACCATATAAGTAAATGTGAAATTTCGGTAAAATTTCAGAGAGCATGATGGCAAGAATGACGTGTATCGGTAAAATGATGATTGTGTGAAGAATTATACCTCTAAGATTATATTCGTATCTAATATGGTTACACTTGTTTTAATATTTCCTAAAAATAGCATAAAATCCACAATATTTACATATGAAATATAATTTATTAAAGAATACCAAATTTCTATTTTGACTAATAAAGTTGGTTTTATGCAGTATTTAGTAATCTCAGATTATTGTCGCAACCAAAAAACTGTTGCCTGACATGTTTGAACCTATTAGTGGAAGCGGGCGTTAACAGCTGCTAGTGTATCAATAAAAAATTAACTAAAAATAATCACGATATAGAGATCACAAAGAAAGGAGGAAATAGGGAACAACAACAGCGTGTGCGCATTTAGTGAGAGGCATGCAGTACACCAGCAGCTTTTAAACTTAAACGGCTGAAACTTTGAGCTCAGTGTGCACATCTTAAATTTAATAACACTGGTATGCATATGAAATTGTTTTGTCTGCTGTGAGGGTTTTTTCAACTCATATTATATAATTCGACCATGCTGAATTCGAAAATGACATTGGTTTTCCTCAATCAGGTCAGGTTTTTTCTCTGTTGGCCATTTATTATAAGTCCAATTTTATCCCCAAATTTATTGATTTTTTTTAGCTTAAACACTGTAGATACGAGTAATATTATAAGAACACTCGTGAAAAATGAAAACATTGTGTGAATAAATACTTTTATTCATACAATGAATATGGAAAAAAGTTTATTGAGGAAGGAAGGAAGTTTTTTTGGCTTTCCGGCTGTGTTTTTCTTCGGGCACGTCTCTCTTCAAACACCAGCAATAGTCCGCCAGCATATTGATATCCCAGTTTCCCTGGTACCTCTCTTCCATTATTTTGATATCTTGGTGAAATCATTCACCCTGTTCCTCACTATAATCCCCGCAATTTTCAGGAAAATAGTCCAAGTGGGACCACAAAAAGTGCATTTTTATGGACATGCGCGACCCATGAGCTTTGAAAGCTTCCATCAAGTTTTCGACAACGGACTCGTATTCTGGACTTCTACGCTTGCCAAGAAAATCAGTGACAACTGACTTGAATGCCTGCCAGGCATTCTTCTCAGTTGGAGTCATTGCGTTTTCGAACTGAGTATCCTTGATCAAAGTTCGAATTTGAGGACCATCAAAAACCCCAGCATTTAGTTTAGCATCAGATATATGAGGAAATTTACTCTCGAGATATCGGAATGCTGAACCCTCCTTATTCATTGATTTGATGAAATTTTTCATCAAGCCCAGCTTAATATGAAGTGGTGGGAGAAAAATTTTTGTTGGTGGTACAAGGGGCACTGAAACGACATTATGCGACCCAGGTTCAAAATTCTCTCTGGATGCCCATTCACGCTGTGCATAGTGCTTCTCATCCGCTCGGCTATTCCATTTGCAGAGGAAACATGGGTATTTCGTGTATCCTCCTTGCATTCCCAATACAAATGCCACAATCTGAAAAAAAATGAAAATATTTAAAGAATTTAGAGAATTTGTTCTATCAGATAAAAAAATCTATGCATTGGACTGTATCACTTCTGTGGGGAAGTTAAGTGTTCTTATACGCTCTCAAATAACCTTTGGAAAAACAACATAGTCAATAGCAATAGTTTACTTATGATATTAGTATTACCTTCAAATCTCCACAGATCCTCCAGTTATGTTGGTCGTATACGAGAGCATCCAGTAAAATTTTCATGTTATCGTAGCTCTCAGTAAGTTGTACGGAATGTGCTACAGGGACTGATGCAACCCTATTCCCAATGTTGAGAAGTACTGCTTTCAAACTTCGTTTAGACGAGTCTATAAATAGCCTCCATTCTGATGCGTTATATGGCAGGCCCAAGGATTCGATTAGCCCCTCAACATTGCAGCAGTACACTAAGGAAGAGGTATTTTCGTGCACTGCAAAAAACTTGCGGAATTCTTCCTCTCGTTTCCTATACCAGGAGAATGTTGTTCCCGGAGCCAGCAAGTTGTCCTCTCGAAGTCGTGAGCCCAAGATCTCGGCAGCTAATTTGGAAAGTCCTAAATCCCTGGTAAGATCATTAAGTTTGGCCTGGTTGAGAGGCCTCGGCTCATTTGAAGCGGTATTTTTAGGTATATACGACTGGGACTGGTCATTGGCATTGGTCATTCATTCATCATCAGAATCATCGAAGTCCAGGGTTTGAGGTGGGTCGGGTATTGGAATTCCAGGACCATGGGGTACAGGTCTCATAGCAGAAGGAATGTCAGGGTATACAACAATGTGTTTATTCTTCTTGTTAACTCCTGAAAATAGAAACACAGAAACATGGATATAAAACTTGCATATGAAATAGAAGAAGCATTCAGACAGTGGCGGCTCGTGAGGGAAGGCTGCGGTCTGTAAGATATGAAATAGGTCGATGGAGTCTGTATATTTTCTTTCTTTTTCATTCATATTGTCCCTTCGGGGACAATATGAATGAAAAAGAAAGAAAATATACAATCATTGTATATGTAAATGTAACTCGTATAACAATATGTATGTGTAAATGTATTTTCTATAACAATATGTATATGTAAATGTATGATTACCATTATGGTGAATATTATGCTATATATGGTGAATATTACATTATGGTGAATATTATGTCAAGTTTCATACGAGGATTTCAAAATATTTAAGAAAATAAATTTATAAGCCCACCTTGGAGGTTTGTCATGCAGAAATAGCAATCTGTCACGTGATCCTTTCCTTCTCTCCAAATCATGGGAATTCCAAAAGGCAAAGATTTCGCTCTGCCTTTGCTCCATCTTCTCAAATTTTCAATGCACGTCTTGCAGCACATATGAGGGGCGAAATTTTTGTCCTGGTCCCCTAGCTTAATTCCAAAGTGTGCTCTATACATTGTCTTCACAAATTTAGTGATTTGGGACTGGTTATTTGGCATGGTAACCGTCCCACATATGTAGCAGAATCTATTGGGATCATTTTTACACGCTCTGTTCATTATGAAATATTTTATCTATATGCCTGAAAAGTAAAAAAAGATATTATACAGGGTGTCCCAGAATTAACTATCTATTTCAATGAAATCGGACAAATTTAATAAAAACTGACATAATTTTGTGTTTATTACTAAATTATGATACAAAAACAAATAGATTTATAAATCATAAGTCAAAACTTTATTGAGAAGTTTCAACATGTGCACCGTCTGTATCTCTGCAAATTTCAAATCTATCCTCAGCGCTGCGAAACACATTTTGAAGCATTTCAGGTGTTATCTCCCGCACTGCCAACTGGATGCGTTCTTTAAGTTCAGTTAACTATTGATCTTTTGGCGATAAACCTTTGTTTTTATGAAACCCCATACAAAGAAATCCAGGGGTGTCAAATCCGGAGAACGCGGAGGCCAAGGTCGAGGTCCTCCACGTCCAATCCACCGATTCGGAAGGCGTCTGTTGAGGTATTCTCGAACAATTAGAGCATAATGACATGGTGCTCCATCTTGTTGAAACACAACATTATCAAGAATGCCATCATCAAGAAGCTGTGGTTCGAGAAACTGCTGAAGCATATCAAGGTAGACGGTACCTGTTACAGTTGCTCCCGCAAAGAAGAATGGGCCATAAATTTTGGATTTGGTCATTCCAAGCCACACGTTAACTTTTGGAGAGTCTCTTTGCCATTCTAAACATAAAACTATGAAAAAATATGAAAAAATTATGAAAATAAAATTATGAAAAAAATTTAGAAATTTATACATTTTTAACACATATTAAACATGATAAACATAAATAAAAGTGTGTTTTTAAAAAATTTGCCCGATTTCATTGAAATAGATAGTTAATTCTGGGACACCCTGTACAAGTGAAACAAGTGATGATAGATGTTACTGTTCCAATTTCGCTTTGACAAAATCACGAAAAATTCTATTTTACTTATGAGGCCATAGCCGGATAACCTGAGCTGATTGAGAAAAACGGATTGCAGATTCGACATCAGCAGGAAAAACTCTATAAGAATCACTTACAAAACCCTTGACAGCAAAATTGATGCATACCAGTGTAATAGGAGGATAATATTTTAGCACATTGGGTTTCCCCAATACGCATCGTTCCCACACCCAGGCATTTTGAAAAAATAAAAAAATCATTCCACCCTAATATTCACACTCCGTATACCTTGTTTGATGTTTGTGACATATCTTATTGTTCATTATATTCACGATTAATATGGTAGGAGCAGATTGTTTTGTACCTCTAAACGTTATAATAATTATGATATCAAAGTATAATATCAAATGTACGAAAGTTACCTTAAATGTCGAAATCAAAATAACACCATCAACTTCCACAGGCAACAGAAATTTGGAAGTAAACTGTGTGTGAAAGTTAACTTTACTGTATGGGTGGTTGGTTTGTGAGCACTGTTAGTTGGTTAATATAGTTATTAATATTTCAAACTGGGTTTTATGAAGAGGATGGTCATTATCGTTACTATGATTTCTAATTGTTGATTGTGGTGGGTTACCAAGGGGATGATTAGGCTAAGGGGGATGATTAGCCTAAATGTTGGGAAAGGTGCACTTCCAACTCGGGATGAGTACTGCCAATATACGTAGCCTTACAGTTGCACGTGTATTGGTAAACAAATTAGGGTAAATAGTTTTCGGGAGTTTAGCTTTAAACTTCAAACAAATTTGATAGTTTAAGTGGATTAAAGAAATCAAATCTGAAATTAATATTCATTACTAATGCTTAGGGACAAATAACCAGAGAAAGTCAATTTAATGTATCTGGTTTCTTTTCATACAGTAATTATAGAGGTTTTAATATTAAAAATGTTATTTATAAATTTCTTTAACTGATTTTCGAAGAGATTCTCTTTACTATCACTACTATAGCGGACACTGTTTTTCTGAGCTTCCTAACTGCATGCCTCCTCCTTTAGGGAGAAGATGCAGTACCCGACTTTCTACACATTGTCATCCCCTTTCTGTCCAACTCTCTAACGGAAGGGTTAATCGGTATTCTCACTCTTTCATCTACTCAACCGGTCAATTCTGGAGCAACCTTCCTCAATTCATTTTTCCACGTGCCTAAGATCGCAGTCTTTCAAACGCAATGTCCAGGCGTCTCAAAAACTTTGGACCTTGATTTCAGCTCACTTCTTCTTTTTCTTCTATGGGGTGGGAGTGTTTGCAGGCATTTGTCTTTGGCCCTTCCTTCCTGCATAAAAATATATTAAACTCTTCATAAACGGAACTCCCGATAACCCCATTAAACCACGAGTACGCAGTATATATATATATACACACACATAAGTATACTGTAAGTATAGTGTTTCATGTTTTTTTTTAACATAGTGATGTGTACATTTTATTGTAGCTGTATTTTATATCATATGTTTTTACTACTTGAGTACACAGTATAATGCAGCCTGTTCTATTTTGTCGTGCAGACACGTTTATTACAATCTTTATTAATTTTTTGTTACTTCTTGATTGCAACTTGAATATAGATTCTGGGAAAAAAAAGCGCTCAGGCGCTCGCTCTCTCTCACTTCGACGCTTATCCCTGCATATCAATTAGTGCGGTTTATATATATATATATGGAGGAAAAAATACGGCTGTTTACTATATATTTCTATTTTATTATTTCACTTTTATTCCTTGTTCCTTAAGGATAATATAAATAATGATTACTTATAATTAGGCAAAACTACGCTGAAAAAATTAAAACGGAGTGTTTAGCTGGGTTTAACCCAGTCAAAATTGAATAAGAACGAATTTGGTTAAATTATAAAAATGAGACCTTCCACAACGGTATTTAATAGATGAAAGAAAGAATGGACTTATACCCATTGAATCGACAAGACCATAACATCGACATTCTAGAAAACTAACAACCTAACCTATCTTAGCACAACCTAACCTAACTTATTATATACGTGTCGATAGAAGATCAAGTCGATCAGATTTGATGGAGAAGAGAATTGCATTGTGAGGAAGATTATTGTGAGATATATAACGATATCGTTCAGGCATCTCGAAAACCCTAGACCTCGATTTTGGCTCTCTTCTTCTATCGGGAGAGGGCATTTTTTAGGGCATTTGCCCTTGGCCCTGCTTAAAAACCTGATAGAATATGAAACGGAAGGATTGAATAGCGAATATTTTTCGTTTTTAGTCCAGTTTGTGTAGAATAAGCCTTCATATGATATGAATGCGACTGAGATTACAAACACTAAGTACAGGGTGTACATAAAGTCAGGATCTATTTTTGTGAAGCACTTGGAAATTATATGGAATTCAATCATAAAATGATAAAGTGGTAACATTTATTAAGTAATTAAGAGTAGGATTCGACGTGACGCCCATCAGTATCCCTGCACAGCTCAAATTGTTCCGCAGCATTTCTAAACACATTCTGGAGCATTTGCGGGGATACGTGTACGTAAGTTTTCAAGACTCGTAATCTTCGTCTGATAGACGTGCGATTTGATAAAGCCCCATGCAAAGAAATCTAAAGGGGTTAAATCTTGTGATCTCGCTGGCCAAGGTCTTTTGTTGCTTCCGCGTCCGATCCAGCGATTTGGAAAACGTCCATTTAGATAATCCTGAACAATTTTGGCATAGTGACAAGGAGCACCATCATGTTGATAGACGACGGGGATAGGATTGTTAGTACCGTCGTCTATCAACATGATGGTGCTCCTTGTCACTATGCCAAAATTGTTCAGGATTTTCTAAATGGACGTTTTCCAAATCGCTGGATCGGACGCGGAAGCAACAGACTTTGGCCAGCGAGATCACCAGATTTAACCAACCCCTTTAGATTTCTTTGCATGGGGCTTTATCAAATCGCACGTCTATCAGACGAAGATTACGAGTCTTGAAAACTTACGTACACGTATACGAACTGCTGCAGATAACATAACCCCGCAAATGCTCCAGAATGTGTTTAGAAATGCTGCGGAACGATTTGAGCTGTGCAGGGATACTGATGGGCGTCACGTCGAATCCTACTCTTAATTACTTAATAAATGTTACCACTTTATCATTTTATGATTGAATTCCATATAATTTCCAAGTGCTTCACAAAAATAGATCCTGACTTTATGTACACCCTGTATATTTGTATCGCCTTAGGGAGGAGACACAAGTTAATGGTGAATCTTGCTCATGAATAACACTGCCCAACAAAAAAACAATTTTTTTGCTGCTGATTTAATTCTAAGACCTGTTTCTGGATAATATTGATGTGCTGATTTCAAAACTCACCTTAGATTTTGTCCATCACATCAGGTTTTCGTGCAATGCAATATGCCTCTTTTGGGTGATCCATGAAGGGCGCTTATCAAAATTGATGATTTTTGAGACCTGTTAACAGCTGTTTTGCTGTTAAAATTTTATCTGTGGAATACGCAAATCTGTGCATTAAATCTAAAGGTCATGTACAACATATTAAAATCTTGGGTATCTGTGATTTCCCCAGGTGTGAGCGTGACGTCATGATCTGAGAGAGATTGCTTTAATATGGATTCATTTTTTGCTTATTTAAACACTTTTAATCACTTTATGTGTCAATATTACCATTGTATATTAAAGTTCACTCCCTGCACAATTGTTTACTTTTCCATGCTGATTCTGAGTATGTAAAAACTTATTTTTTGAAAAGAAAAAAAATTGGACATAACCCTGCCAGAATGCGATATCTCCAAAATATCCGTATTTGATTGCTCGAAAACCTGACGTGATAGGCAAAAACTAAGGTGATTTTTGAAATCAGCACACCAAAGTTACCTAAAAACAGGTGTTAGAATTAAATCAGCAAAATTGGTGTTGGGCAGTGTAATCATGCACCGGGAGCAATAATGACTGAGAGTGTCTGCATTACAAACTGACAAAAATAGCATAAATAATGAATACCGATTTGGATATTCTTTGAACTATGTTAACACAGAGCCTTTTCTACAGACTGACCTCCTATTTACTTGGCAATGCTGCTACGAGTGACTCGTACCATGAAGTGGGTGTATGGCGGAGTGGTGTTCTGGTAAAATCTGAAACTTTTCGTTTTACTTTCCATCAAGCTGTGATTACGATTATCTTATGCAATAATTATATGATATAAATATAATAATACATATATATAGATATATATATATATATATATATATATATATATATATATATATATGTATATTAGGGGCACTCAATATATTTTGCCCCACCCTTTTTTCTTAGCTAAATAATAGGCCATGGGGCTGAAATGTCTCTTGGGCTGTAAGTTTGAACTTTCTGCGCTTCACATAACCGGATTTTTCCAGTTTCAACCTCCCTTCCTTGTATAAAACCGATGGTTAATGCAATTTCGAAAATGGCGTCTGACAGTGATGTGCGCCGTAAACAGAGAGATGTTATCGAGTTCTTAACCGCAGAGAAGGAAACAGTTGGAAATATTCACAAACCTCTACAAAACGTTTACGGAGATGCTGTTGTTGATCGAAGCACAGTTGGACGCTGGTCTAAACGTGAGATCATCGGAGAGAGGGAGAGCCAGCCTCGATGGGGAGCCACGGTCGCCCGACATCGGCTGTGACATCTCACACTGTGCATCGTGCTAACAGCATCATTCGATCAAATCAGCGCGTCATATACAAGGAGCTATCACTGGAGCTAGGAATTAGTGAAGGAAGTGTGAATTCAATAATTCAGCAACTGGGATACTCAAAAGTGTGTTCACGGTTTGTTCCTCGCGAACTGATGGAAGATCACAAAGCACAAAGAAAAGAAATTGCTTCCGAGTCGATGGTTCGATACGAGACAGAAGGGGAGGACTTCTTTTCACGAATTGTGACTGGGGATGAGACTTGGGTACATCACTTTGAACCTGAAACAAAATCCCAATCCATGGAGTGGCATCACGCAGACTCCCCACGCAAGAAAAAGTTCAAAATGGCTTCCTCTGCAGGAAAGGTTATGGTCATCATCTTCTGGGACATTGAAGGGGTGATTCTGGTGGACATTATAAAGAAAGGACGAACAATCGACTCAGAGGCATATATTGCTACCCTACAGAGACTCCAGAGACATATAAATCGAGTTCGACCGGAGAGAAAACTGGAAGACGTCCTTCTTTTTGCACGATAATGCAAGACCACACAACAGTTTACAAACAAGAGAGGCCATCACAAAAATGCGCTTGACTGTGTTACCCAACCCTCCATCAGCAAGGAATAAAGGCCCTTGTTTCGAGGTGGAGGGAAGACGTAGAAAAGGATGGAGCCTATATGGAAAAATAAAAACTTGTGAAAAAGGTGTGTAACTACTTGTGTACAAAATTTCTGGAACTTACAAGGAAACTTGGAAAGAAGAAAAAGGGTGGGGCAACATATATTGAGTGGCCCTCGTATATATATATATATATATATATATATATATATATGTGTGTGTGTGTGTTTATGTTATACTTTGCATAAGAAAGGAAATAGACGAAAGACCCCACCTTATAAAAGTAAAGCCGCAGTCTGGTAACACAAAGGGTTTAGACTATTTCGAGGATGATAGGAGTCATTCACAGAAATCACGTGCTGATGATGCAGCCGGACTTCCGTTCCTTCTAATTTATAAGAAGGGGCCCCGCACCCTTAAGGCAGCGTCCGATTAGCGGCGGTTATTCACGGGTCTCCGGATTGTGGCAGGAAGGTTCAATCCGTATAGCGTTGTAAAGTTGAATTACAGTCGAGTTACGGTATTGAAGGTTTTTGTGATTGGATAGACGGCGAGAGAAGAAGTCCGTGTCTATCGACTGTGACGAACTTAGTATAAAAAGATAGACTTAAGGCACTTATCAATTTAAAGCCGATATAACAACACCTCAACACTTGCTTAAAATGATTTCAATATTCAGTACATACGTAATTCCAGTAAAAGTAAAATTGCTGCCGACGAGTTTCCCTTTCCCTAACGATTCCTTAAATATCGCACTCATTTGATCCGTTGCAAGAGGTAATACAGTGAGACGACGTCTTCCAGTCATCATCATCGAGAGTACAATCTGTTGTACGTGGCATATTCTCCATCGAAGCCACCCAGAAGAGTATAACATGTGTATATAGGGTGTTCCATAAAAATGTACCTATTTTTATTTGGCCGTTATTTTATAATGGCTGTATATTCTGTTGTTGAGGTTTCTTCTTCAGAAATGTAAAAGATTGGGGTTTTTATTCCACAAATAACTACATGTATATACCTATACATTTCTAATGTTTAATGACTTAATAATTAATAAATATTGTATATTAAAACCATTCTTTCATCATTTCACACTTAAAGCAATAACTTTTCCTAATTTCTACGAAATTTATCTTCATTCTTATTTTCATTTTTCGTTCCACTTCACCTCATACTAATACATGACCCTTCTCTTCCCCCCTCTCCTGCTCCCCGATTATTACCGCCTCTCATGTCTCTCATTCCTCCCACTCTATCAACTACTTTTGTCATTTGTGTTTTTGCTTCTTTCCTTTTTACCTTCACCTCCTAATCCATTCTCTTTTACATAATAACTGACTCACTCATCAACTTACGCATTTAATTTTTAATAAAACTTCCTCTATAAATAATCAAAAATATATTAAGAGCTTCCGAAAATGTGGGTGTATATCAATAATCATGTTCCTCTTTTAAATAATACACCAAAAACGACGATATTACGAGATCAAACTGTCTACATGGAATCGCACAATAGCTGAAATTAATCATCATAATGTAGAGAGATACAACACTTATTTGTAAGTGTTAATATCGAATCACGATATGACAAAAAGTATTGCATTACGAATGATCCCAAAATTCGAAGACCGCTGTAATTCGGCGTGTCAGATTACGGTTCGAATAGCATCTAATTTTAAACTGTGATTTGAACACCACGACGAAATATATTAAATAATGTATATTAATATATATGTAGAATGAATAATTATAAAATTAATTTTTGCATATAAACTCCAAACTCGCGTGGCACTCTAACTGTATATAAAATGCAAGTTTTGAAAAAAAAAATATTTTCTTTCTATTTTATATTTGCTAAGTAATTGATGAATTATTTCTTTTTTTAAATTACCTAATCATTTTTTAGATTAAGCTTAATCATGTAAAAGTTTCCAATATATTACGCCATAGTTATAATATGCCTCACTCATCTGTATCTTTGTAACTTTAAGATTGTATCATGATTTGTATTGTTCACCATTTGTATTTTCTATTACTTCTATTATTATTTCTATTATTATTTTCTATTGTTTTAAAGATTATTTCAATTTTCATTTGTAATGACAGAGTTAACTAAATGCAACATTATTTTGTTTTCCACGAATTCTACTTATATTTCTTATTTTCCTTTGTAAAATTAGAAATGAATTTCAAAGACTTTTGCCTGAAAAGCTGTCGTGCTTCCCAACGACATATTCAGATAAGAATACTGTGATTAAACTACAAAAATTAAATGTTAATCCCAACATTGTGTAAACCAGTATGGATGTAATGTATATCTTACGTAATGTGTTCTTTCTGAATAAAGATTATTATTATGTAATTGTGTTAAATTCTACATTGTTCATTTTTTTATACATTCTTTCTTCGTTGTAAAAGATGAAGTCATAATTTGCCAAAACTATAAATTAACACTTAATTTTAAATTTTAACCATTTAATTTTGGCTCATATGCATGTTTAATTTTAATCCATAATAAAATGCGCATTTCAGTTTCCATTTTTAGTTAACTCAGCAGATCATGCTAACATAAGATCTGTCAATATGCTGTTTAAAAGAAAAATATGACTTCATCTTGAAATATCTTGCTTATCTGCCAGTATGCTGTTACATCCAAAATTTACTTTTATCTTCAAATATTTTGCAAAAAAAATTCAGCCTATTGAGAATAAAAAAACAAAACAGGTCAACATCAAATAATTATGATTTTACCAAATTATTTGCATATAAACTTTTGTAATTCTTCAAATTATCAGTCTGATATTCTGATCTGACCTAGAGGCTGAAACGTTACCTGTAATATTTTAGAAGCAGTAAAATTCAGTCTGAGGATCTCTTTGTCTTCTCCTTTGAGCCCTGCTTTCTCCAGAGAACTTAGTTTTAAACAGAAGAAATAATTTCCCGATACGCTAAAAGAAGAAGCGGGAAACCGTCATAAAATTTAGTAAGTTTTCACAGACTCCTCCAATCCACTACAAGAAGAAATCGGAGTGTACTATAAAAGAAACTACTGCAATTCCCTACAAGGTATCAGCTACCTCAGAGTGAGAAAATCCGTTGCTACCACCTAACCAGAGCCCCCGTCAACCTCGAACCACCCAAGGCTATAGACGGAGGGTTAACATATATTGTACTATATTACAGGACAGCTGCCCTGTTAATACTGCTAGGATCATCAGACGGTGGTTTAATGAACAACAAGATATCGAGCTGTGACCTAAACCCCATTGAAAATGTGTGGGCAAATGTGGTTAACGCTTGGGAGCCTCGCCAGCCATGAGCGGACATCTCGGCACCTGCTGGAACACACCATGGCAGAGTGGGAACTTTTCCGCAGAAACCCACAAATCACCTACAATTACGTGGCATCTGCTCCAAATAGGCCACGAGAGGTCATTAATAATAATGGAGGATGGACCGAGTATTGAGTAATTGTGTATAATAATGTTGTGTTTGTGATGTAGTAAATACATATTTATTTACTTGAATAATTGTCATTTCCTTATAATGTGAACATTATGTTTTGTATGTTCTTAAGAAAATCCCTAAATTTACTTGATTCATGTTTATTTTTGCAATAAAAAATTTAACTATGTTATCATTATTTCCCCATAGATAGATCTTTTTCTGGATAATCATTTGTTGATGATACACGGACTTTAAACAGAAATATTATGCCTCGGGTAAAACTCGATACTACAACTTATCTTACACTTAACTATTAACATGGCTACATCAAAATTTTATCATTGAAATTTTTTAAAGTATCCCACGTTTGTAAAATAACCTAACTAAGTTATTCCCTAAATTTATGAATAATGCATGAATAAAATACATAGTCGTCATAGCATTACCACCAAAACTACAGTGAACAATATATTTATTCAGTCACGAGTTTTCAAAAAATAAAAGTATTACTATGACAACACCTGAGAGGAGGAGAGGGAGGGAATGAGGGTGGCGGAGACAGAGGGACTGCGTTGCCTCCACATCTCGGAGAGGATGGAGCGGAACTATTGCAGGGGACTGTACATCTGTCTAGGGAGATTAATAAGCAAAACTTTCGTTACTTGGAAAGTCATACTTTCGCTCCATTAGAGCTTCCACGTAGTTTTGCTTAACTCAACATTTGGGTCGCTGTTAGGTGGTATGGTGTAGTATAGTGGTTCATAACCACTGGGGCGCGACCCAAAAGTGGGTTGCCAAGCCATTTTGATTGATTCATTAAAGTGTCATTATCATTTATTTATGTTATCCCTAATCATTTTACCAGTAATTACACTGTGTAACACTGATTCCGTTTATATAGAATTTTTTATGTTTTATATGCAATTGTGGGCGCTGAGTCCAAATCTGGTCTTGGTTTGTGTGCATCATCAATGATTTCAGAGATAATCCATTGTTCATGTTTTACCAGTATAATGTTATTATGGGCGCAGCAATATCAGAATAATCAGGAATTGTTGAGAACAATCCGGATGTTCGTTGACAGTTTCTTGCTCTGGAAATTGCCCGAAACTTCCACTGTGCTATATAAAGAAGAGCGCAGAGTCTGAGAAGTCAGTAAGTGTGAGCACACAAAGAAAGCAGGTTGTTTGTTTGATGGTTACCAGCACTGAGGTACTGTTTCTGTGCTTCTCTGTGCTGACGATTTGAGTGTTATCGATCCTTTTTTATTGCGAACATTATTTCAGTGTTGTGAATACATCTTTTTTCTGGAATCTGTAATCTGTTGCAGATTTAATAACTCTTCTCTCTATATCTGCAGGTTATGATTAATGTAGTACAGTTTGGTAAAGAGAATGGCAACTAGAGCTTGTAAACACTCGCCGGATATATTCTGCTACGTTTGTGGGTATTACATAGGCCGCAAGCAAGTATCGCACAAGATTGTGAAAGGCACCAAGTTCTGGATCGCGTATCGGCTCTATTTTGGTATGCCTATGGGTGACCAAGATAAGCCCTGGGCACCCAATGTGATCTGTGGAAGCTGCCGCTCCGCACTTGAAGGGTGGCTGTGGGGAGTACGCAAGACAATGCCCTTTGCGGTACCCAGAATATGGAGAGAACCAAAGAGCCACCACGACGATTGATACTACTGCATGGTAGATGTTTCTAAGTACAGGAAAGTTAAAGGAAGGCAGACTCTTCAGTATCCAAGCATAGCGTCGTCCATAGCTCCTGTACCACATGGCGAAGGTCTTCCAATACCACGTCCACCAGAACAGGTATCTATCCATAACTTTACCTTCTGTATTTACAGACTGTGGGTCATTATGTGTCGATTTTTCTTAGTGCTGATGCTCTTCTACATATATAGCTATGCCTATATTTTGTTTCTTTGCTTTGCAGGTTGAAAATGAGGATGCAGCTAGCTCATCCGAGATGTCGGCTGGTGAGGACAGTCATGATGGAGAATATACAGTAACTTTCAGTACAAACCCTCACTTTCCAAATCAGAGGGAATTGGACGACTTAATTGGAGATTTGGGTCTGACGAAATCAGGGTCTGAGCTTCTGACCTCCAGACTCAAAGAGTGGAATTTGTTTGGAGAAAACTGCAAGAGCACTGTATATCGAAAGCGGCATGAAGAGTTTGTAAGGTTCTACGATGTCAATGGTTCTCTCTGTTATTGCAGCGAGGTTAATGGTCTATTCACGGCTATTGGGTTAATACATATACCCTCAGAGTGGCGCCTGTTTATTGACAGTTCAACTCGGAGTTCAAAAGCTGTTCTACTCCACAATGGGAACAAATATTCATCTATACCAGTTGCACATTCTGTTCAAATGAAAGAGGACTATGAAAATGTCAAACAACTGCTCACTCAAATCACGTATGAACAATATAACTGGGACGTGAGTGGTGATTTCAAAATGATTGGTTTCCTGTTAGGTTTACAAGGAGGGTTTACTAAATATTCATGTTTTCTTTACCTGTAGGATAGCAGGGCTTCAACTGAGCACTATAAAACAGTTCAGTGGCCTCCACGTGAAGGACTGCAACCAGGGAAGTACAATGTACTCAGGGAACCTCTTGTGAAGCCTGACATAGTTCTGCTACCACCTCTCCATATTAAGTTGGGTCTAATTAAGCATTTTGTAACTGCGTTAGATTTTGGAGGGGAAGTTTTCCAACAGATTCGGGTCATGTTCCCTAAACTCTCTGAGGCCAAAGTCAAGGCTGGGATCTTTGTATGACCACAAGTCAAGTCGCTGTTGAATTCAAAGAACCTTGAAGCCAAGATGACTCCGATCGAAAAAGAGGCTTGGTGTGCTTTCCGTGATCTGGTTCGTGGGTTTCTAGGCAACCATAAAGCACCAAACTATAAGGAGTTAGTGTCAAACTTGATTAAGTGCCAGTGGCGGCTCGTGACTTTCAGTTATGGGGGTGCTGCCTCAGAAATTGCGAACAATTGTGTCGATTATATATATATATGAGAGAGAGAGAGAGAAAGTCGAATAGATAAATAGATAACTACTCACTACTCAGTCATAAAAATAAGTAAAATAGTATCATAAAATCAATTATAGGGTACTTACGCTTAACGGGTAATTTCGAATTTGCCAAAAATTTTATTTGTAAACAAATTCCATTCTTCTGTTTTTATTCTGAGCGAAAAAATATTCTAAGAAATGAAAGCTATATATTGTAAGTAATCCAATTATTATATAATTACTTCAATCTCACGACAAAAAATAAATGATAACGAATCATTGATAAATGCAATTCGGAAATTAAATTTCGAATTAGCAAACGATACAGCAACACAACTACCACGTCAAACAAACAAATCGGCACTGCTCTGTCCACAGTGCTTTGGATCCTCTTAAACCCGCAATTCTGACTCGCCCTTCGTACGTCCGCCACCGAGGTTTCAAGCGTTTCGAACAAAATCTGGAACTGTTAAGTACGCAGTTCCACGGGAAGGCTGAAGCTACTTTCGTGATTCATTCGTTCGGCATTGAAATATTTTAAGGAAAAAAGGATATAATCTGACTTAAAAACTCAAAGTTCATTGAAAAAAACAATCAGAGAGGCTATTTTAAATATTTAAATATAAAGATCATAAGATCATGTGGGTGCTGCAGTTCCGCAGTGCCTACCGACGAGCCGCCCCTGTTAAGTGCTATGGCAAAATGGGGTGCCGTATGTCTTTAAAATTACACTATCTGCATTCACATCTAGACTTTTTTCGTGATAACCTCGGCGATGTGAGTGAAGAAAATGACGAAAGATTCCATCAAGATATTCAAACGATGGAGAAAAGGTACCAGGGCCATTGGGATACTTCCATGATGGGAGACTACGTATGGTCGCTGATCAGAAAGGATAAAAATGTTCATACGCGGAAGTCGCGTTCTTCAGTGCATTTTTAAGGAACGCACACTGCATAACGAAGCTTGTTATTCTCTTATTGGTTCTCCTCATGATATATATTATATCCTTTGCACCATTTTGGGTTTGTCAAACAATTTTGGCTCAATAAACATTAATTTCCAATAGTGTTTTTATTTTCAGAAAATATTTAGGCTAGCCTTCTTTATATACTTTGCCATATGAAAAGTGTGATAACCTATAATTTTGAAACGGTTGATGATAGAGCAAAACCAATATCATTTTTGGAATCAGCGCCCCGAAATCATTAAGAAACGACAGAAAAATCACAATAAACAGAAAAATTTTCAAATTTCGTTACCCAGTGTTATCAATGGTATGCAATATTCCTGATGTTTCGACATACATACTGTTTTTTATCAATTCAGGTGTGGTAAATCTAAAAATCACATCCATTTTCTCTCATCACGTACAGTTTGCTGGCAAATACCTATCACCCATTTTGTATGGCTGGTATATAGACATCCACCCATTTGTGTAATATATGTGTACAATAAAAGACGCTTAGCAGGAGAAGGGCGAACTCGCCACTTTACCGAAAAGCCGTTTTCTGTGGTACCAGAAACTTTCATCCATTCTCAATGTAAAGGTGAGGTTTCCAGAATGGAAGTTCACCTTATCCACGTGTAAATTGCCATTGGTTATGAGGGGTGGAATAGTCATTGATGCATATTTGATGTACAGTGCGGTAATGTTTCAGAAACTTTAGACGGCGATTACTCAAAACAATGATTTGGTTAGTTCGCCCTCATCATACTAAACGCCTCATTTGTACATAGAATGATTTATTCATTATACTTATATGCAGATACCATATACAGGGTGGGCGGAAAGTAGCTCCCTAATTTAAATTACATATAAATTATGTATAAATTGTGATTGTATTGTTATATTGTTATGGTGTGTTCTCTAAAGTGGTATAATTGTAACGGTAATCTTTTTTTCTCTAAAGTGTTCTCTTTGTGTTCTCTAAAGTGGTACAATTGTAACGTTCATTTATTTTTTTTCATTTCAGATTGAAGGGTAACATGGCTGAGCGTTTAACACTGCAGGAGCGTGCCCAGTTGGCGGCACGGTACGAAGTTTGGCAATCTGTCGTTCGAGTTCAAAGATGGTGGCGGGCCATTCACGGACCACGTGCCCAAGTGGACCCGAAAACAATCAAGAACTGCCACTCGAAGCTCATGACCACGGGGTCTGTAGCAGATGTTCGAAGATGTGGTCGCCCTTCGACATCCAGGGCCCAGGAGACGGTGCAGGCAGTTCAGGAAATGTTCGCACGGAGTCCACGAAAGTCAACTCGCCAGGCAGCTCGGGAAAGTGGACTCTCCCGCTACTCAGTGCGAACTGTGCTGAAGAAGGAGCTGAACTGGCGTGCGTGGAAGCCGCATTACTGCCAATCTCTCTCGGACGAGGACTGCGACATTCGCATGGAGTTCGGGGAAATCATGCTGGCTTGGCATGAAGACTGGCCCCATCTCTTCCGCAACATCCTCTGGAGCGACGAGGCGGTGTTCCACGTCGGAGGCTTTGTCAACCGCCACAATTGCCACTACTGGGCAGGAGAGGATCCCATGGTTACCGCTGAAAAACGGCAGAATCGGTTCAGTGTAACGGTGTGGTGTGGTATGACCTCAGATCAGGTTGTGGGCCCGTTCCTTCTGCGCAACACCATGAATGCTGAGCGGTACCTTGCTATGTTGCGAAACGAGGTCTGGCGGGTTATCAGCACATGGGAGAACATCGACGATCTGATATTTATGCAAGATGGCGCCCCTTCGCACTTCGCTCTTGTTGTCCGTGAGTGGCTGGATGCCCACTTCCCTGGGCGTTGGATGGGTCGTCGTGGTCCACATCAATGGCCAGCCAGGAGTCCCGACTTGACACCGTGCGACTTCTTTCTTTGGGGGTGGGTAAAGGAAGAAGTCTACCGCACCAAACCGAGGACATTGGAAGAACTGGAGGACCGAATTCGGGAAGTCATGTCCTCCATCCCGCCGGAGTTCCTGCTAAAGTCAGTGGACGCCATTCCTGGGCGGCTCCAGAAGCTGGTGGAAAGAGTTGGAGCCCACATTGAATTTTAGAGAAAACCTACCATGTATGCCTACCTTTTCATATTATTTCTTCTGAAATAAATGGATAATATACGTATTTTTTTATCAATCCAAAATAGGGAGCTACTTTCCGCCCACCCTGTATATATATATATATATATATATATATATATATATATATATATATATATACATATTTTTGTAAAGCTAGGCTGCAACATGAGTTGCATTTGGACTATT
Source organism: Bathynomus jamesi (assembly GCA_023014485.1). Lineage (NCBI taxonomy): Eukaryota > Metazoa > Arthropoda > Malacostraca > Isopoda > Cirolanidae > Bathynomus > Bathynomus jamesi. Next base: position 737,306 of record JAJOZX010001415.1, read on the forward strand.
TTCATGAAAACTTGGGTAGTGTGAGTGAGGAACAAGAAGAAAGGTTCCACGAGGATATCAAGACTATGGAGAAAAGATACCATAGAAGATGGGATGTCAACATGATGGCAGACAACTACTGGTCTCTGAAACGGGAAGGGCGGGAAGAAATACAGCACAAGAACCGAGCAAAAAAACGACGATTTTCTCCAACTGATCAATCATGATTGATCTATTATGTATCAATTAAGTATCAAAGATGAATTTACTTTGAAATGTATTGTCTTTGTATTTCTTATAATTTTGTACTCTTGGAAATTTAGTTGTTTAATACATACGTCTATGAATATATCTGACTTATATTTTGTGAAAAACTCTGACGTAATACATAAAAATGGTTGTGAAATTTGAAATCAGCATGTCAAAATTGTATAAGATCACGTAATAGAAATAAAACATCTCGTACTTTGGTTTGAAATGCAGACTTGTGTTATTTATTTTATTAGTTATTACAAGTGAACTGTTTGAAGGCATGGGTCGCCGAGCTAGCCCCGCGACCAGAATTTGGGTCGCAGTCTAAATAGTTTAAGAATCACTGGTGTAGTAGGTCTCTACTTTGAGAATGAAACTGATAAAGCAAAATCCATATCGTCAGATGCTACAAGATTTCTTATAACCACAACTAATTAGTTTGTCCCTTAAAAGAAATAAATGCATAACCCCCAGATTCACAGTGGTTTCAGCAGGATGGAGCACCTCCTCACACTGCTTGTGAAATTCGCAACTTTTTGAGGAAGCATTTTTCTGGGCGACTAATCTCCTTCATGAGCCAGCCGAATGGGCCCCATACTCACCTGACCTCATACCCCGTGACTTCTTTTTGTGGGGTTACATAAAAGGATCTATCCTACCAAGCCTAAGACACTTGAAGACCTAAGGACCAAAGCCTATGAGGTAATTAACAACATCCCAATTGAGCTATTTCCAAAAATTATGTCAAACATTTGTGTAAGGTTGAATGTCGTGTAAGGAAAAAATGGCGATTACATTGCACATGTTGTTTAATTAAAGTTAATAAACTCGTATGTTTTACATACCTAATGCGTTTGTCTTTGTGTCTAGATTTCATTTTTTTAGCTAAGGACATTTATTTAGAAATAGGGACATTTTTTGGGACACTTGATATATATATATATATATATATATATATATATATATATATATATATATAGCATCCACCAGTGATGTAGGACTCGACACCGGTCTCGAGACCTTTTTTTCTGGTCTCGGTCTCGGATTTTTGCTGGAGATCTTTCGAGACCACAAATTTAATTACTGTAAATCATAAAAATGTAACTATGTAATAGACTAAGAACATAACAAGTAATTGAGGTCGCTGGTGGTGTATGGCATTTTTTATGACACGTAAACTTAACTTAATTTGGCAACCCTGAAAGCCAGGGCTTTCGCATTTAAGGAAATTTGACCTTCTAAATGAAGTGCACGAGGAAATTTAGATCAAAGGAAATTTTGAGGAAATTTCTTCAATCTAAGGGAATTTCCTTTGAAATTGAATACATGCAAAAATCGCATATGGTTTCGGTCTCGGTCTCAGTCTTGATCTCAGCCATGGTGGTCTCGACTGACTCTATCACTGGCATCCATTGCATCTGCCCCAAACCTGTTCAAACCGAAGAGGTGCCAGCTCTGTCCCTCAAATTTTAGCCGAAAGACGTTCCTCGTTTGCACTCCATGCAACCCCATCTGTCCCGAGCATACGCAAAGATTTGCTATGATTGCTCCTGAAACGATTATGAAACCGGACTTTCTTTACTTTGGACTTTTCAAAGTCGTAAAGGTCATTAACCTTTTATTTTTTTGGAGAATACTGTAAATGACGAGTGCTACTGTATAACTCCTTTCTGCTTTCGTTGCCTTCCTTAAATCTTGTAAATTGAACAATTTTCCAACAAGAGGGAGCTTCCTGCCACTATACTTTGAATATTAGAGAATTTTTTACCAAACTTTTTCAGGAAAATGTATTAGGAGAGGAGGAAAAACTCCGTGGACATCAAGATCACCCGACGTAACTCCTGTCAACTTCTTTTTATTGGGGCGATATAACGAGCATCATTTACCTCAGTAGACCTCAATATTTGGCAAAAATGAAGGTACGAATCGAATCAACAATTCGCCAAATCACACAGCAACAAATAGGAAATGTGTTCCAATCTTTGCAGAATCAGGTTTGAACGTTGTATCGCCTAAGACGGGATATGTTGAAGTGTAGAGTTTAATATGGCAAAACATAGATACTTAAGCTAATTTATAATGCCATTTACTATTTTGTTTTATCTGAAACACGCAAAAGTTACTAAATTTTAAAACAGTTCAACGACTTTATAACCTAGATAGATGGGAAGATAGACGGATAGATAGATATAACTGACGTTTGAGAAGTCGAGATTGGTCATAAAAAATGAGAGATTGCGTTAAACCGTGAGAGGTGACAGTAAATGAGAGTTGTAAAGTAAATGACAATAAAAGCAGACTCCCATTCGTGTTCTTTAATATCACTTTCTTCTTTATTGCCTTCAAATATCTTGGTTGCTTAGCGTGTAATAAGATCTGGAAAAAGTTATGTACCATTTGCGCTGTTTTAAGGAGGAGATAAAATCCAAATTGCGTGCCCGGTAGCTCAGTGGCTACGGTGGCAGACTCCGAGCGTTGTGGCGCTGGTTCACTTCCAGTTCACTTCCGGCCGCTGGAGTTCGAGTTGAGTTGGCCGCTTACACTGTTTCTGCTCTGTCTCAGGTGACCCTTAAGGCACACTCACCCCTACGTCGTGAGAAATGAGCTACGTGGATGTTACCTTTTATAAAATCCAAATTACGCTCCAAATAAACCTACTTCATACAGCTGTATATCACTTTTTATTTAAAAGTGCAGTTAAATCAGAACAGAGAGTGAAAGAAATATGTATATTATAATACATAAACTTATGCTAATATGCTCTTATTCTAAAGACTGGCAAATATTTGCAATTTTATCGGGAAACTTTGGTCGTAACGGTCATTTTTTGTTGTGCAAATACATTTGTTACGCTACATTGTTCCACAAAGGGTCATTTTCCTGAGGAAAATATTATCTTTTTACTCCAGAAGTTAATATTTTTACACCAATATTCCAATGCTTAATTTTCCGATATTTTTTCTATAAGTTTCACAATATTTTATAAGTTTGTAAATATACATTGGAAAATCCTTTTAAAAATGTTTTTTTGGTTTGAAAATCATCTTACCTGATTGTAACCCGAAAACCTGTAAATCCTCGCTCTCCATTCCAAATTGGAAAGAATTCTCTTACGAGAATAAAAGCCGTTAACGCGTTTGGCTTCAAATTAGCAAATTTTAAATTTCAAAAGTCACATGTAATACATCAGATCGACAATATATAGAATACGCAGTATTCAAACTTAAAAAAAAACATTCTCTCCTTACACCATATTACTCATTTATTCTTCCACACTTACTGAACGGCATTACAACATGAAGTAATAAAAAGAATTATTTAAAATATTTGCTGTAATCCACAAAAATACTTATGAACTTTCTCCAACACTAATAACAGCTAATTTCATATCTCTCCAGTGTTCAGCAATTTGAATATCCTGAAAGTGAATGACTTACGAGTATATAAACAAACTATCGTATTATTAATGTATACATAGTTAATAATAGAATATATACCTCGTTCATTCACAGGGCAATTCGGCGCACCAGGCAATAACCATAATACAAGATTTCTCAGTGGCTTCATTCAAACTAAATTATTCAATACAAATTGCAGGAAGTGCTCTGTCCTACAAAGGGGCAGATATATGGACCTTCAAATACTCATAAATATCAGACAAGCACCGTCATTAATTTCATTTCGGGAATCACTAAAACAATACTTTATAAATTCCTGTTGACGTACCATATCGCTTCTGCATCCAAATTATTCAAAAAGTACAATTCATCAACACTTCTAAATAACATTAAACAAATAATTGTAAAATTATGTACTATGCATCTGTACACATGTGTGTATGTATGTACGTATGTGTACGGTATATAGCAATGCATGTGTATAATTATATTACCACTTGTAAATGTTACTAAGTAAATAATTACAGTCCTTTTTCAATAAAACACACACACACACACACACACACACAGATATATATATATATATATATATATATACACACTGTATGTATATATATATATATATATATATATATATATATATATATATATATATATATATATATATATATATATAGATATCATGCATGAACAAACGCGCACGATTTTTCATGAAAAACTCGCCCCAACATATGGACAATTTAGGGTTATGACTTTTTAATTTTGTGTCATAAATATTGTTTCCTGTATCATCAATCGATGAACTTTTGCTTGAAAACAATAAAAAAGGGCCTATTTCTTCAGAATTAAAAACAAATATCACCCCGAAAGCAAATATAGTATATTAGTATATTCGAGACAGCTGCATTGCCCCATTCTAGATTGGTTACCTGATGATTATCATAAATTGTCCAATATCTTGCAACAATACCGAAAAGCACTAAATACTCTGGAAAATCACTGGAACAGAGACCCATCTGCAATAGCTATACCAAGGAGCAACCAATATTTATTATTTTATTAATTTTTTATTTTTTATTTTGGGGTGAAGTTTTTTCAAAATATATCGAAAAAACTGTTATTTTCATTGTCAGGGGGCAAACGTTCATCGATTTATGATACAGGAACATGAGGTTATAAAAATGTCATAACCCTAAATTGGACATACATAAATAAGAGCGAAATGAACGATGTCTCTTTATCCCGAACTTTCTTAGCTCTCGCTGGACGGATCCCGCCCAAGCTTGACAAACTTACGATACGTGACCCTGCGCGTAACAGCTCTTGGAAACAGCTCTTCGAGAGAAAAAATTATTAGGTAAAAGTTGCTTAAAATTAATCAAAACTTACGGGAAAATTATTGATTGTCTGGTTAATTGAATGCCGAGTTAGGTCAACTGTACGCCCTTCACGATTGGGTAGATTAGGTCGTGCTATTTTCGTTAGTTTTAAGGAAAATATCATGGCAACCTAACCAATCGTGAAAAGCTTACAGTTGACCTAACCGGGCATTCAATAATTTTCCCGTAGGTTTCGATTAATTTTAAGCAACTTTTACCAAATAATTTTTTTCTCTCGATGAGCCGTTTCCGTGTTTTAGGGTGGGACATATATATATATATAACTTTATGTGATGGTAAATCGAAAACTTAATAGCCTATGTTACGCGCAGTTGGTTAATTTCTACATTCACGGCTCATTCTTCTTTTTCAAGAATAAAACCAACACATTAGTACCATGTGTTAAAAAAAGTTGTGTAGAAATAACCACATATATTTCCAAATAAAATATAAACAAAACAAATATTTACCACAAAATAAATTTAGAATAAAAAATAATAACCCTTGTTTCTAACCCACCAACTAGTGAAGTTGGGTTTCCCTAATTAACAAAAAGAAGAAAGAAAAAGTTTTTGAGACTGAAAAACTCAGCTCTTTGGAATTCATTCAAAAAATTTTGACTGCTGAATCAAGTGGGCTAGTTTTTTTTATAAAAAAATTCTTGTAGTTCCGCAACTAACCGGGCAACTTAAAGTCAACCTTTAAATCTCAATATTAACCACTGCAATTAAACTAAAAACTAAAACCCTGTTTAACTAAATAGTGGCTTACCAGAACTAGGTGTAAGTAGCTTAATTAAAATACTTAACTAAGGTAAAAGATTGAAACTAGGTACCAAGAAGAAACTCGAACCGGGCTACAACAGCCCTAACTAAATAATAAAATGGCTGGAATAGCTCCTATTAAAACTTAAGGGCAATATAGCCCTAACTTAACTTAAGTAAAACCTTCAAAACATTAAACCTTTAAAAACAAAAACTTAAGGGCAATACAGCCCTAGCCTAACTTAATCTGAAAAATCTAGGTCTGGGAAATAGCCCCTATGAATAAATAACTTAGCAGTGTGCCGAATAGTGACTTAACAAATAAAATTTAAAATCTGGGAACTAAATGAAACTTATGAACTAGTTAGAAACAGAAAGGTAACGTTCAACTGGAAACTTTATTTGTGGTAAGTCTAAATTAATTTTAATGAATTTAGCTTGACCATAGTTAGTAATATGGCTGCAGCCTACAGTGAAAAAATCTGTAGCTATGTTGACAGTGTCTAAATGGGCCATTATTATTTCTATAATTACTGTGCCTATTTAAAGTAAACTTAGCTTTAATATTGCACCTAAATAAATAATCTCTCTCATAATAACTTTTTCAATAATTTTTCAATATGGCGCCACCGGGTGGGCAGTCGAGAAGTTGGTTACCCTTTTTTGTTTTATTTCTGGTACAATAGTTTTAAATCCAGTGAATTAAATTTTTTACATAGTCTGAAAATTTAATTATAGATATCATTGATAATATCATTTATAAAATTAAACCTAAAAAAATGGGTAACGAAACTGAAGCCACTCCAGAAAAAAGTATGGAGACAGTATCATCATGGTTTGGAAGTGATATGGAAGCGCTTGAAACTAGTAAATTGGTAAAAAAGAGGGGAGCAATCAGAGCCTCAGCTACTAAACATTTAGCTACAATCAAAGGAAAATTGGATGATTGGACTAAGGAACAAAAAAATTCATATGCCCGGCTTTTGTCCTCACAACTGGACAAGTTAAAAAATTTAGATGAGGAAATCCTTAATGTGTTTGTTTGTTCTGAAGGCTTCTCAGAGGCTAAACAAGAGAAACTAGATGAAAAAAACATTTATTACCAAATTGGAATACATCAGATGGTACAAGCATTAACAACTAAAAAAGAAAATAATGCCAAAGCCAAACCTAGACCAAGAATAGGTACTAAAATTCCTGAGCTTCAAATATTACCATTTGATGGAAATCCCTCTAAATTTCAAAACTTTAAGACTTCATTCAGAAACATTTATGACAACATAGGTCTTTCTGAACAAGAGAAATCTGCCCACCTAAAACAACATTTGAGTGGAAACCCTGCCATTCAAATAAACTGCATGCAAGAGAGTAAAACATCTTATGAAGAAGCATGGCAGCAGTTGAAGAGCTGTTATGCAACACCAGGCCAAATTAAGTTCTCCATAATGAAATCACTTTTAACCAAATCCAAAATAACCAAAGATTTTAAATCACTTAATGACTTTCAAGCAGATATGCACTCTACCATAAATTTAATGCAAGCTCAAAAATTAGAATTAAAAGATATACTGTACCCTTGTATGTATATTATAATAAGCTAAGTCAAGAAACTCCGGAATTTTTAAGAACTTGTGGTTTTAAACTCTATGACCACTTTGATAAATTTAAAGAACCCATTGCCGAAGCTACCAAAACCTTAGCCAATGTTAGTTTTGATCTTGAACAAAGTGAATTAACCACCTTAATCCCTAAAGAAAAAAGAAACTTCTCTCCAGAACCAGCCAGAAAACCATGGCATTCTGGCCAAACTACAGCTACTCTGGCAGTTTACACCCACAGACAATCCTCAAGAAGAGCTCAACATACTGACCAGAGAGAACTTTACTGAAAATTGTGTAAGAAAAACACACACAGAATCTTAAAATGTGATTCTTTCCCTGAAAGTTGGGATCAACTGAAAAAACTTGCTAAATTAAATTGTTGTACTAAATGCACCTCATCTAAACACCAAGCCAAAGAATGCCCCATTTCTCTCCTACCCTGTTCATTTTTTAGGTTTTCTAATCATTTATCCTTCCTTTGTACTAAGCAAGAAGGAAAACCAGAGGAATATAAGAAACCCAAAACCAGTACTGAAGTAGCTATCCAAAAAGAAAACTCAAAACAAGGGAAACAAGTTACTAACATATTAAGTTTAGAAAACACTGATCAAGAAGTGGCATTACTTCCTTCCATGCAGACGAGAATAAGAAACTCAGAAAAATCGATTAAATGCAGAGCACTTTTGGATAATTATAGTCAAGCCAACTACATTACCAATGGACTTGTGAAAAAATTGAATCTTCCAACTAAACACTACGATGAATCCATAACCATAACAGGATTTATAGCCAACAAGAAACAACCCAATTATGAAGTAGCTATAATTAAATTGGAGGATTCTAGAAACCCTGGAAACTACCAAGAAATAGAAGCCATCATAATTGATGATATTAATATTAAATATGAAGTTCAGGGATTACTGAAACTTCAAACTTATTTAAAATCCTTAAATTATATCACTAGGCAACAAAGATTTTGTTACAGAAGACCAAATAGGTGCTCCTAGCTAATTTCGGTATGCTGATTTCAAATCTATAATTAGATTTTTTCTATCACGTCTAGATTTTGTGTAAAATGCAAATCACTTTTAGTAAAATTTTCTACCACGTCCAGATTTTGGTTTTAATCGGCTTAATGCCAGTAATATGAAACTTGCTTTTCAAGGTTAAAGCAATTTTTTTTGCCAACTATATACAAATTCGAACAATTTTGATAAATAAAATTTATCCCGAGTTGGCAACACTGAGTCAAGAGCATAGTAACGGGCAACAGCCCAATGGTCAGTCGCTACGTGACAGTCAAGCAGAACGGTTGTTGAAGCTCTCTGTTGATGAGCAAGTGACAGGTTGTGGTGACTTGTGTGTTTTTATAGCATTTGTTTTGTACTACGGTGTGTATTTCTTTTTATTTTGCACATCGTAATAATTACTTTCTACGTTTTTTCAGATATTGTATGGTAATTCAAAATGGCATCAAATAGACGTGCTTGTGTAAATCACCCAGACAACTTCTGCTTTGTCTGTGGACAATATACACCTAAGCCACAACGTAGAAACATAACAACAAAGATTAAACTTGCCTACAAGTGTTATTTTGACTGTAAGTTAGGAGACCAACAGAGGGACTGGGCACCACAGATTTGCTGTGCACAGTGCAATGCAATGTTAATAGCTTGGATGAATGGTAAAAGAAAAGCTATGCCGTTCTCAGTCCCCATGGTTTGGCGTGAGCCGAAAAATCACTTCAATGATTGTTATTTTTGTTTGACAAAGATTGCTGGTTTCACAAAGAAAAACAAATCAAAGATCACGTACCCAAACTGCGAATCAGCAATGAAACCAGTACCACATGATGAAACAAATCCACCACCAGTTCCACCAGCAACGATAACAGACAGCAGTTCATCTGAAGATTCTGCTAGTGATATAGAAACAGGGAAAGATGGCATATATGTTCCAGATGCAAATATTTCCCCACATTTGTTAAGTCAAGCGGAGTTAAATGACTTAGTGCGCGATTTGGAATTACCAAAAGAAAAGGCAGAGTTGCTTGGTTCAAGACTTCAAGAATTTAATCTTCTCCAACCAAACACCAAAGTTTCCCATTTCCGCCATCGCCATTTGCAGTTTTCATCATTTTACTTACAGGAAGAAAACGTTTGTTTCTGCCACGATATCAGTGGTCTGATGCAAGGGATTGGCTGTCGCTATGATCCAAAAGAATGGAGACTGTTCATTGACTCTAGTAAAGCTAGCCTTAAAGCTGTATTACTGCACAACGGCAATGAAAAACCTTCAATACCTGTAGCACATGCCACTGGCCTTAATGAGACTTATGAATCGATGAAACTGCTGCTAAGACTCATCAAATATAAGGACCACACATGGAATATTTGTGGCGACCTTAAAGTTGTATCATTACTTCTTGGGTTACAGTTGGGCTACACAAAGCATATGTGCTTTTTGTGTCTATGGAACAGCAGAGATGACAAGAACCACTACAAAAAACATGATTGGCCATCTAGAACTGAACATGTTGTTGGTAAATACAATGTGAAACACCCAGCACTTATTGACCCTCAGAAAGTACATCTTCCACCACTTCACATTAAACTTGGCCTTATGAAAAATTTCGTGAAGGGTATGGATCATGAAGGTAGTGGTTTCCAATATTTAAAGGATAAATTCAAAGGAATATTGACAGATGCTAAGCTAGAAGCTGGAGTTTTCACTGGACCACAGATCCGCAGTGTCATCCACGACTCATCGTTTCCATCTAACCTAAATGAGAATGAACTAGGAGCATGGACATCTTTCGTTGAAGTTGTCAAAAATTTTCTTGGAAACCACAAAGCTGAAAACCACCGTAAACTCGTAGAAAACATGCTTAAATCTTATGAAATAATGGGATGCAGAATGTCTTTGAAAATTCATTTTTTACATTCTCATCTTGACTTCTTCCCGGCCAACCTTGGGGCTGTAAGTGACGAGCATGGTGAGCGCTTCCACCAACAGATCTCAGTTATGGAAAACAGATACCAAGGTAATTTCAACCCAAATATGATGGGAGATTATTGTTGGTTCCTGCAGAAGGAGAGCTCGTCATCCTACAAGCGACAAAGGAAGAGGACACACCAAAGTTTCACTTAAGAACAGGAATTTGCCTTTCAGTAGTAACAACAAAATACTAACGCGCTTTGGGTGGATGGTTGGGCGCAGGGGTGGTAACTCCGCCAGCGGAATTCCGCTGTCTGTCTTAAGCCAGAATAAAGGAGGAAAGACATCCCTGTTCACTAATTATTTAAGTATGCTTAACATAAAACGTGGCACGGAAAAGTAGCTTAGACGGCTTTCGTAATAGAAGCGGGTGAGAAAAAAAATGAAAAATAGGGGTTTTCGGTTACACAAAATCTGGACGTGATAGAGAAATTTTGATATCAGATCTGAAATCAGCATCAGCGCTTTAGTAGGAATCAGTAGTTCACGTGTCTGTAACAAAAAAAAAGTTGAAATTTGTTGCCTAGTGTGCAATTATCAGCTTGCAGATCACTTTGAAGCTGATGAAGTTGCCGACTTCAGGTTAAGTTTTGGAGCTGCAACCCACAAACTTTTTGCCCTCAGCACTCATCAGATTCATACTGCCTCCTGCTATAAATCTCCCTATGGAACACTTTTATTGGGTTTCCCTTCAGATAAAAGAAAAAGAACCAATAAGAGATCAGATCAGCTTCTGTATTACCAACCCTCTACTTACAAGTACAACTTCTAATGAAGAGCTAGAAAAAATTGAACAACAGATTACACAATTTAGCAAACTAGAAAACTTGGGTATTTCTGGGGATGAACCATTTTCAAACAAAGAAAAAGATCTGATTGCAAACTTTGAAAGCGAAGTTAAAATAGAAGATGAAAGATTGCCTGATGAGGTACCAGTAGTATAGTGTCAAAATGCCAGAGTGCAGAAATGTTACGTAATGTTGCAAGAGTGCCCCCCTTTGCTGCAAGAGTGCCACCCCCACCCCCCTTTGTTCCAAAAAAAAAAAAAAGGAAAAAAGAAAATTCCCCCCAAAGGGGCAGAAAGAGAGAGAGAGAGTACCGACCTTTGTTGCCAACCCCAAAATGGGATTGCAAGGGTCATGCAACTTGGAGACGGAGTTCTCCCCGAAGCTTTTCCCCCCAAAGGGGCAGAAAGAAAGAGAGCGAGAGTACCAACCTTTGTTGCCAACCCCAAAATGGGATTGCAAGGGGCATGCAACTTGGAGGCGGAGTTCTCCCCCAAGCTATTCCCCCCAAAGGGGCATACCTAACCTAAGAGGCCTCTATGGGAGGGAAGGGGTTTCCTCACCACCCAAAGGGCCAGAAAGAGAAAGGACCAGAGATCCTTGCTCGGCTGGGAGCCGAGCTTGTATGACGCCGTCGTGCGCCTCCCGCTCTTTTATAGACCTCTAATCTGCCAGTTGGCTGAGTTGCCAGATAGCGCCATGTATTTAATTCATCAGCCAATAGAAGGCTGAGTTGCCAGTTTGTGCTATATATTTAATTAATTTATATATTAATCAGCCTAGAAGACTGAGTTGCCAGATAGCAATATTCATTAAATTAAACCATATATTAATCATCCATTTGGTTGCTAAATACCATCATATATTTATATGATGAAAGTTGTCAGGTACCAACATTTATTTTAAATCGCTGCCAATACAGATGAATTAATTCCAAAAATTTACTTTAAAAGAAATACTGTTTATTAAATAAATAATTAGAATTTAAACACACTCTTTACACAACTAAAATAAATCACTCTATTACTCAGTTCCTACTTTTATTATTATTAATACCACAATTTTCGTAAGTCACGAATAACAGTGGGAAAAACGAAAGGTAAAGAAACCTTACGAAGAAAGGTGAAACAAACGACGATTTCAGGTCAAAACACACGGTCGTCTCCCCCCTCCCTCATTCCCCACAAACTTCTCACCCCATCTGCGCTTGTATATATATAAAATAAACGAATGAACAACTCGTGCACACACACACACACACACACATACTGTATATATATATATATATATATATAATAATTTTATTTTCACAGTTAAGTTGTTGTTGTTGTTGTTTAGCCGATCAGCCCACCCTGATCGAGCAAGCCGGCGGCACGCAGGTAACCGATCGCCCTCTCCGGAGTGGACCAGAGGTTCAGCGCACTAGTGATGTTGCGTGGCATGGTCAGAGTCACAGTTAAGTAGAAATAATCTGTGAATTTTCAAGTTCATTTAAGAAGAAAAAAATATATAATAAATGAACACTGTATGTGGATAAATTTCAATTCAAAAAGAAAACTTATCAAGTATAATCTAAACGTATTTACAAGGAAAAGGAACCTTACGAAGAAAGGTGAAACAAACGACAATTTCAGGTCAAAACACACGGTCGTCTCCCCCCTCCCTCATTCTCCCCGAACTTCTCACCTCATCTGCGCTTGTATATATATATAATAAACGAATAAACAACTTGTGCACACCCACACGCAAACACACACACACATACTGTATATATATGAATATATACATATATATATATACATACATATATATATATAATAATTTTATTTTGAAAGGTAACTAGAAATAATATTCTGTGAATTTTGAAGTTCATTCAAGAAGAAAAATATATAATAAATGAACACTTTGTGTGTGGGTAAATTTCAATTCAAAAAGAAAACTTATCACGTAAAATCTAAACGTATTTACTGGAACTCTATCTCCAGAAATTTTTAATTAACTTTCGCCAACGGTTACAACAAGCAAAATTGGAATTTTTTTATTAAAACAATGCTTAATAATGCTTGATTTTGGGTTCAAATGAGGAACGTTTAGCAAACCTAAATACAATAGATCAGTGGTCACCAGCCATTTTTTGTATGGCTCCCCAAAAACCAATTCTAATCCAACTTCGTTATCCAATCATTAGATATTATTTTCTATAACTTCTAGATCGCGTGTCATTAGACTACCCACAAATAGTTTTCAATACCCCAACGATTAATTTCCCCTTAAGTAAGCGTGAAATTATTATTATTATTACCAATACTACTAATATAATATATATTATATATATATATATAAACCATCCTATTCTGGACAACCCAATAAATCCTGAAATTAAATATAAATTTGTAACTGTAATCTATTTTTAAAGTAGTTTTAGGCCTGTAAAATATTTTATATTTTTGTTAACTTAATTTTTATATATATATATATATATATATATATATATATTAATTTCTCTATTTCAATTCTTCTCTATTTCAATTAAAATGTACATTGAATTTTATAGAATTTTGTACTACATATATATATATGACAGATTCTCTTTACACAACTAAAATAATTCATTTACATTATTATTTTATTACTTAATTCCTATTTTTATTATTATCACATTTTTCGCTAAACTAGAAAATGTAAACACAAAAAAATTAACACAGACAACGACATTACCCCGACCGATTGCTGGGGGCTCTAATTCATTATATATATTTACTTAAACGTATTTAAGAATATTTGTTTTAATTCTATCCTGCGGTATTCTTGCAATTAAAGAATAAATTTAAAAATTCTAACAAAAAAATATACGAATGTTTTGGACGTCTGCATACAGACTTTACATTCCAGGAGAAGCTGCTTATGATCGGAGTAGATAATCGGAAATTCTGCAACCACCACCAACTGAGACCCCATGAGCTGACGATGTGCTCTGTCAAGCTTCCATGTCCTAGGGCACAATTACTGGGGCCGAAGGCCCAGAACCGCGATAAAACTACAGAAAAGAACGCACCCGTGAAAATCACGAGCTTCACATTGTGTGACATATAGTGCTACCCGGTCCCGGGGGCCAAGATGTACAATGGTCGCGAGCGATAGCGAGCTACCGTTTGTTCTAAACTCGGATTTTCAACTTAAAGTGAATTAATCATTAAAACAATATTAACATTAAAAAATTCACTGAACAATTGGCTTAGCAAAAGAAATCGTTCAATTAACATATTCTCAAATCTGTATATACACGCACACACACACACCCACACACACCCACACCCACACCCACACACACACAAACACACACCTCTGTATATATTATGTGAATGAAAATCGGAAAAATGACAAAAGTGTATTAATAAAGCAAATGAAGTTTCTCCTTTTAAGAGTCAATTATTAAAACCAATATTAACAATATATATATATATATATATATATATATATATATATATAAACGGATTTTCAACTTAAAGTGAATTAATTATTAAAACAATAATATAATTAAAAAATTCCCTAAACAATTGGTTTAGCAAAAGAAATAGTTCCATTAACATATTCTCAAATCTACACTCACACACACACACATACACACACACACACAAACACACACACACACACACACAATTATATTAAATAATAAACAGAAAAAGAAATAAACACATTAACTCTGTCTATTTTCTTTTGGCAAACCTTTCTTGTGTTTCTTAAACAGAAAAAATATCATTACACACTTTTCACTTTCTCCTTATAGTTTATATATATATATATATATATAGAGAGAGAGAGAGAGAGAGAAAGAATCAATTTCGGAGAGAGAGAGAGAGAGGACTACACACAGACACACACACACACACACAATATATATATATATATATATGATGAAGATATGCACAAAGACAATCTAGAGGATGAAACGGTTCGAGTAGGGACAAGAAAGTCATCAGCCCCCATTTCCCCATCTCTCATATATCAATGCACGGTTGTTCATCACACCGTCTTAGACCCACAGTTTAACGTGGAAACCGATTACTCTTTTCTTTTTTAAATATATAAATAAAGGAATGGATATATTTATAATTTCTTTATTATAAAATCCTCTCGATTACATTAGTGATTATTGATCCGGGAATAGAGTTGCTGCAAAACATGGTAATGCACAAAATCAATGTAGAGTTTTCTATGTAGTAATAATAATAATAATTAACTCTTTCTCTCCGGTTTGTTCATTTTGACAAAGATTAAGCTTTTCACCCCCATTAGTCCTACAGTTTAACGTGGAATCAGGAAAACATCTCGTCAGGGAATGATTGCTAGCTCTTTCACATCATAACTTCATCGAGATAATTCAAGCTCATATACAGGACCTATATTGTCGATAAGATCTGTGGCGCGTAGAACATGCGTCCTTCAGAAGATGTGAACATCTGCTCTGTGGATCAGTTCAAGAAAATGGATAGTCTGAACCTAGCGATGTAGGAATTTTTTCCATGGAACTGTAACCACTGATACATCCTCAGTGCGGATTGTAATACTTATCGAGGTACTTCTTGTCCTTGTATCTCCCTCATGTACACCTTCTACATTGTGTCCGACAACCCAGATGCTCATTCCAAAATTGTTGTGAAAGTGTAATGATAAAAAAAAACTTCAGAGTTCATTCACACCATGCGTACACTTATCTCGTGTACACAGTGTACACCTTCCACATTGTGTCCGGCAGGTGCAACAAGGGGCCATGAAACTTGGAGTGAGTCTACAATTACATCGTTGTTGCTCTGCATTATGCAGTATACGCGGCTTCATAATATTTCACCGCTTAAAGTATAGGGGAACCTGTACTCGATATAAAGCATTCATTTCGTTCAGTACTATTTTTTTTACCCACTTTACATTCGGGTGGCAAGTTATCTTTAAACACGGCTAGAATACAATCAAAAGCACGCACAATGAGGTCACCGTTAGCCACATCATTAAACAAAAGTTTATAAACACGCCTTCCCACCCTATTTCACATTCTCTCTCTCTCTCGCTCTCTCTCTCTTATAAGTTAGAAGGAAAGCTACAGATTAACAACAAGTAACGAAATGTGAATGATAATATTTTAAACCTTTCTGTTCAAACTCAGCGCTTCGTTTTAAGATATTTTTAATGGACAATACAGTATTTTAAAAACTGATAAAAATCCGTACAGCACACATACACCTGAAGATTCATGTATTTGTACTTTTTCGGCGCCGATAGGAAAGAATGTTTTTACCTGCAAGGCAATTTCTCTTTCGTCCATAAATTAAATATTTATTTAATTTGATATATATATATATATCAATATTTTCTACAAATATAAGTATTTGTAGAATTAAGTATTTATACGAGATAATATATCTTATAAACAACCAAACTCACGTATTTGTAGAAAAACCACTATAATTAAAAAATAAAATATACTGCACTCTTTTTGAGATTGATTTTCATGGACCGGTCGCGACTTTTCACTATAGGCAAATTGAATTTCAGTGTCCTCGAGACTTTTACAGTTTTAATAATTTTTCCTAATGGTATAAGCTACAAATATAAGAAAGCACAAACAACAAGAATAAAAAGACGTCTTTAAATATTCTGAACTTCGTTTATATATATATATATATATGTATATATATATATATATATATATATAGAAACGCTGTGTCCGAAGTTAAGGGACATTGGGTTTGTGTGGTTGATGGACGGGTGACCATCCTCCGCATCCAGATGATATAGTGGTCAGGGGAAATGCAATGGCCCCTCCTTCTTCTATATAAGAAAAATTTAGTTTTCGAACCTGTACTCATTTGGATGAAGGGATATTCCATCGACATTTTAATAAATTAACTTAACCTAACCTAACATTGCCTAGCTGGGTATAATAAAACCTGACATAGCGTACTAAACTAAACCTAACATTGCCTATCCGGGTATAATAAAACCTAACCTAACATTACCTAACAGGGTATAATAAAACCTAACATAGCGTACTAAACTAAACCTAACATTTCCCAAAATACGCACCAGACAGTTTCCCTCATGGGTAAATTTCATGAACTAAACACATTTTATAGCGGTTTTAATGTTTTATCACTCACCATTTCCACAAACTAAACATCTTCACACTGCAGCGCACTATTTGAGAGACAAGATTTACATTCTTAGTAGCAGGGTATGGTATGAAGCAATATATTATAATCTAGCTTGTCGCACCACTCATCAATACGACTCACTAACCATAACCGCTGCTTCTCTTCTGCACGTATAGTTTCTTTTACTTCATGGTATATGTAAGCTTTTATAAAGTTTAGTTATACAACGTAATTCAATACATCACTTGTACCACGTGACATATGCATGAGAAATGAAATGCAGTACATTCCACACGTATTACTAAGTTTCCTTCCTTCGCACGGTTCAATGTAGCCTTAAAAGCATCAAAGGATGGTGGAATAGGAGTCTTTCAGTATTCATCACATCTTCACACTTTACCTACCGAATATCACTTCATGAAACTCGAGGTCGCAATATTAAAGGTAGCCATCACTATTTTTCTTCTACGCGAGAGAATACACATCTGAAATCCACGGCTTCCACCGCTCAACTGAGCACGCAGGGGTAGAGATATCCCAAGGTAGTAGCAGGAGTCACGTGACCGATCATACAGGGGACGGAGCTTAGGACAGATAATACAAATGAATGAATTTATTAATATCTTACAAACTGTTAATTTCTAGTCGCAAGAATAAGCACGAGATACCCCATTATAAAAGTTACGCCAGGAATTTAACGGTTAAGCTTGCAAAAAACTCGTAATAATTTTGATACTACGATTTCAAGGTTTTACGCATTTTGGAAAATATATTTATATTTAGACGTTATATTGACGTATTTGTCAACTTTATTGGAAACACAATCAAACAACCTAAGGATCTGATTGACTTGAAAGTGCTTGGTAATGACGTCACAACGACATTGTATAAAGGCAGGCGAAACTTTCACTTTAATTCATTACAAGATTGGAAATAGAGGATGGAGCCGTTTTAGTTATCTCTCTGTAACTTGACCAATTGCTAAGTGATGAACATGATATCTGATTTTCAAAACGGGTTTGAAGCACACAAGTTGATAAATATATCGCTCGATAAAATTGCATCCAGACGTTCCGGAAGAGCTGGTGCATCTTCGTATAACTCATTATTAGTTGTCACTGTGTTACATAAAGCCCGTTATGTTTACTTAGAAGAAGCACACAACTACCGCCACACTATATTTTCCCTGCCACAAGGGCAACCTGTGGAGCTTGCCCCCGACTCACCTCGTGCAACCACACCATTACCTGAAGTGTCCGTTACCCCAGTGATGCTTCTCGATTGTGGTGACAATAATACCAACCAAGATGATTATTCAACCATTGAATGCATTAGTGAAGAGTGTAAATCTAGATTAGAAGAGAGCGACAGTGAAGTGGACACGAACAGTGAATATGGTTGCAACGAATCCTTGCACCATACCAGAAAAAGGCGGAAAGTTTCTGATCAGGAAACAGAGACAGCAGTTTCCTCAATTTTACCAAAACTTTTAAAAGCTGGTTTAGAACACGAACAATGCTCAGGCTGTTATTTTTGCGAACCTAAAATTTTGTGCTCATGTGGATTCGATCTCACCTCTTGTCGTTGTTCTGAACAGTCAGCGGACGACGAGATTTTGCAGCATGGAAGTTGACCACATATCTTCTCTTGTGATCAACTTGGAATCCTTGAATTTCTAGAGACTTGCTCCAGACGGTTTTCTCCTCGTGACTTATTAGTAAAAACGTTTTTTAATGTGTACGTAATCATACATGCAGAGTGTAATTCACTACGTGATAAAATATGTATTTAAGGTCGTGTATTATATAAACTAATATATTTTATATAATAAAGGCTTGGGAGGTTTAAATGTTTCATTTATTCCATTGAAAAGTGTGAAATTTTGGTAAAGTTTGTGGATTGGTCAGAGAGTGCGACTTAATTGATCAATAAAAGTTAAAGAGTGGGAGACAGTACAGAATCTGAGGAACATTAGTGTTATTAGCTTTATGAGAAAAACCGCGGCCAACTACAACCGCGTCGATAGATCGTCCAGAAAGGAAAATAGAGAGGCAGGCACAGATAGAAGGATTGAAACCAAATGACTGCAGTTTCGAAATTAAAGATTTGTACCGGACTCTATCAAAAGCTTTTGATATGTATATCGCAATAACAAAGGTTTCACCGAAATCCCATAAAGAGGATGACCAAGAGTTAGAGATATGCAGAAAGATCGCCAGTAGAGTTCCCATGTAGGACCCATACTGGCGATCTGTAAGAAGAGGGATGATTAAGATTTTTCCTATTAAGAATATATTCAAAAGCACTACAAAGTCCTGAAAACAATGCAAATGGAAGATAGTTGGAAGGTTGAGAGTGATCACCCTTCTTCAGGACATGCTCTAAGAGCGAGAAGACTTAAAATTGTATAGATTTTTCACAATTTTATTGCATGAAGGAAATTTTGTCGACTCGAAGAACAGAATTTGCCCGAATCCGGGCACAAATATGAGCCAGGAGATGGTTGGCTACAGCAATTTCTGAAAAACTCATCTCTGTTGCTGCTAGCAATAGAACAAGTTAAGCCAAGGTTGCCCTTGTGGCGGGGAAAATATGGTGTGGTGGTAGTTGTGTGCTTCTTCTAAGTAAACAAAACGGGCTTTATGTAACACAGTGGCAACTAATAATGAGTTATGCAAAGATGCACCAGCTCTTCCGGAACGTCTGGATGCAATTTTATCGATCGATATATTTATCAACTTGTGTGCTTCAAACCCGTTTGGAACGTCAGATATCCTGTTCATCACTTAGCAATTTGTCAAGTTACAGAGAGATAACTAACACGGCTCCATCCTCTATTTCCAATCTTGTAATGAATTAAAGTGAAAGTTTCTCCTACCTTTATACAATGTCGTTGTGACGTCATTACCAAGCTCTTTCAAGTCAATCAGATCCTTAGGTTGTTTGAATCTGTTTCCAATAAAGTTGACAAATACGTCAATATAACGTCTAAATATAAATATATTTTCCAAAATGCGTAAAACCTTGAAATCGTAGAATCAAAATTATTCCGAGTTTTTTGCAAGCTTAACCGTTAAACTCTATCCGGGGTACTATTGTACCCCTGAATTCCTGGCGTAACTTTTATAATGGGGTATCTCGTGCTCATTCTTTCGACTAGAAATTAACAGTTTGTAAGATATTAATAAATTCATTCATTTGAATTATCTGTCCTAAGCTCCGTCCCCTGTATGTTCGGTCACGTGACTCCTGCTTCTACCTGGGGATATCTCTACCCCTGCATGCTCAGTTGAGCGGTGCAAGCCGTGGATTTCAGATGTGTATTCTCTCGCGTAGAAGAAAAATAGTGATGGCTACCTTTAATATTGCGTATTCGAGTTTTATGAAGTGATATTCGGTAGGTAAAGTGTGAAGATGTGATGGATACTGAAAGACTCCTATTCCACCATCCTTTGATGCTTTTAAGGCTACATTGAACCGTGCGAAGGAAGGAAATTTAGTAATACGTGTGGAATGTACTGTATTTCATTTCTCATGCATATGTCACGTGGGACAAGTGATGTATTGAATTATGTTGTAGGACTAAACTTTGTAAAAGCTTACATATAAATTACCATGAAGTAAAAGAAACAACACGTGCAGAAGAGAAGCAGCGGTTATGGTTAGTGAGTCTTATTGATGAGTGGTGCGACAAGTTAGATTATAATATATTGCTTCATACCGTACCGTGCGACTGAGAATGTAAATCTTGTCTCTCAAATAGTGCGCCGGAGTGTGAAGATGTTTAATTTGTGGAAATGGTGAGTGATAAAACATTAAAACAGCTATAAAATGTGTTTAGTTCATGAAATTCACCCTGAAGGAAACTGTCTTTTGCGTATTCTGGGAAATATTAGGTTTAGTTTAGTATGCTATGTTAGGTTTTATTATACCCTGTTAGGCAATGTTAGGTTGGGTTTTATTATACAGGATAAGCAATGTTAGGTTTAGTTTAGTACGCTATGTTAGGTTTTATTATACCCGGCTAGGCATTGTTAGGTTAGGTTAAGTTAATTTATTAAAATCTCGATAGAATATTCTTTCATCCAGATGAGCACAGGTTCGAAAACTAAATTTTTCTTTTATAGAGGAAAGAGGGGCCATTGCATTTCCCCTGACCACTATTACATCTGGATGCAGAGGATGGTCACCCGTCCATCAACCACACAAACCCATTGTCGCTTAACTTCGGTCACAGCGTTTCACTATTTAATTGTGGCCAATTGTCTATACAGTATATGTATAGATATATATATATATATATATATATATATATATATAAACGAAATTCACAATATTTAAAGTCTTTTTATTGTTGCTGTTTGTGCTCTTATATTTGTAGCTTATATCATTAGGAAAAATTATTAAAACGGTAAAAGTCTCAAGGACACTGAAATTCAATTTGTCTGTAGTGACAAGTCGCGACCGGTCCATGAAAATAAATCTCAAAAAGTGTGCATTTTATTTAATTTTTAATTATAGTGGTTTTTCTACAAATACGTGAGTTTGGTTGTTTATAAGATTTATTATCTCGTACAAATACTTAATTTAATTTGTAGAAAATATAGACATATATATATATATATATACAGGGCTATTCAAAATGATTCACCTGATTTCAAATGAGAATATTTTTTAATGTTACAAATACAGAGTGATTTGTGATACATCAACCAAAAGAAAAACTGTCCAAATTTTGTCTCTCACCTCATAAATGCTCTATGTGACTTCCCCTAGTTACACGATCAACGTCGACACGATAGTCGAATTCCTCCCATACTCGCTCCAGCATGTCCGTTGTCACTGACTCTACGGCAGTTACAATGCGAGTTCGGAGCTCATCCAAAGATGTGGGCAAGGGTGGCACGTACACAGTATCCTTAACGTACCCCCAAAGGAAGAAGTCGCACGGTGTAAGATCCGGCGACCTAGGGGGCCAGCTGTGGAGCACCAAGTCATGGGGCCCACTGCGACCAATCCAACGGCGAGTGAGCACTTCGTTTGACTGTTTGTTGCTAGGCTAGGCCACGGCGTGACTTTGGAGCCCTCTCGCGGTGATCTTGTAAAACTCGGATATTTCCTCTTTCATGTGGTGTATGCCCAGTTGATGCACGGTTGATAGGTACGGAAGTATTCTCAGTTGAAATCGGATGAATCTCTTTGAATAGCCCTGTACATATATATATATATATATATATATAATATATTATATAACAAATTATATATATATTTAATTTATGGACGAAATAGAAATTGCCTTGCAGGTAAAAACAACATTCTTTCATATTGGCGCCGAAAAAGTACAGATACATGAATCTTCAGGTGTGTGTGTGCTGTACGGATTTTTATCAGTCTTTAAAATACTGTATTCTCCAATAAAAAATATTAAAACGAAGGGCTGAGTTTGTACAGAAAGGTTTAAAACATTATCATTCACATTTTGGTACTCGTTTTTAATCTGTAGCTTTCCTTCCAAACTTATAACTTCACTGCTTGCAGACAAATTTTAAAATGAATAAATCTTTAGCAAGTGTATATATATATATATATGTATATATATATATATATATATATATATTGTGTTAATACTTTGTTTTGTATTGAAGATGCGGTGTTTTATCAAATTCAGATTGAATGTATTTCTTTTAAAATAATTAGTTCTCTTTATTGCCCAGTTCTGAATGATTATATAATTTCAAAATTATTATTTATTTATTACCTTTCAGTCTTAGTTCTGTTTTACTGATTTAAATATACGTCACACAGTCTGAATATGGTGTGCAGAAAGTTTGTTTCGTGGTATGCAGAGATATATATATATATATATATATATATATATATAATATATATATATATATATATATATTAGGGTAGGTTGATTTTCGAACTGTGATCTTGGACTAGTCTAGATAAAAAGGTATTAATGTATAAAAAACGTTGCACCAACTCATATTTGTGGAAATGATTGTATTTTTTGAGGGTTGTTAATTATTTTTGAGTTGTAAAATTGACGAATTTTAAGCGAAAAATCGCGCTCGCGGCATTCGCACAATCTAAACAAAGAAAATATCGGACTTTATTTCATCAAAATAATCAATTAAAATTCGGCTTTTTTAACAAAACGATGCTTGAAACTTATTGTAAATGCATTATAGATGTTTATTAGTGTATTATTTTGTATTTGTTAATGATATTTACCTATAAAATGTGTATTAAATTGAGTTATTTTATGATGCGTTCATTTAGTTGTTTATTTTCAGATATTTCATAAAAATAGGTAAAAAACGGAAGTCTGTAGTGTTAACTCGAAGTGATAGTGCCAAAAAATTCAGTGGCCAGCCTTCCCCTTTGGATAAAACAGAGCTTCCTTCCCTTCCCCAAGTTATTCAGTACAGTTATTTCCTCCAAAACAGCCACCCGGACTTGAAAGACTATGATAGTGCTAAAATGATAGCAAAGGATGTGATTGAGATCTGGCAGGCAGTGAACCCGCGGCTGCCCCTGTATGAGGAATATTATGTATTGAAATTGGTGGATAAAGTGTGCTTCAAGAAAGCAAAAGAGATAAACAGGAAATCTCTTTCTACAGTCCTGGAGCAGAATCTGGAGGAAAAGCTGGATAAACTTTTAACTTTTAACTGGCCTAACTTAGTGCGATTAGGTGCCTTTTAAATGGAAGGAAATTCAATGCTTGTAATTGAAAAATATCCGCATTTTCCTCCTGTAATCTTCCTCCCCCCCCCTGGTAATAGAAATTAATAATCAATTCTTTTTCAGGATTTTATCTCTTATTTTAGATCCGCTATTTAATATACGTTAATATTTCAGGATCCAGTAGAGGAGAGGGAATACTTGAGAGATCAGAGGACCAAAATAGGACCCAAGGGCTCTTTCCAGCTGGGATCTGTGGATAAAGCTGCTGTGAAGAGAGACCAGAGGACTGCAGCTGAAGCAGAAAGATTACAGAGCCAGATTCAACAGCAGCAGGAAGTGGATTTGGCCACTTTTGCCTCCACACCTTCACAAGATATTTCTTTTGAATCCAGCTCAGGAGAATCAGGAGAGGTAATATATATTTTTTCTTATATCTTATCCCATTTTTACTCAAATTTATCCCTACTTTTTGTCCCTATTTCCCCCCTTTTTTCCCCCATTTTCGCTGTAGTAATTTATTCTTTTTTTCGACCATTTTCCCCGACTTTTTACCTGAATTTTTACCCATTTTTCCCCCTATTTTCCCACTTTTTTTCCCCCCATTTTCGTTTAAGGAATTTCTTCTTATTTCCGCCCATTTTCGTCGATTTCTACCCATATTTTTCCCCACTTTTTCCCCTATTTTCCCCCATTTTCGCTTTAGTAATTTATTTTTTATTTTCATTTCAGCCATTTGGTGGTGGAGCTGAAGAGTTCAAGCCAAGGACGCACCCAAGTGTTGGTTACAGCTTTTTGAAAACCAACAGATATGCCATGGAACTGATCAGGGGTGATGTTTCTTCCAATCTTGGGTCAAGTCTTGCTAATGACTTCCTCCTGGACTCACAAGCTATGGACCTGCTTAAGCCTGGCCTTGATGTGAAACAGATAATAGTTGATAAATCGAAAATGGACAGGGAAAAAGCTAGAATGAAAGTGAAAAGTGATGAAAAGCACAATGAGGGTCTGCAAAAGTTAGTCTGTATTGGGGTTGATGGGAAAGTTGAGAAGGACACTTTGCTGTACAGAGAAGTTAAGGATGAAAATGGGGAGACTAAGCTGAAGAAGGGAAAGGGACAAGAGCACCATTTGACTTTCACGAAGGAGCCGGGAACTGAAAGTGGAACATATCTTACTCACAGAGTCATCCCAATTAAAGGTGCGACTGGAGTTCTTCTTGGTGAAGAAGTTGCTAGTGTCTTGGAGGAGTTTAACAGTGTTCATACCCTGAAAGCTATCCTCCATGACAACACAAATACAAACACTGGCTTGGAGGGAGGCCTTGTAACAGCTCTGGAAAATAAAATTGAGCGGAAATTGCACACCATTGGCTGTTCACTCCATCAGAATGAGCTTCCTTTCAGAGATGTTTTCAAGCATCTTGATGGCAGTACCAAGAGTCCCACTGCTTTCACTGGTCCGCTGGGAAAACTCTGTGAAATTGACTACCAAGATCTGCCACAAGTGGAATTCACCAAACTCAGTGGCCCCCTGGATGACATGGAATTTGCTGAGGAGACACTGAATGATCTCAGTAGCGACCAGAGGCTTCTTTTGGAGTATGTGCTTGGAATTTCCAGGGGCAAAGACAACCCAAGATTTTCTGCCTTTAAAATTGGACCATTAAACCATGCAAGATGGTTGACTTTGGCAATTAGATTGATGTGTCTGTGGACCAGAGGTGCTTACCCTCCAGAACTACAGGATAAGCTTTACCAGGCCATCAAGTTCATTGTGGAAGTGTATGCAGTCAGTTGGTTTGATATCAAAAGGGAAAGCAAGTTCCACAATCAGCAGCTGTACATCTTCAACATGATCCAGAGGATCAAGCAGCAGTCTGAAGAAATCCAGGGTGTTGCTTTCAAGAACCTGAAGTACAATGCTTTTACCTTGCTGCCCGAGAAAATTCTGTCCATCAGGTAAGCATTTATTAATTTAAGAAAATGTGAAAAAAAAATTTGATTATGGGATTTATTTAATAAAAAAAAGGCCCGAGTTCTATAAATCCCCATAATCGAATTTTTTTTCATATTTTCTTATCCCAATTCCCCGCTTCCCCTCTGATAATGGAAATAATCTTACCTTCTTTCTGAAAAAAATTCGATTATGGGGATTTATAGAACTCGGGTTTTTTTTTTTTAATTTAAGTTTAATTTAAATCAGCAATTCTGAGACTAATAGGGATTTAATCTTAAACTGGAATAAAAAATAAATTAATTATTATTCTTTCAGAAGTGGGAAGCCAGCCAAGAAGAGGCTGAAGAAGATCACAGCCATCAACACTGAAGCTACCCACTGGTCAGAACTAATCAACCTTTCTCAAAGTGGCATCTGTGAACCTGCTCTCACAGAAGACTTTTCTGACCAGGAGCATCAAGAAGCATTGCTGAATGGCACGAAGCTGGAGCTGCCTGATCTGCCTTCACATTCTCAGAGTGTTGAAAGGGCCGTGAAGCTGACATCTGAAGCTTCCCATACTGTTTATGGACTCGAATCAAGGCAGAAACACATTCTGGCCAAAGCCTTAAGCCGCCAGATGAGGCCTTCCTTTGCTTCTAAGGGCTCTTACAGTGAAAATTATGATGATCTTGGGATCTAAATGTCTATTTGACTCTGTACATGTTTTTTTAACTTTTTTTTAATAAAATTGTAACATTTTCAGGATTTTTTTATGAAAATAGCATGTTTTCTTCGGCAGAAAATTGCGAAAATTCGGTATTTTTCGGTACGAGTTTTTGACGATTTTTGAAACGGTTTCCTCAAAAAACGGTTAAAGCTAGGGATCTGATATGTTTTGTCAGTTATTATCATATTAAGCCCTGACTATCACGTCTAGTCCAAAGTAGATATCTAAAAAAATGCGGAAAATCAACCTACCTTAATATATACTAGCTGAATTACCCGGCGTTGCACGGGTGAAAATTTAGATTTGAAATGTATAGATCAGTATTTTTTTCAGCAAATTATTCAGTAAGTAGACAAAAGCTGTGATGCGAGAAATAAAAAAACATTTAATCAAACAAAGCTTTATTTGAAATTAGAATTTACAATACTTCTTTATATACAACATTGCATGTTTTTCCAAAAGGAGAGTATACATAAAGATTGTTAGCTGTTCCTACTCTAGAGCATCCTACATACAGTTGACCATGAGAGAAGCAGTCTTCTTGTAATTGTAGCCCAACAACTTTCACTGTTTGTCCCTGTGATTTGTTGATCGACATGGCAAAACTTAATCTTACTGGAAATTGTAAGCGCCTAAACTGAAACTGCATCTCTGATGTTATTAGAGGTATCCTAGGAATAAAAGTATCTTCACCCTTGCCACAACCAGTTTGAATTTGTGCTTCAATGACATGAGGCTGTAATGCCTTTATTATTAATCTGGTACCATTGCAGAGCTTAGGCTGATCTAAATTTCGTAGAAGCATTATAGGAGCTCCAACTTTAAGTTGTTAGTTGGTGAGGAGGCAATCCTGGAAATTCCAAAGAATTTAGAAACTCCGTTGGATAGTTGACAACTTCATTTTGATCGATAACTGTATCAATTGATTTGTAAATATAAGGATCCCCTGGAATATTTTGGAGTAGTTGTTGGTTGATAGAATTAACTGTCACATTTTTCGGTGCCAATATTGCTCTTTCAAACAGCCAAGTAAAGTCTTTGTGGTGCTAACTAAAGTTAGTAAATACTTTTTCTGTTAATTCATTAACACTTTGGACCACTGCGCTGATTGTAGATATAATGACTTTGTTGTCAGAGTCCACAGGAACTTTTCCTTCGCCAAGCTGTAGCAAGTTCTGAGCAAATAGACCTGAATTGCTATCACCATAAATTCTTGCTCGCATGTTAGTTGTAAGCTTCAAGGTTTTAACATTGTGCCACAAACAGGAAGATTTAAGGCATGCTCGAATTTCATCAGCTTTTGTTCCCTTAGGTATAACTGGCCGAGTCTGGCGAAAATCTCCTGATAAGACAACAGTTACACCGCTCATCAATGTCTTCTGGTTTCTCACATCTTGTAGAGTTTTGTTCAGGGCCTCCAATGCTTTTTTATGGGCCATTGTACATTCATCCCAGACTATAAGTTCACATCTTTTAAAAACCTCTCCCATGCCAGAATTTTTAGTAATTTTACAAACAGCTTCATCATTAGTAGCTAAATCCAAAGGAAGTTTGAATGCAGAATGAGCTGTGCGACCTCCAGGCAACAGTGTAGCAGCTATACCAGAAGATGCTACTGCTACAGCAATTTTATTTTGCTTGCGAACTTTGGCCAGTAATAAATTTGTGAAAATGTTTATCCAGTACCACCAGGAGCATCCAAAAAGTAGATGCCTCCATTCTGCTGAGAGATACTATTCATTATAGTTGAATAAGCAGTTCTCTGATCAGGCAACAACTTGGGCTCATTTTCATTTACATATTCAGTTAAGTAGTTGATATCATATGATGTTTCTCTTATAAGCTCTGTAGCTAAATTGTTGACTTCTGTTCTATTGGTTCGTGGGAGGCCAAATGAAGGTATTTGTTGTCCATCCATTGATGCTATTTTATCTTCTATGTCAATTAAGGCTCTGTTGTAGATTTCATCTGTGTAAACAACGTCAATATGCGGGTTGGCAAGTTGTGCTTGGTGCTTATAATCTTGTGCCAAATCATCTTTGTATTTGTTCCATAATTCTAAAGGGTTGCCCACATCACAGGTTTTTAGCAGAATTGCAAATAAATCTCTTAGCCGCTTTGGGGATTGGTATATGGCTGCTTCTCTTAAGGTGGCATCCCATTGACTATCATCTTCTAGCATTCCACGTTTGTAGCATGCCTCTCTAAATGTCGCACAAACATGACCATCAACTGTTCTATGATCATTAAAAGATCTAGGCCCTTTAACTTCATGCAGCAACATTCTTAAAAAGAAACACTCATGCTGGCTGGGATGAACAGTGTAAACTCTGCCTAAAGCACTGTCAAATCTTACATCTGGATGACCTTCAACTTCGCTTCCTCTCTTTCTTCTACTCCATTTTTTGTTGTTCCATGTGTAATAAGATGGTAACTGGCGATACAATAAAGTTTGAGCAAACACATCTTCTTGACATAGTTTAAAAAAAGCTGTAAGAGTAGTATCTCTAGGAGCAAGAGCTTGATGGGCAGCTGTTTCATTAGTAAAATAAACTCTGTCCATTTTCTAAATGAACTGCTAGTTGCTGTACTGCAGGATATCTTCCATGAAAGGGAAAGCTAAAAATTCTCCAAAAGGCTTCATTGCTGCTTAAGTAACGACCTTGTTGATAGTTAGTCACTTCATCAGGTACATTTTGTTGTTGTAGAGCAAACATAGCTGCATCGGATCCCTTGTTAACATACTTGCACACATACTTGATAGACTTGACAGAATTACAAAATTCTACATTAATATGAGCATTAAAAGTTTTAGTCAAGAGAGGGCAGTAAGGAACTATCCATCTATTATCAATTTCATTTCGTTTAATTCTCGTTGTAAAGCCTCCATCATCAGGTTTTCTTCTGCGATATGAAGGATAACCATCTTCTCCTGTTTGAGTGTCTTTTAAAAATGGTTTTGGGTAACGTTTCGTACATTTATTTTCTTTCATGCAAGGTGAATTGAAATTTAGAGAACCACATGGACCATGCACCATTTGAGTTTGAACTATTTCAAAGAGGTTTTTGTCTGTGTTAGGGTCCGGAAGTTCAGCTGAGATAACAGAATCAATTTGATTAGCTTGAATTTTGTTGGTCAGCCAAATCAAAATATGAGCATGAGGCAATCCTCTTTTTTGCCATTCAACAGTGTACATGTGGCATCTAACTGGGCCAAAAATGTTGGATTTTGTCATTAAATCCATCAGTTTTAATAATTTTAAGCGAAACACTCTGGCTGTGAGGTCATGTCTGTGAATGTATGTTTGTCCAGGTAGTAACTCATCCTGAATTTCCTTCCATTTAGCATTGCATATAAATGTTATAAATAGGTCTGGTCGACCATAAGTGCGAACATATGTCATTGCATCTTGAGTTTTTTCATGCATGTAACGTGGGCTGCCTGTAAAAGTTGACGGAAGAATGCAAAGTTGGCCAAGCTCTCCTCCAGCTACATCATTGTTGATGCCATCTCTTAGATGTATATATGAATCACATCTTAATTCTCTCTGATGAGTTCTAATGTAACATAATCTTTCTGCTTCTATTTTTGCATACATATCAACAGCAAATTGATGAAAAAGGTTTCTAGCCAACAGAAGATGATTTAGTGAATTACTGTGAACCATAAATCTGTAAGCATAGAAGTCCATGCAGGAAACTGTTTTGCTAGAATGTACACCTGCTTGGAGAATTCCAAAGTGATATCCATCTTCTCCATAGACAAAGAGTAAAGGATATTGCAAAGCATCATAAGATCTATGGGTTTCATTGATGAATTGCAGAGTATTGTCTCGACTTTTAAGCACAATGTCTCTTTTGTCATGTTCTTAACCAGTAATGATCACAGCAACTTCATTGCATTCTGGGAGATTAAATCGTCTAGCATGTTCAGTAGGAGGTCTCTTGTCGGCATCAATGATGATTTTGTATTCTGTAGCAGGTACATTTTCTAGAGCATATTTAAAACTTTGAATGTAATTATTTGAAGCATGAAGCATGTCTTGAAGTTCAACAATTAGTTCCAATCTTGTTGCTGGGTTTCTATTGTATCTATTTTGTGCTTGATGTTGCAAATCTTCAACAAAGTACGGTACAATTGAAGATACCTTGGTTCTTCATGAGGTAATGTTTGTAGTGAACCTATTCTGTGATATATTTGACCTTGAACTTTAAATGTAGGCATGAATCCTCCTTCAATAATGATATTAGCTCCATTGTACATTCATCCCAGACTATAAGTTCACATCTTTTAAAAACCTCTCCCATGCCAGAATTTTTAGTAATTTTACAAACAGCTTCATCATTAGTAGCTAAATCCAAAGGAAGTTTGAATGCAGAATGAGCTGTGCGACCTCCAGGCAACAGTGTAGCAGCTATACCAGAAGATGCTACTGCTACAGCAATTTTATTTTGCTTGCGAACTTTGGCCAGTAATAAATTTGTGAAAATGTTTATCCAGTACCACCAGGAGCATCCAAAAAGTAGATGCCTCCATTCTGCTGAGAGATACTATTCATTATAGTTGAATAAGCAGTTCTCTGATCAGGCAACAACTTGGGCTCATTTTCATTTACATATTCAGTTAAGTAGTTGATATCATATGATGTTTCTCTTATAAGCTCTGTAGCTAAATTGTTGACTTCTGTTCTATTGGTTCGTGGGAGGCCAAATGAAGGTATTTGTTGTCCATCCATTGATGCTATTTTATCTTCTATGTCAATTAAGGCTCTGTTGTAGATTTCATCTGTGTAAACAACGTCAATATGCGGGTTGGCAAGTTGTGCTTGGTGCTTATAATCTTGTGCCAAATCATCTTTGTATTTGTTCCATAATTCTAAAGGGTTGCCCACATCACAGGTTTTTAGCAGAATTGCAAATAAATCTCTTAGCCGCTTTGGGGATTGGTATATGGCTGCTTCTCTTAAGGTGGCATCCCATTGACTATCATCTTCTAGCATTCCACGTTTGTAGCATGCCTCTCTAAATGTCGCACAAACATGACCATCAACTGTTCTATGATCATTAAAAGATCTAGGCCCTTTAACTTCATGCAGCAACATTCTTAAAAAGAAACACTCATGCTGGCTGGGATGAACAGTGTAAACTCTGCCTAAAGCACTGTCAAATCTTACATCTGGATGACCTTCAACTTCGCTTCCTCTCTTTCTTCTACTCCATTTTTTGTTGTTCCATGTGTAATAAGATGGTAACTGGCGATACAATAAAGTTTGAGCAAACACATCTTCTTGACATAGTTTAAAAAAAGCTGTAAGAGTAGTATCTCTAGGAGCAAGAGCTTGATGGGCAGCTGTTTCATTAGTAAAATAAACTCTGTCCATTTTCTAAATGAACTGCTAGTTGCTGTACTGCAGGATATCTTCCATGAAAGGGAAAGCTAAAAATTCTCCAAAAGGCTTCATTGCTGCTTAAGTAACGACCTTGTTGATAGTTAGTCACTTCATCAGGTACATTTTGTTGTTGTAGAGCAAACATAGCTGCATCGGATCCCTTGTTAACATACTTGCACACATACTTGATAGACTTGACAGAATTACAAAATTCTACATTAATATGAGCATTAAAAGTTTTAGTCAAGAGAGGGCAGTAAGGAACTATCCATCTATTATCAATTTCATTTCGTTTAATTCTCGTTGTAAAGCCTCCATCATCAGGTTTTCTTCTGCGATATGAAGGATAACCATCTTCTCCTGTTTGAGTGTCTTTTAAAAATGGTTTTGGGTAACGTTTCGTACATTTATTTTCTTTCATGCAAGGTGAATTGAAATTTAGAGAACCACATGGACCATGCACCATTTGAGTTTGAACTATTTCAAAGAGGTTTTTGTCTGTGTTAGGGTCCGGAAGTTCAGCTGAGATAACAGAATCAATTTGATTAGCTTGAATTTTGTTGGTCAGCCAAATCAAAATATGAGCATGAGGCAATCCTCTTTTTTGCCATTCAACAGTGTACATGTGGCATCTAACTGGGCCAAAAATGTTGGATTTTGTCATTAAATCCATCAGTTTTAATAATTTTAAGCGAAACACTCTGGCTGTGAGGTCATGTCTGTGAATGTATGTTTGTCCAGGTAGTAACTCATCCTGAATTTCCTTCCATTTAGCATTGCATATAAATGTTATAAATAGGTCAGGTCGACCATAAGTGCGAACATATGTCATTGCATCTTGAGTTTTTTCATGCATGTAACGTGGGCTGCCTGTAAAAGTTGACGGAAGAATGCAAAGTTGGCCAAGCTCTCCTCCAGCTACATCATTGTTGATGCCATCTCTTAGATGTATATATGAATCACATCTTAATTCTCTCTGATGAGTTCTAATGTAACATAATCTTTCTGCTTCTATTTTTGCATACATATCAACAGCAAATTGATGAAAAAGGTTTCTAGCCAACAGAAGATGATTTAGTGAATTACTGTGAACCATAAATCTGTAAGCATAGAAGTCCATGCAGGAAACTGTTTTGCTAGAATGTACACCTGCTTGGAGAATTCCAAAGTGATATCCATCTTCTCCATAGACAAAGAGTAAAGGATATTGCAAAGCATCATAAGATCTATGGGTTTCATTGATGAATTGCAGAGTATTGTCTCGACTTTTAAGCACAATGTCTCTTTTGTCATGTTCTTAACCAGTAATGATCACAGCAACTTCATTGCATTCTGGGAGATTAAATCGTCTAGCATGTTCAGTAGGAGGTCTCTTGTCGGCATCAATGATGATTTTGTATTCTGTAGCAGGTACATTTTCTAGAGCATATTTAAAACTTTGAATGTAATTATTTGAAGCATGAAGCATGTCTTGAAGTTCAACAATTAGTTCCAATCTTGTTGCTGGGTTTCTATTGTATCTATTTTGTGCTTGATGTTGCAAATCTTCAACAAAGTACGGTACAATTGAAGATACCTTGGTTCTTCATGAGGTAATGTTTGTAGTGAACCTATTCTGTGATATATTTGACCTTGAACTTTAAATGTAGGCATGAATCCTCCTTCAATAATGATATTAGCTCCAAATGAGGTCATTTGAAATACAGAATTGTATGCTTGAATATTTTGTAAGAAGTGTTTAGATTCAGATGTAGTGCCTGTAAGTAGAGTTTTTCAAAGGTTCTGGAGGTTCCGAAAGCGCAGGTAATTGAACTTTTCCATTAGTACAACACATTCCTGGTGATTCTTTATCCCACTTTTTAGCACCAAACTTATCACATATTTTAGACATTGATCCAATAATAACCACTTTGTCAGATGCATAATTATATTGTGGATTATATAGTTAAAAGCACTTAAATTCCACTGCCAAGCATTGAATGCTCGAGATGGTGTTTGAGCTTGTCTTGTTCTTTGAGCCTGAAGTCGTACATCATGTTGCTCCTCTGTTTCTTGCTCTCTGTAAGTTATTTGTCTTAATTGTTGTGCTTGAAGTCTGATTTGACGTTGTTCAGAAGTTTCTTGTTGTCTATATCCAGCTTGCTTTGATGATTCTGCCTGAACTCTGGCTTGGTGCTGTTCAACAGTTTCTTGCTGTCTTTGAGTAGCCTGCTTTTCAGCTTGAGCTCGAAGTCTAGCTTTACGTTGTTCCAAAGTCTCTTCCTGTATTTGAGCAGCCTGTCTTGCAGCTTGTGCTTGAAGTCTTTGATTGCGTTCTTCTTCTGTTTCAGCTGCTCTTTGTGCTTGAATTCTTTTAGCGGCAGAAGACTTTCCATATAAAGGGCGTTTCTTGGGTGGCATAATCACCTGTATCACTAAACAATAATTTGCAATTCACAAAGTTACTAAATCACTTATGAAACCATTTAGCACTGTCCTGGAAAATTTGCTCCGCTGGAATATTTGCTCCGCAAAGTTTACGAATGCCAGATTTTCACTAAATTCTTTAAAAATTTCTATTTTATGTTGCTCCGATGGAATATTTGCTCCGCAAAGTTTACGAATGCCAGATTTTCACTAAATTCTTTAAAAATTTATATTTTATGTTTTGTATGTTTATTAAAAAAAAATTTATTACAAAAAAAATGACGCAATAATCATTAATTGTCAATTTCGTTATTAAATACTACATCAAATACAAAATAAATAGCACCATTAGATTCCTTGTAAAAAACTGGTTATTATGAAGTTATTTTAAAATTTGTAAGTTCAACCGTTTGGTTTTCTATAGCGAACAACTAAACAAATAAACAAACTTCCTCTTTTATATATATAATATATATATATATATATATATATATATATATATATATATATATAGAGAGAGAGAGAGAGAGAGAGAGAGAGAGAGAGATGTGAAATAGGGTGGGAAGGCGTGTTTATAAACTTGTGTTTAATGATGTGGCTAACGGTGACCTCATTGTGCGTGCTTTTGATTGTATTCTAGCCGTCTTTAAAGATAACTTGCCAACCGAATGTAAAGTGGGTACAAAAATAGTACTGAACGAAATGAATGCTTCATATCGAGTACAGGTTTCCCTATACTTTAAGCGGTGAAATATTATTAAGCCGCGTATATTGCATAATGCAGAGCAACAACGATGTAATTGTAGACTCACTCCAAGTTTCATGGCCCTTGTTGCACCTGCCGGACACAATGTGGAAGGTGTACACTGTGTACACGAGATAAGTGTACGCTTGGTGTGAATGAACTCTGAAGCTGTTCTTTTTTTGTCATTACACTTTCGCAACAATTTTGGAATGAGCTTTTGGGTTGTCGGACACAATGTGGAAGGTGTACATGAGCGAAATACAAGGACAAGAAGTACCTCAATAAGTATTGCAATCCGCACCGAGGATGTATCAGTGGTTACGGTTAAATGGAAAAAATTCCTACATCGCTATGTTCGGCCTATCCATTTTCTTGAATTGATCCACAGAGCAGATGTTCACATCTTCTGAAGGCCGCATGTTCCACGCTCCACAGATCTTATAGACAATGTAGGTCCTGTATATGAGCTTGAATTATCTCGATGAAATTATGATGTGAAAGACCTAGCAATCATTACCTGACGAGATGTATTTCTGATTCCACGTTAAACTGTAGGTCTAATGCGGGTGAAAAGCTTAATCTTTGTCAAAATGAACAAATCGGAGAGAAAGAGTTAATTATTATTATTATTATTACATAGAAAACTCTACATTCATTTTGTGCATTACCATATTTTGCAGCAACTATGTTCCTGGATCAATAATCATTAATGTAATTGAGAGGATTTTATAAAAAAGAAATTATAAATTTATCCATTCCTTTATTTATATATTTAAAAAAGAAAAGAGTAATCGGTTTGCACGTTAAACTGTGGGTCTAAGACGGTGTGATGAGCAACCGCACATTGATATATGAGAGATGTGGAAATGGGGGGGCTGATATCTTTCTTGTCCCTACGCGGAACCGTTTCATCCACTAGATTGTCTTTGTGTATATCATCCTCTTATATATATATATTGTGTGTGTGTGTGTGTGTGTATGTGTGGTCCTCTCTCTCTCCGAAATTGATTCTTTCTCCAAATATGTACATAAACTATAAGGAGAAAGTGAAAAGTGTGTAATGATATTTTTTCTGTTTTTGAAACACAAGAAAGGTTTGCGAAAAGGAAATAGACAGAGTTAATGTGTTTATTTCTTTTGCTCTTTATTATTTAATATAATTGTGTGTGTGTGTGTGTGTGTGTGTAGATTTGAGAATATGTTAATGGAACGATTTCTTTTGCTAAACCAATTCTTTAGTTAATTTTTAGATTTTAATATTGTTTTAATAATTACTTCACTTTAAGGTGAAAATCCGTTTATGTATATATATATATATATATATTGTTAATATTGGTTTTAATAATTGACTCGCTTTAAAGGAGAAAATTCATTTGCTTTATTAATATACTTTGTCATTTTTCCGATTTTCATTCACATAATATATACAGGGGTGTGTGTGTGTGTGTGTGTGTGTGTGTGTGTGGGTGTACATAGATTTGAGAATATGTTAATGGAACGATTTCTTTTGCTAAGCCAATTGTTTAGTGAATGTTTTAATGTTAATATTGTTTTAATGATTAATTCATTAATGTAATTGAGAGGATTTTATAAAAAAGAAATTATAAATTTATCCATTCCTTTATTTATATATTTAAAAAAGAAAAGAGTAATCGGTTTGCACGTTAAACTGTGGGTCTAAGACGGTGTGATGAACAACCGCACATTGATATATGAGAGATGTGGAAATGGGGGGGCTGATAACTTTCTTGTCCCTACGCTGAACCGTTTCATCCACTAGATTGTCTTTGTGCATATCATCCTCTATATATATATATATTGTGTGTGTGTGTGTGTGTGTGTGTGTGTGTGTGTGTGTGTATGTGTGGTCCTCTCTCTCTCCGAAATTGATTCTTTCTCCAAATATGTACATAAACTATAAGGAGAAAGTGAAAAGTCTGTAATGATATTTTTTCTGTTTTTGAAACACAAGAAAGGTTTGCGAAAAGGAAATAGACAGAGTTAATGTGTTTATTTCTTTTGCTCTTTATTATTTAATATAATTGTGTGTGTGTGTGTGTGTGTGTGTGTAGATTTGAGAATATGTTAATGGAACGATTTCTTTTGCTAAACCAATTCTTTAGTTAATTTTTAGATTTTAATATTGTTTTAATAATTACTTCACTTTAAGGTGAAAATCCGTTTATGTATATATATATATATATATATATTGTTAATATTGGTTTTAATAATTGACTCGCTTTAAAGGAGAAAATTCATTTGCTTTATTAATATACTTTTGTCATTTTTCCGATTTTCATTCACATAATATATACAGAGGTGTGTGTGTGTGTGTGTGTGTGTGTGTGTGTGGGTGTACATAGATTTGAGAATATGTTAATGGAACGATTTCTTTTGCTAAGCCAATTGTTTAGTGAATGTTTTAATGTTAATATTGTTTTAATGATTAATTCATTAATGTAATTGAGAGGATTTTATAAAAAAGAAATTATAAATTTATCCATTCCTTTATTTATATATTTAAAAAAGAAAAGAGTAATCGGTTTGCACGTTAAACTGTGGGTCTAAGACGGTGTGATGAACAACCGCACATTGATATATGAGAGATGTGGAAATGGGGGGGCTGATAACTTTCTTGTCCCTACGCTGAACCGTTTCATCCACTAGATTGTCTTTGTGCATATCATCCTCTATATATATATATATTGTGTGTGTGTGTGTGTGTGTGTGTGTGTGTATGTGTGGTCCTCTCTCTCTCCGAAATTGATTCTTTCTCCAAATATGTACATAAACTATAAGGAGAAAGTGAAAAGTGTGTAATGATATTTTTTCTGTTTTTGAAACACAAGAAAGGTTTGCGAAAAGGAAATAGACAGAGTTAATGTGTTTATTTCTTTTGCTCTTTATTATTTAATATAATTGTGTGTGTGTGTGTGTGTGTGTGTAGATTTGAGAATATGTTAATGGAACGATTTCTTTTGCTAAACCAATTCTTTAGTTAATTTTTAGATTTTAATATTGTTTTAATAATTACTTCACTTTAAGGTGAAAATCCGTTTATGTATATATATATATATATATTGTTAATATTGGTTTTAATAATTGACTCGCTTTAAAGGAGAAAATTCATTTGCTTTATTAATATACTTTTGTCATTTTTCCGATTTTCATTCACATAATATATACACAGAGGTGTGTGTGTGTGTGTGTGTGTGTGTGTGGGTGTACATAGATTTGAGAATATGTTAATGGAACGATTTCTTTTGCTAAGCCAATTGTTTAGTGAATGTTTTAATGTTAATATTGTTTTAATGATTAATTCATTTTAAGGTGAAAATCCGAGTTTAGAACAAACGGTAGCATGCTATCGCTCGCGTCCATTGTACGTCTTGTCTCCCGGGACCGGGTAGCCGTATCACGCAATGTGAAGCTCATGATTTTCACGGGAGCGTTCTTTTCTGTAGTTTTATCGCGGTGCTGGGCCTTCGACCCCAGTAATTGTAACCTAGGACATGGAAGCTTGACAGAGCACATCGTCAGCTCATGGGGTATCAGTTGGTGATGGTTGCAGAATTTACGATGATCTACTACGCTCATAAGCACCTTCTCCTGGAATGTAAAGTCTGTATGCAGATGTCCAAAACATTCGTATATCTTTTTTGTAGAATTTTTAAATTTATAGTTTAATTGCAAGAATACCGCAGGATAGAATTACAACAAATATTCTTAAATACGTTTAAGTATATATATATAATGCATCATAGCCCCCAGCAATCGGTCGGGGTAATGTCGTTGTCTGTGTTTAGTTTTTTGTGTTTACATTTTCTGGTTTAGCGAAAAATGTGATAATAATAAAAATAGGAATTAAGTAATAAAATAATAATGTAAATGAATTATTTTAGTTGTGTAAAGAGAATCTGTCATGTATTTTTATACAGTAAAGTTTAAAAAAGTTTGAACGTAAAATTGAAACGCGCTTCTAGGTAATAAAAAAAAAAATATATATATATATATATATTAGAGAATTCTAGGAAATTCAATGTACATGTTAATTGAAATAGAGAAAAATTGAAATAAAGAAATTAATATATATATATATAATATATATATATATATATATAATATATTTATATATATATATATTTTTTCTCTATTTCAATTTTTCTCTATTTCAATTAACATTTACATTGAATTTCCTAGAATTCTCTACTATATTATAATCGATATATTATAATCTAGCTTGTCGCACCACTCATCAATACGACTCACTAACCATAACCGCTGCTTCTCTTCTGCATGTGTTGTTTCTTTTACTTCATGGTATATGTAAGCTTTTACAAAGTTTAGTCATACAACGTAATTCAATACATCACTTGTACCACGTGACATATGCATGAGAAATGAAATGCAGTACATTCCACACGTATTACTAAGTTTCCTTCCTTCGCACGGTTCAATGTAGCCTTAAAAGCATCAAAGGATGGTGGAATAGGAGTCTTTCAGTATTCATCACATCTTCACACTTTACCTACCGAATATCACTTCATGAAACTCGAGTACGCAATATTAAAGGTAGCCATCACTATTTTTTTTCTATGCGAGAGAATACACATCTGAAATCCACGGCTTGCACCGCTCAACTGAGCACGCAGGGGTAGAGATATCCCAAGGTAGTAGCAGGAGTCACGTGACCGATCATACAGGGGACGGAGCTTA
This sequence comes from Bathynomus jamesi, assembly GCA_023014485.1. Classification (NCBI taxonomy): domain Eukaryota; kingdom Metazoa; phylum Arthropoda; class Malacostraca; order Isopoda; family Cirolanidae; genus Bathynomus; species Bathynomus jamesi. Next base: position 777,225 of record JAJOZX010001415.1, read on the forward strand.
GGACAGATAATACAAATGAATGAATTTATTAATATCTTACAAACTGTTAATTTCTAGTCGTAAGAATAAGCACGAGATACCCCATTATAAAAGTTACGCCAGGAATTTAACGGTTAAGCTTGCAAAAAACTCGTAATAATTTTGATACTACGATTTCAAGGTTTTACGCATTTTGGAAAATATATTTATATTTAGACGTTATATTGACGTATTTGTCAACTTTATTGGAAACAGATTCAAACAACCTAAGGATCTGATTGACTTGAAAGTGCTTGGTAATGACGTCACAACGACATTGTATAAAGGCAGGCGAAACTCTCACTTTAATTCATTAAAAGATTGGAAATAGAGGATGGAGCAGTGTTAGTTATCTCTCTGTAACTTGACCAATTGCTAAGTGATGAACATGATATCTGACTTTTCAAACGGGTTTGAAGCACACAAGTTGATAAATATATCGCTCGATAAAATTGCATCCAGACGTTCCGGAAGAGCTGGTGCATCTTTGCATAACTCATTATTAGTTGCCACTGTGTTACGTAAAGCCCGTTGTGTTTACTTAGAAGAAGCACACAACTACCGCCACACCATATTTTCCCTGCCACAAGGGCAACCTGAGGAGCTTGCCCCCGACCCACCTTGTGCAACCACACCATTACCTGAAGTGTCCGTTACCCCAGTGATGCTTCTCGATTGTGGTGACAATAATACCAACCAAGATGATTATTCAACCATTGAATGCATTAGTGAAGTGTGTAAATCTAGATTAGAAGAGAGCGACAGTGAAGTAGACACGAACAGTGAATATGGTTGCAACGAATCCTTGCACCATACCAGAAAAAGGCGGAAAGTTTCTGATCAGGAAACAGAGACAGCAGTTTCCTCAATTTTACCAAAACGTTTAAAAGCTGGTTTAGAACAGGAACAATGCTCAGGCTGTTATTTTTGCGAACCTAAAATTTTGTGCTCATGTGGATTCGATCTCACCTCTTGTCGTTGTTCTGAACAGTCAGCGGACGACGAGATTTTGCAGCATGGAAGTTGACCACATATCTTCTCTCGTGATCAACTTGGAATCCTTGAATTTCTATAGACTTGCTGCAGACGTTTCGTCTCGTGACTTCTTAGTAAAAACGTTTTTTATTAATGTAGCTTGTACGTAATCATACATGCAGAGTGTAATTCACTACGTGATAAAAGAATATGTATTTAAGGTCGTGTATTATATAAACTAATATATTTTATATAATAAAGGCTTGGGAGGTTTAAATGTTTCATTTATTCCATTGAAAAGTGTGAAATTTTGGTAAAGTTTTTGGATTGGTCAGAGAGTGCGACTTAATTGATCAATAAAAGTTAAAGAGTGGGAGACAGTACAGAATCTGAGGAACATTAGTGTTATTAGCTTTATGAAAAAAACTGCGGCCAACTACAACCGCGTCGATAGATCGTCCAGAAAGGAAAATAGAGAGGCAGGCACAAATAGAAGGATTGAAACCAAAGGACTGCAGTTTCGAAATTAAAGATTTGTACCGGACTCTATCAAAAGCTTTTGATATGTATATCGCAATAACAAAGGTTTCACCGAAATCCCATAAAGAGGATGACCAAGAGTTAGAGATATGCAGAAAGATCGCCAGTAGAGTTCCCATGTAGGACCCATACTGGCGATCTGTAAGAAGAGGGATGATTAAGATTTTTCCTATTAAGAATATATTCAAAAGCACTACAAAGTCCTGAAAACAATGCAAATGGAAGATAGTTGGAAGGTTGAGAGTGATCACCCTTCTTCAGGACATGCTGAGTGAAAGCGAACTTTGATCAGGAATGAATAGTATCAGATGTAAGAGATTTCCACGGCTAAGGTGTCTTTAGGCATGAATTTGTTCTTGAACACAGTAAAGCACAAAGATGCGATTGTGGTTGTTTCAGACATAATTATGTCGGCGAATAGCACTGGATTCGTTCAGGTTTGAAATGGAAGCGAAAGTTCGAGCGAATAGTTCAGCTTTGTGAAGAGAAGAGATGGCAGCTGATCCAGATTGGAAAAGGGGAGGAAAGGAAGAACATGTAAAGTTGATGGTGAGGTTCTTAAAGATGTCAGAAAGAGCGAGAAGACTTAAAATTGTATAGATTTTTCACAATTTTATTGCATGAAGGAAATTTTGTCGACTCGAAGAACAGAATTTGCCCGAATCCGGGCGCAAATATGAGCCAGGAGATGGATGGCTACAGCAATTTCTGAAAAACTCATCTCTGTTGCTGCTAGCAATAGAACAAGTTAAGCCAAGGTTGCCCTTGTGCGGAGAAAATATGGTGTGGTGGTAGTTGTGTGCTTCTTCTAAGTAAACAAAACGGGCTTTATGTAACACAGTGGCAACTAATAATGAGTTATGCAAAGATGCACCAGCTCTTCCTGAACGTCTGGATGCAATTTTATCGAGCGATATATTTATCAACTTGTGTGCTTCAAACCCGTTTGAAAAGTCAGATATCATGTTCATCACTTAGCAATTTGTCAAGTTACAGAGAGATAACTAACACGGCTCCATCCTCTATTTCTAATCTTGTAATGAACTAAAGTGAAAGTTTCGCCTGCCTTTATACAATGTCGTTGTAACGTCATTACCAAGCACTTTCAAGTCAATCAGATCCTTAGGTTGTTTGAATCTGTTTCCAATAAAGTTAACAAATACATCAATATAACATCTAAATATAAGTATATTTTCCAAAATGCGTAAAACCTTCAAATCGTAGTATCAAAATTATTACGAGT
>JAJOZX010001415.1:785000-860000 GCA_023014485.1 Bathynomus jamesi
TGTGTGTGGTCCTGTATCTCTCTCTCTCTCTCTGAAATTGATTCTTTCTCCATATATATAAACTATAAGGAGAAAGTGAAAAGTGTGTAATGATATTTTTTCTGTTTTTGAAACACAAGAAAGGTTTGCCAAAGGAAAATAGACGAGTTAATGTTTATTTCTTTTTCTCTTTATTATTTAATATAATTGTGTGTGTGTGTGTATGTGTGTGTGTGTGTGTGTGTATGTGTGTGTGTGTGTGTGTGTGTAGATTTGAGAACATGTTAATGGAACGATTTCTTTTGCTAAACCAATTGTTTAGTGAATTTTTTAATTTTAATATTGTTTTAATAATTAGTTCACTTTAAGGTGAAAATCCGTTTGTTTGTATATATATATATATATTGTTAATATTGGTTTTAATAATTGACTCGCTTAAAAGGAGAAAATTCATTTGCTTTATTAATATACTTTTGTCATTTTTCCGATTTTCATTCACATAATATATACAGAGGTGTGTGTGGTGTGTGTGTATGTGTGTGTGTGTGTGTGTGTGTGTGTATAGATTTGAAAATATTTTAATGGAACGATTTCTTTTGCTAAGCCAATTGTTTAGTGAATTTTTTAATGTTAATATTGTTTTAATGATTAATTCACTTTAAAGTTTAAATCCGAGTTTAGAACAAACGGTAGCTCGCCATCGCTCGCGACCATTGTACAACTTGGCCCCCTGGACCGGGTAGCAGTATATATCACACAATGTGAAGCTCGTGATTTTCACGGGTGCGTTCTTTTCTGTAGTTTTATCGCGGTTCTGGGCCTTCGGCCCCAGTAATTGTGAACTAGGACATGGAAGCATGACAGAGCACATCGTCAGCTCATAGGTTATCAGTTGGTGATTGTTGCAGAATTTCTGATGATCTATTCTGATCATAAGCAGCTTCTCCTGGAATGTAAAGTGTGTATGCAGATGTCTAAAACATTCGTATATCTTTTTTTTAGAATTTTTAAATTTATTCTTTAATTGCAAGAATACCGCAGGATAGAGTTAAAACAAATATTCTTAAATACGTTTAAGTATATATATATAATGAATCATAGCCCCCAGCAATCGTTCGGGGTAATGTCGTTGTCTGTGTTTAGTTTTTTTGTGTTTACATTTTCTGGTTTAGCGAAAAATGTGATAGTAATAAAAATAGGAATTAAGTAATAAAATAATAATGTATATGATTTATTTTAGTTGTGTAAAGAGAATCTGTCATGTATTTTTTATACAGTAAAGTTTAAAAAAATTTTGAACGTAAAATTGAAACGCGCTTCTATGTAATAAAAATATGTAGGTATAATATATATATATATATATATAGTATAGAATTCTAGGAAATTCAATGTACATGTTAATTGAAATAGAGAAAAATTGAAATAGAGAAATATATATATATATATATATATATATATATATATATATATATATAAATTAAAGTTAACAAAAATATAAATATGTTACAGGCCTAAAACTTTACTTTAAAAATAGATTAAAGTTACAAATTTATATTGAATTTTAGGATTTATTAGGTTGCCCAGAATAGGATGATTTATATATATATATATATATATATATATATATATATATATATGTATATTATTAGTAGTAGGTAATAATAATAATAATAATAATTTGACGCTTACTTAAGGGGAAATCAATCGCTGGGGTATTGACAACTTTTTGTGGGTAGTCTAATGACACGCGATCTAGAAGTTATAGAAAATAATATCTAATGATTGGATAATGAAGTTGGATTTGAATTAGTTTTAGGGGAGCCATACAAAATATGGCTGGGGACCACTGCTCTATTGTATTTAGGGTTGCTAAACGTTCCGCATTTGAACCCAAAATCAAGCATTATTAAGCATTGTTTTAATAAAAAAATTCTAATTTTGCTTGTTGTAACCTTTGGCGAAAGTTAATTAAAAATTTCTGGAGATAGAGTTCCAGTAAATACGTTTAGATTTTACGTGATAAGTTTTCTTTTTGAATTGAAATTTACCCACACACAAAGTGTTTATTTATTATATATATTTTTTCTTCTTAAATGAACTTGAAAATTCACAGAATATTATTTCTAGTTAACTTGAAAATAAAATCATTATATATGTAAAAAATGAACAATGAATAATCCATATTCATTTTTACATAAGAACCAAAATCGCTTAACGCGAGTTTGGATAATAATTTTACTTGTAGCTTCCTATTTTTGTTCGTGTCACAACCCTACGATCTACCATATCTATGGTTTAGTCGTATCCATTTTCCATTTGTTATAGAAGTTATTATAATTAATTATGAATTGTCTTGCATCTCACCCTCGACCCTAGATTATGCATACACATTGCATGTAACAGGATTGGAACCCGTAGTTGTACTTCTTAGTCATTACTACCCACTCTTCGTCTCTAATTCGTTCTTGTAAATCTTCCTAATAATGATTTGTACTATACGTAAAAATTCAATAACTATGACGTCACATTTTCCCGTCATTTATTTCCCTTCATCATATATCTAGTATTCAATGTATGAAAATTCTTTAACATCATACTAAGGACGAAACACTCTATAGAAGTCATTATTTATATGTTATGTAGTATAAATATACTATTATTCGACCATATCTCCCGCCCCCATACGTCCATATCTTATCTTGACCATTATCGTATGTCAATTTTATTAAATATTCAATTTTCATGCTTTCGTTCGAAAACGCAAAAATACGTTCTCGTATTATTTTTTTCATTATTATTTTTTATTATATCACCTCCCGCATTGAATTCATAAATGCTTCGTAAGTTATAAAATTCCGCTAACTGGCAGAAGTGAGCGCTTCTAAGATAAAATATCTCCTTTCCCTCTGATTTCAAATTTATAACATATTATGTCGTATATAAATTATCTCGTATGTGCCCATGTACTTTGTATTATATTTCTAACATCTTAATTGTCTATTAATATGAAACACTGTAACAAAACAAAATTATAGTAACTGTTTAATTATAATTAACTGTAATACTTTAATTTAATATAATGTAATGTACTAAATGACGTAGTCAATGTACTTTAATGGAATTGTAATTAAACAATAATAAGTGAATATGAATTAATTGGTAATTGTAATCGTAATTGTAATGAACCAAAATTAATACGTATGCAGTCATGTACTCAAATTGTACTTATGCACTAATACGAAATTATATCGCTTTCAGGAATGTAGAATCGGCGATACTGTTGTTATTTTTTATTATTATTTTTCCGTTGGCATAAATTTTGATGTGCTTTCTACTTTGCCAAATAATTGATGACCTGTTGTTTTTTAAAATCTCATAATCATTTTTAGATTTAGCTTAATAATGAATCCTGAGTAACTTTTGCCATGTCATGTTTTGTATACATTCTTTCTTCGTTATAAAAGATGAAGTCATGTCTTGCCTAAGCATTTAATTGTAAATCTTAAACCTTTAATTTTTACTCATATGCATATTTTAGTGTAAAGATGCATAGTTCAATTTCCACTTTTAGTTAACTTGGCAGATCATGATAACATCAGATCTGAAAATACGCAATTTAAGATAAAAATATGGCTTCATCTTCAAATATCTTGTTTATTCGTTTAAACCTTACTACAGCTAAAAGATTTACTTTCTTTTCAAATATTGTGCAAAAATAATGCAGCCTCTTCAACATTTAATAATGATGATGTTAGTAAAATTGCGGTATATAAGGCCCACCAATTTCTTCCATGTTTGTTCTGATTCCAACTACGAGGCTGAGCATTACCTCTAACAGTTTAGGAGTAAAACACAGTAAGAAAAAGTCTTTATCTTCTCCTTCGAGCCGTGCTCTCTTCAGAAAACTTAGTCATTAGAATCTCCAGATAAGCTACAAGAAGAATCGGAGAGAAACCTCAAAGAATTTAATAAGCCTCTCAGAATCCTCCGAGCCACTAAAGAAGAACTCGGAGAGTAGTATAGAAGAAACTACTGCAAGTAACAGATCCGTTGCTGCCTCCTAACCAGAACCCCCCCGTCGAATCCGAACCGACTCAGGCCATAAAGGGCGGGTTAACAGTTGGCGCCCTATTGCCAGGATGAGAAGATTATTTTAAGAAGAAGAATATTTTAACCAGAAGATTTTAACCAGAAGATTTTAACCAGAAGATGTTTAACAAGAAGATGTTTAACAAGAAGATGTTTAACAAGAAGATGTTTAACAAGAAGATTTTTAAGAAGAGGCCAATCTTTGGCCAAGATAGAAATTACCCTGCATCAGGATTAAAAGATTATTTTAAGAAGAAGATTACTTTAAGAAGAAGATTACTTTAAGAAGATTTTTAAGAAGAGGCCACTCTTTGGCCAAGATAGAAATTACCCTGCCTCAGGATAAAACCAGTTGACCGGCGTGTCACGACTTCTAGTTCGTAACATCCACCCTTGAACCGGTGCGTCACGACTCCAAGTTCTTCACGCCTAGTTTTCATCCAGGAACAAGTAGCCAGCAAGACGTCTTCAGGACACGTCTCTAAGAATTTCGCCGTAGGAATCTTGTTAAGTAAGAGTTGTTTTTTTTAAGAAATTTATAAACACTTGAAAAGTCACTATTATTAACAGTTAATAATGAGTATCAAGTCAGAATTTACAAGAAACACAGTGAACATTCCATACACCAGTGATACACTTTTTTTTAGTGAAACAGTTATTGTAAGAGAGTTAATTGTAACAGAGATAATTGCAAGAGAGTTAATTTCAAGAGAGTTATTTTCAGTTATATTCAGTATAGAATAATTTTATTTTATGTATCAAACATAATAGTATCGTACCTTCGTGTACATTAGAATGAAATATTGTTTACCTTTTTTTTATTTTTTGTTTGCAAATTTTTTTTCAATTACTGAATTGAATTGACTTGCAAATTAAGAGAGAGAGTTTACAGAGAGTTTTATTTGAAGTCAGAAGGTTGCGCCAAGACGGGCAACCGCCCCAGAGATTTATAGGAATACTTGACAAGCGTTCAAGTTAGTTTCAGAATACTTGACAAGCGTTCAAGTTAGTTTCAGAATACTTGACAAGCGTTCAAGTTAGTTTCAGAATACTTGACAAGCGTTCAAGTTAGTTTCAGAATACTTGACAAGCGTTCAAGTTAGTTTCAGAATACTTGACAAGCGTTCAAGTTAGTTTCAGAATACTTGACAAGCGTTCAAGTTAGTTTCAGAATACTTGACAAGCGTTCAAGTTAGTTTCAGAATACTTGACAAGCGTTCAAGTTAGTTTCAGAATACTTGACAAGCGTTCAAGTTAGTTTCAGAATACTTGACAAGCGTTCAAGTTAGGTTCAGAATACTTGATAGAGTTCAAGTTAGGTTCAGAATACTTGACAGATTCGAAGTCAGAGTTATATTCGAAGTCAGAGTTATATTCGAAGTCAGAGTTATATTCGAAGTCAGAGTTATATTCGAAGTCAGAGTTATATTCGAAGTCAGAGTTATATTCGAAGTCAGAGTTATATTCGATGCAGCAGCAGATGTTTATTAAAAATATCGACGCCGACTTTTTAAAATGCATCTGTGAAATCTGTCTTAACGTTATAAATTGCAATGTATCAATGAAAACCCATCAGAAGGCTCGCCTACGCCGCTACAAGAACATAATACGTGCACTCGCTCGTAAAAGTCAAACTGTAGCGAAGAAAAAACGAATTATTGTACAAACAGGAGGGTCATTTCTCCCCATCTTATTTTCAGTTTTGGGTCCTTTACTGACTAGATTATTATAATGAAGAAAGTGGTAGTGATTCCCCACGAGGTGTACGCTTCACTGCAAAGGAATCCAGACACGGATCTAGATCCCCGTAAAAGCAGACTTAAAAGAATGGAAAGCGAATTGCTAGCCCTATTAAACAGTGAAAATCACCTGATGAGAAAAGAATCTTATGCCAAGATAATTGCAAGAGAGTTAATTTCAAGAGAGTTATTTTCAGTTATATTCAGTATAGAATAATTTTATTTTATGTATCAAACATAATAGTATCGTACCTTCGTGTACATTAGAATGAAATATTGTTTACCTTTTTTTTATTTTTTGTTTGCAAATTTTTTTTCAATTACTGAATTGAATTGACTTGCAAATTAAGAGAGAGAGTTTACAGAGAGTTTTATTTGAAGTCAGAAGGTTGCGCCAAGACGGGCAACCGCCCCAGAGATTTATAGGAATACTTGACAAGCGTTCAAGTTAGTTTCAGAATACTTGACAAGCGTTCAAGTTAGTTTCAGAATACTTGACAAGCGTTCAAGTTAGTTTCAGAATACTTGACAAGCGTTCAAGTTAGTTTCAGAATACTTGACAAGCGTTCAAGTTAGTTTCAGAATACTTGACAAGCGTTCAAGTTAGTTTCAGAATACTTGACAAGCGTTCAAGTTAGTTTCAGAATACTTGACAAGCGTTCAAGTTAGTTTCAGAATACTTGACAAGCGTTCAAGTTAGTTTCAGAATACTTGACAAGCGTTCAAGTTAGTTTCAGAATACTTGACAAGCGTTCAAGTTAGGTTCAGAATACTTGATAGAGTTCAAGTTAGGTTCAGAATACTTGACAGATTCGAAGTCAGAGTTATATTCGAAGTCAGAGTTATATTCGAAGTCAGAGTTATATTCTTTTAAGTCTGCTTTTACGGGGATCTAGATCCGTGTCTGGATTCCTTTGCAGTGAAGCGTACACCTCGTGGGGAATCACTACCACTTTCTTCATTATAATAATCTAGTCAGTAAAGGACCCAAAACTGAAAATAAGATGGGGAGAAATGACCCTCCTGTTTGTACAATAATTCGTTTTTTCTTCGCTACAGTTTGACTTTTACGAGCGAGTGCACGTATTATGTTCTTGTAGCGGCGTAGGCGAGCCTTCTGATGGGTTTTCATTGATACATTGCAATTTATAACGTTAAGACAGATTTCACAGATGCATTTTAAAAAGTCGGCGTCGATATTTTTAATAAACATCTGCTGCTGCATCGAATATTAAAAAGCACCCTCCCACATACATTGATGAGTAAAGGCTTAAGTCTTTATAATCTATTGAATGAGGATCCAGCCATACAATGGACCGATACAGGCGAGATCATTGTGGAAGGATCAAAGGTACAGGGATCGAATATCGTAGACATTGTCCATGATCTGGTGAGAAAGTGGGATAGGCCATCACCATCAGGATGGAAGCATATTAAAGCAAGACTACAACAAATAAATGTCCCTAAAACGTTGATAGGAAATCTGAACAGGTTAAAAGACTTGGAACATGCAACGCATGTGACACAATTGAAGGAGCCGTCATCCCCGGCGGTAACACCTTTGAAGAGGAGCAAGAAGAGGTTAAACCAACCCTACCCACGTGCCTCTAAAATACGCAAATGGCTAACGTATTAACTAAACGCTATTATGACATTTCTAACCCATCCTCTTACGGCGGCGTAGATAGACTGTACAGAAGTGTTTACGGAGTAGGAAAAAAAGATGTTGAAAGATTTTTGAGGGAGCAGGACGCTTATGCGCTTCATGAGCCTGTGAGAAAAAGGTTTAAAACAGCCAAGACAACGGCTTCCTCGATTGATTCTATTTGGCAAGCAGATTTAACAGACACGCAAAGATATTCTGTGTATAACGATGGTTACCGCTACATTCTATTCATAATAGACGTATTCTCTAGATATCTGTGGCTAGTTCCTCTGAAAAATAAATCACCTGAAACAGTTGCTAAAGCCACCAAAACGCTAATGTTAAAAGAAAACAGGGTTCCTGGCTATTTTTGTACGGATATGGGGAAGGAATTTATAGGTCGTGCTTTTCAGAACATGTTGACAGAGTTTAATATCAGCTATTACACAACCAATTCTATACATAAGGCTTCTTTAGCTGAAAGAGTTCAGCGCACCATAAAGGAACGCATGCACCGTTATTTTACACATAAAAACACATACAGATTTCTAGACATTCTGGAATCATTGGCATCATCCTACAACCGCTCACACCATCGCACGATTGGGACAACACCTAACGAAGTTTCAGAAAGAGGTACGCTCCCGAGAAGAGATGGATCACCAACACCACTATCACATTCGGTGCGCTTCAAAATCAATGATTATGTAAGGCTGTCGCGTTCGGGGAATAAATTCGCAAAGGGTTTTGAGCAAGGATGGACACGCGAGATTTTTAAAGTTAGGGCTATGAGACCTAAAGGTGAGATAATGATGTATTACATTGAAGATTTGAATGGGGAAGAAATCTCAGGAGGTTTTTACCGCGAGGAAATGCAGAAAGTTGCGTTTAATTTAGGAAAAAATGTGTTTAAAATTGAGAAAATTTTAGGAAGCAAAGGTTCAGAAAAGAGAAAAATGTACCTGGTGAAATGACTAGGGTACCCAGAAAGCTTCAACTCCCCATTATGTGAAGATATCTTTGGTTCATTTAAGAGGAATAACATTTAAAACGATTGCCATAAAAAATTTCGATTTTAGCATAATGGCGATAAGACGTAAAACCAAATAACATTGATTGCCGTAAAAGAAATTTCGATTTTTGGCGAGTATCTAAATGAAGTATTTGTCGAGATACTACAACCCTCCATATATATATATAAATCGAATTATAGACACTTACATTTCTATGGTAGTCCCTTGCGTCGGATTGTAAGGAGCGTCACTGCAAATATCTTCAACGGTTTGCGTTGGAAATAATTCATCACGGTCAATCGCGTTAGAAAGATTAATTGCAGTTAATGCTGCAGTGTCACCTTCTTCATACAAATCCGGGGAGACGTACAGGTCCATGGTGGAGGGAATGGTTATTCACTGACGCGAAAATAGCTACTGTTACTCCAAACTGAAAAATATCCCCCTTTATTGCGTCGGATTGTAAGGAGCGTCACTGCAAATATCTTCAACGGTTTGCGTTGGAAATAATTCATCACGGTTAATCGCGTTAAAAAGATTAATTGCAGCTAATGCTGCAGTGTCACTTTCTTCATACAAATCCGGGGAGACGTACAGGTCCATGATGGAGGATTTGTGACATTGCTGACTGATCAGTATATCCTCCGTATTCATGACACGAGATTCTTCAAAAGATTGTATAACACGTGTCAAATCCTCATCGGACCTTAAAGGAATAATGTTCATTCTTTTAAAACATATACAGAGTATACAGACAGATCCCCATTATGTGAAGATATCTTTGGTTCATTTAAGAGGAATAACATTTAAAACGATTGCCATAAAAAATTTCGATTTTAGCATAATGGCGATAAGAGGTAAAACCAAATAACATTGATTGCCATAAAAAAAATTTCGATTTTTGGCGAGTATCTAAATGAAGTATTTGACGAGATACTACAACCCTCCATATATATATATAAATCGAATTATAGACACTTACATTTCTATGGTAGTCCCTTGCGTCGGATTGTAAGGAGCGTCACTGCAAATATCTTCAACGGTTTGCGTTGGAAATAATTCATCACGGTCAATCGCGTTAAAAAGATTAATTGCAGTTAATGCTGCAGTGTCACCTTCTTCATACAAATCTGGGGAGACGTACAGGTCCATGGTGGAGGGAATGATTATTCACTGACGCGAAAATAGCTACTGTTACTCCAAACTGAAAAATATCCCCTTTTATATGCACAATCGCCAAGCTCCGCCCCAAAAGACCAGATGTTCGTAGTGATTGGTTGCCAGTGTAGCTGGGTGGAGCTATGATGTGTACCAATCCGCTATAACGGGGCCGGACGAGTAATGACATCTTTATATTTTCTCAAAGAAATATATCCTAATTATATTTTTAAAAAAGCATTCGGTTTCCGCGTTAAACTGTGGGTCTAAGGCGGAGTGAAAACCTTAACCGTTGTTACAATTCGAGCTAGTTGTTATTATTATTATTAAAGAGAAAATCATGCATGCTTTTCGGTCATACTACTGCCTCGGATCAAATGATCCTGTTATTTTAAATCCGGTTCAATAATCCTGCTATGTTGAAATGTGGAAGAGTAAGCAACGACCCCATCGATGAGATGTATTTCTGAATCCACGTTAAACTGGAGGTCTAAGGTCGGGTGAAAAGCTTACCAATTCGGCGAGAAAGAGTTAATTATTATTGCTACATAGAAAAAATCGTGCATTACGATGTTTTTCGGTCATACTACTACCTCGGATCAAATGATCCTGTTAATTTAAATTCGGTTCAATAATCCTGTTATGTTGAAATGTGGAAGAGTAAGCAACGACCCCCATCGACGAGATGTATTTCTGAATCCACGTTAAACTGGAGGTCTAAGGTCGGGTGAAAAGCTTACCAATTCGGCGAGAGTTAATTATTATTGCTACATAGAAAAAATCGTGCATTACGATGTTTTTAGGTCATACTACTGCCTCGGATCAAATGATCCTGTTATTTTAAATCCGGTTCAATAATCCTGTTATGTTGAAATGTGGAAGAGTAAGCAACGACCCCCATGGACGAGATGTATTTCTGAATCCACGTTAAACTGGAGGTCTAAGGTCGGGTGAAAAGCTTACCAATTCGGCGAGAAAGAGTTAATTATTATTGCTACATAGAAAAAATCGTGCATTACGATGTTTTGTAAAAACAAAACTCTCTCTCTCTTTATATATATATAGAAAGAAAAGAGCATTCGGTTTCCACGTTAAACTGTGGGTCTAAGGCGGAGTGAAAAGCTTTCCAATTCGGCGAGAAAGAGTTAATTATTATTACAACTGTTACAAATTACAGTTGTAATAATAATATATATATATATATATATATATATATATATAATTGTGGGTATATCTAAGAAATGGAGTAAAGAGAGGTTTTGGTCGAGGTGACAGAAGAAAGGCAAAATTATGGTCAGAAAAAAAAAGCCTCTGGCAATTAGGTGATTCGATTTAGCCCAGACTGTCGGTATCCCTTTCCTCGTGTGCGTGTGTGTGTGTGTGCGCACGAGTTGTTCATAACACAGCTGGGGAATGTACGAGCATGCTTTTTGGTTTTAATTCGGCGAAATTCAATTTATATATATATATATATATATATATATATATATAAACACAGATGGGGTTCGATTGATTAACTATATAAATATATTGTGGTATTTTATATGGTTGAATCTTCCAATTGATTAACTATATAAATATATTGTGGTGTTTTATATGGTTTGTGCACACGAGTGGTTCATTAGTTTATTATATATACAAGCGCAGATGGGTGGGGGAATGACGATCGTATGTTTTGAATTGTTTCGCAAATTTTCTTTTCCGTTCGTTTTTCCCACTGATATTCGTGACTTAAATATTTATAATAAAAATTAAGTGTGTAAAAATTATTTATTTAATAAACAGAATTTAATTGGATTCATCGATTAACTACCGTCATATAAATATATATTGTGGTACACTATTTAAATGGATGATTAATATATGGCTTTTGCTATCTGGAATACATGGCACTATCTGGCAACTGAATACATGGCGGTATCTGGCAACTCAGCCAGAATAGAGGTTTATAAAAGACCGAGAGACGACTGACGGAGTCATTACAAGCTCGGCTCCCAGCCGAGCAAGGACCTCTGGTCCTTCTCTTTCTGGCCCTTTGGGAAAACCCCTTAGAGGCCTCTTAGGTTAGTTAAACGAAAATAGCTTGGGGGAGAACTCCGCCTCCAAGTTGCATGCCTTGCAATCAAAGGCACCTACTCTCTCTCTCTCCTTCAGGTGTACCCCTCCCCCCCTTGGCTCAGCCAACTGACTGATTCAGCCAACTGGCTGATTAGGAGCCTATAAGACAACGTCTACTCGGCTGAAGTCTTAATATGCACTTGGCTCCTGCCAGGTGAACACCTCTCCTCCTTTCTCTCCTTTCTGGCCCTTTGGGGGGAATAGCTTGGGGGAGAACTCCGCCTCCAAGTTGCATGCCCCTTGCAACCCCGGTTGGCAACAAAGGGCCCTTTTGGTGATATTTTTTTATTTTGTATTTTTTGTAAAAAAAAAAAATTGCAACACCCCCACCCCCTTTGCAACACTCCACCCCATTTGCAACAACCCCCACCCCACTTTGCAACATTACGTAATCACTTGCAACATTCCTGCACTCTAACCTTTTGCGGATATACTACTTATCTGTATCAGGGGTTTCCAAACCAGGGGTCGCAAGCTTCATCATAAAGGGTCGCATAGAGCTCATGGGGTCGATGGGGTCACCTGAGCCTTTGCAACGGTCACAATTAATTTTTATTAGGTCAGGAGTCAAGGGAGAACAAGAGGCAGCTTTCTCTTCAATGGTGTGTATAAAATCTAATTACCGTAACCGTATTTCAAACTTCAACTTTGAAAACTGTATGTTGTGTTCCTTAACCACATACACACCCAGGTAAAGAAAATTAATAAAATGATCATGTACACATGTATTGGCTTGTCTTGTGTCGGTTACTTGCAATAATATTACATATTACAGAGTTGCAACTTGTTTTTACAGAGTTCAATAATTATATATATAAAAAACATGTCAGTGTTTATTTTTAGACTCCTCATTGATATGGCGGATTTTCAGTAATAATAAATATATCAGAATTGTTACTTGTTTTTCCAGAGTTAAATAAATATATATATAAAAAAATGCCAGTGTTTGTTTTTAGACTCCTCATGGACATGGCCACGTTTTCTATATTAAAAGTTACGGAGTTGTAACTTGTTTTTACATAGCTTAAAAATAAAATGAGTAAATAAATTTTATATATATATACAGGGTGTTTGAAAACTTTCTGTGCAAATTGTACATGCAAACATGCATGACACTGGTCGGGGGAGAAACGTGCGCACTCCTGACATGGAAGAAGAAATCCTACGGCGATTTGAGGACAATCCAAGCGCAAGCACGCGAGGTGTTGCACGTATCCTCGGTGTGAACCACGACCTGGTCTGGAGAGTGTTGCACGATTGTCCTCAAATCGCCGTAGGATTTCTTCTTCCATGTCAGGAGTGCGCACGTTTCTCTCCCGACCAGTGTCATGCATGTTTGCATGGAATGAATGTTCCAGTTTCTCGCAGTCGCCGATGCAAATGCGCAAACGTTTGGTGGTTTGGCACACGTCTGTTTGGGAAGCGCTGTCGGTACAACCTCACAGCAGCTCTTCCGTTTCCATTGGCAGCCCCATACACCATATGCATGTCAGCCATCTCAGCAGTCGTGAAGCGCTCCATGTTACGCGTACTAAGTCCGATTTAAGAATGCCCGCGGCAAGCGCGAGTCTAGCCCACTTCACCTTTTAGCCAATTGCAGCGGCGCCCTCTCGCGCCGAATGTGACGTCAGTGGACATACACTTATAGACGAAAAGGGTTTGTCTTGGTGTTGCCTATCCCCCATTACAATTTGTACAGAAAGTTTTCAAACACCCTGTGTATATATATATATATATATATATATATATATATATATATATATATATATATATATGTATGTGTGTATATATATTATATATATATATGTATGTATGTATGTATGTGTATATATTGTCCACCTTAACTTGGCCGAGAAAATATGAGCACACCAACACAGTGCTTTTCCTAAAAACGTTTATTAATTTAAACTTTTTTAATTTACGGGTGAGAAATATAAATTACTGTTAATTTAACCTTAGAGAGAGAGAGAGAGAGAGAGAGCAAATCAAGTATGTACTTACGTGACTCTTACTAAGTTATCCGGCCTTAATTTATATAATTTGGGACTGAAATCTATCATATCTTATGCCTATCACTAGGGCGGTCAAAAGTCAATAAAGTCAAATTGTTTCCTATGGGGCACTTTTCGCTGAAACGACTGAAAATGCAATAAAAACACCTGTAGGGGGTATATTACCAAAGTTAATAGGTCAACCAAAAGTCAACTTTTACCTGTTAGGTCAAAAAATAGCAATGAGGTAAATAAAGTCAATTTTTTGGAATAAATAATTAAAATAACTAAAAATTGTTTGCTGAAATAGGAACTCCTCCAGAACAGATTGTAACACGTTGGGCAAGCTGGCTGAACGCTGCTTTTTATTATGCAGACAATTTTCCAAATGTGAAGACAATTGTGGAAAATTTTGAAGATGAAGGAATCATTGTTCAGAAGGCTAAAGAGTGTGTTGCTAATGAAAAACTGCCAAAGCAACTAATGTCAATCAAAATGAATTATAGTTTGATTGCTAGCTTAGTGACTAGGATGGAAGCATCTGATTGCACCATTAGAGAGGCATATGAAACCATTTCTTCTATCAACCTTGGCGAAGATATGTGTTCAGTCAAACAATACATTGAAACAAGACTCAAGACAAATGGTATTTGTGAAATAATTAACCTCAGTAGACCTGAAATCTCACCAACAGTTTATGGTCAGCTTTTGCAATGTCAACCAACAACTGCCGCTGTAGAGAGATCTTTCTCCATGCTTAATAAATTATTAAGTAAGGATCGCAATTTTTTGCCAGAAAATGTCGGCAAATACTTCATAATTTACCACAATCGGTCAACTGATGTAGAAGAGCAAGAATAAGTAATTAAAGTATCGTTTTTATTATTGAAAGTAAAGGCAACTTTATAAGTCAATTTTTTCAATTCGTAAGGTCAACTTTCTTAATTTTTTCGGTCAACTTTTGACTGCCCTACGGCTATCACAAAAGGAAGGAATCTGGTTGTTGGTATCAAAATGTCCCCGAAAAGGGCACTCAACCTAAACTGTCATACATTTTTATATTGGTTAAAAAAAGGCTGCACTGTAAACTTTTACATGATTACTTACCTTTTTGAAACCTCTCCCAAGAGGTTATAGGCAATGATCACTTTTATCACCGTTCAATCAAATTAATTAACATAACATTAATTACGTTCCATTTAATTAATAAATCAATAAAAATACCCGTATTAAACTCCGTTTACAACAGTATTATATATACAGGGTGTAATAAAAGTCCGTTCTCATAGGGAAATAAGATATAAAAGAATTGAACGAGAAAAAGTTTTAACTATACATTACAAACAATAAATACAGGGTGGGGCACGGGAATCAAGTGTTTTTTGAATAGCTAGTAATCGGCCATTAGGAATGGGAGGGGCGTGCGGTAGGTAGCATTCCATTCCTGGGTTCATAGCATTTAACTTTAACTAACACTCACCTTTATCTTTCAGATGCCATCATGGAGCAGTGGACGTTAGAACACCGCATGTTCGCGTATGATCATTTTGTTAGGAGTGGCGAGTCAGTGACAGCAGTTCAGCGTGCGTTTCGCCGCAGATTCAACATTCATCGAAATGACTCTGTTCCCGCTCGTGACACAATCTTACGTTGGGTTAACAATCTTCGAACAGGAGGCTCAATAATGAAAACAAAACCGAAGGGGCCGCAACGCACTGTGCGTACTCCAGAGAACGTTGAAAGGGTCAGACAAGCGATGTTGCAAAGCCCAGGCCGCTCTGCTCGGAGACATTCAGCTGCACTCGGAATCAGCAATCGTACTGTTAGACGGATTTTGCATGAAGAATTACATTTTCACCCATACAAGTTAGCGGTGGTGCAGGAATTGAATGTAAACGATTGCCCCAACGACTGAATTTTGCACAGGAAATGCTTGCACTTTATGAGCAGAATGAAAACATGATTGTGGTAATGAGTGATGATGAAGCCCATTTCCACCTTAATGGGGCCGTCAACAATCAAACTGTCGGTATTGGGCTGCTGAAAATCCGCGACAACTCCATGAAAAACCGCTGCATAGCCCTAAGGTTACAGTGTGGTGCGCGGTGGGAAAGTTTGGCGTCATCGGTCCCTATTTCTTCGAACAAAATGGGGTTACCGTTACCATAACATCTGGGCGTTACATTGAGATGGTGAACACCTTTTTCATCCCTGAGTTACGAAGAAGGCGTATTGCTCGTCGACATTTGTGGTTTCAGCAAGATGGGGCCACGCCACACACCGCCAGAGCGTCAATGGCTGTTCTTCGCCCCCTGTTTCCCAACCATCTCATTTCGAGATTTGGTGACATTGCATGGCCCCCTCGGTCCCCTGACTTGTCCACATGTGACTTCTTTCTATGGGGGTACCTCAAGTCACGTGTCTACGAGGACAAGCCCCGTACATTAGATGCATTGAAGGAAGCGATCCGTCAACAAATCATCCAAATCAACAGAGACCTGGTGGGAAGAGTGGAGGCCAATTTTCGTAAACGCCTTCAACAATGCGTCGACGGCCAAGGACATATGCCAGATATAATTTTCGGTACATGATTATTATGACATGAAATGCTATGTTCTTACGAATGTTGTTCTACCAATATATTTTTTTTACAAAAATAAATATCATTTTCCTGATTATTCCAAAAACACTTGGTTCCCGTGCCCCACCCTGTACAATGAACTTGCCAATTAATCCAGTATATGCTCAAATTGCATTCCATGTAGCCGTTGATACATTTCTATTCGTCTTTGTAAGCCGTCGGTTACGCTATGAGGTGTTTCCGCACTAATTCTGTTACACTGATCTGTAATTTTTTCTTTTAACTGTTGGATTGTTCGAGGTCTTGACTCATAAACAACGGACTTTAAATGGACTCACAAGATGTCAACTCGGGTTAAGTGCCACGTAATATATACAAACTCATCACCATCAATTCTGTTATATCTTATTTCCCTATGAGAACGGACTTTTGTTACACCCTGTATGAATAAAATACGTCATTCATGTCGCACCTAATAGTCTTTATATACGGGCTACTCCAGCCATAGTATAGTGTAGGACCTATTACTGATCAACCCAAGCTATATTTACACAGGTATAGTGCTAAATAAACTTTGGTATTAGTATGATAGATCTCGGGGAATAAAGCTTATACTTCCAGTCTATTGATAGAACGCGTGTTCGGCATGACATAAATTTTTTCTTCTAGTGAAATTCCTAAACGCACATGCCTGGGGAACTCAGGCTTTCTTTTTCGAAGCTAATTTAAACTGGAGGTTATATTACCAGAGAAAAGGTACAACCAACTTTATAGTGATGAAATATATGAATTAATTCTATACTTTACCTCAGAGCTTCGGAAATTGGAAAAGAAATTAAACCATGGTATGGAGCATCTTTCAATGTACAGGTCATGACACAATTTAAGGTTTTGGGACGATTCCCTCGGGGTCGTATGCGCCACTGAATTATATGCGATGAGAAAGCAACATTTTACTTTCAAAAAGTGGTATAGAGAAAATGTACCTGAATCTTGCCAAAAGATTCCATTTATTTTTATCGAATACCATAATTATAACGGACTATATCGTGGCTGGTGTCGTAACGCCGCTTCCCGTTGATTAGCGAAGTTAAGCGACATTGGGTTTGAGTGACGTTCAGATGGGGAACCGTCTTCTGCGTTCATATTACGTAGCGACCCGTGGTTCCGATCCAATAGGTATAGGTTTCCTTCGTCATATGACCTCAGATGTTGCGAAAGAGGTTGGAAAACTCTTAATTTTTACATTTTTATATAAGTTTATATAAACTTATTATGTAGGTATAAATCTAGTACATCTGTAGAGCTTCATGAAAAAGAAAAATGAGCTCAAATGACTTAAAATAGATAGTTCTAATAATAATGTTAACCCTCCGTCGATGACCTTGGGTGGTTCGAAGTTGACGGAGCTTTGGTTAGGTGGCAGCAACGGATTTCTCACTCTCGCAATAATTTCATTTGTACTACACTCCGATTTTTCTTCATGTAGCGGATCGGAGGATTCTGTGAACCCTTACTACGTTATTGATCGATTCCACGATTCTTCTTGTAACGCAACAAAGAAGTTTGTGAAGCAGTGCTGGTCTCAAACTTAATATCTACTGCAGAGCTTTCCAAACTTTTCACGTTGGCGACACACTATTTAAGCATAAAAATTTTCACGACACATTAATTAATTTTTGTTATCAAATATCAAATATCAGATAATTTTTCAGTAGGTGGTTTATCTTGTAGCCGATTTGGTTGATAGAAAAATCAAAATTTTCAAAATACAAAAAACACTAATGTGTCGCGACACACAGTTTGGAAAGCTCTGATCTACTGATTTCTAACTTAACTGTTTCTTGAAGATGCTGTGCTATTCTAAAACTAAATTTTCTTGGAGGAGACAGGACTCAAAAGGAGAAGATAAAGATATCCTTTTCGTGAATTTTATGTTTCTAAATATTACGGGTAATGCTTCAGCCTCTGGGTCAGATCAGACAGAATGCAATAATAATTTGAAAGATTACAATGGCTTATATACGATTTAATTTGGTGAAGTCATTATTATTGAATGTTAACTTGTTTTTTTCGATTCTTAGTTGGCTGAATTCTTTTGCTAACTCAATCCATATTATGTGGATCTTGCAGAAACTGATAAAACAAAATATTTGAAGATGAAGGCAAATTCTGCTGTAACAGTACACTGAAAAATCTGATGTTATCATTATTTGCCGGCCCTGTCAACTAAAACTGGAAATTAAGATATATATTTTATTAAATTTAAATGTAGAAAATTTTAAATTAAATACTGATTCAGGATATGACTTCATCTTTTATGATTTTAGAGAGAATAAAAAAAATGAACATTGCAGAATTTAACAAGATTACATTATTAACTTTAATATAAAAAATGATTAGGTAATTAAAAAAAAAAGAAATAATTCATCAAGTATTGGATAGGAAATTACTTAGCCAAAATAAAATAGAAAGAAAATTAAAATTTTAATTTTTTTCCAAACTTGCATGAATTTTATATACAGTTAGAGTCTCATGCGAGCTTGGACTTCATATGCAACAAATGAATGTTAGAATTAGCATTTTTACAATAATATTCAGTCTGCAGGATCAGGAACTGGCAAAAGGATCAGGCCCACTAATGCGACTCATTGCTCTAACTCCTCTATTATTATTATTAACACTTTATCAGCATCATCGCGATTCGAGCCCCCGACCTTCAGTGCTTACACTTCGCTTATATGGAAACAGTACTTACCCACTGATCTACAAAATGCTGGTGGTATTTGTCCTAGGTTAAAGTTTATCCAGGGTGTACAATCCTGGGCAAAATTAGTCTCCGTAAAGTTATTATAATGTATAGCAAAATATGTTATCCGTAGTTCGTATGAACGTCGCAATATTTACTACATTACGTTTACTACACACGAAGGGATACCAAATCCCCAAACTCAAAACCCAAAATCGGAATATTTAACCACCGAATAAGGTCTAACATCTGCAAATGCTCCCTGTCAAAATGACAGTTTTTAATTAACATATTTACCGTCGTGAAAGCAAATATTTTATAATTTTTATACTTTGGTGTTGTATTTAACGTCACAAGCAAATGTATACCTAAATATATGTTTAAGTGTACTCAGTCCATATACATATATACTGTGTGTGTGTGTGTGTGTGTATATACACATATATATATATATATATATATATATATATATATATATATATATATATAACTAGTTTCCAAAAGACCACAGAAAAGTTACAGGAATCAAAGGTGAAGTTTTCAAGAGAAGACTAGATGCCTGGCTCAGAATGGTACCAGATGAGCCGGGTGTACATGGCTATATGTGGTGGACAGCGCAAGAAAGCAAATCGCTCCTCCACCAAGCCAGGCCTACAGGGGGGCCTCCAGCTTGACCTTCGTGTGAAGAGAGACCAACACGCAACATCAACGAGGTGTTTATGTATATACAGTATATATATATATATATATGTGTAGAACAGCAAGTAATTCGAGTGCATTGTTTAACCATATGTACAGGTATAATCATAGTATAAAATGGGATTGTTCTAAAGCGCTAGTTGAAAAACAGATAATTAAAAATAATATTCTAGAATGTGCATTTATCCATTTTAAAAATGACAATATCCTGTGAAAATACCTTTTGCCTTTAATCAACTCTTGTTAATATAATCATGTGCTAATCTTTTTATTTCTCTGTCCCGTTGTACATATGTATATATTTTCGTCATCTCGCACTCATTCCTTCACGAGGTGTACTTTTGAATACACAAAAGGCCTTTGAATAATTTTTCTTTTTCCCTCTGAGTTTCCAACTAATATATATATATATATATATATATATATATATATATATATATATATATATATATATATATATATATATATATATATATATATATATTTTAAAAACTTAAGTTTGTATTTTTTTCAAAGCTAATTTTTCAGAATGTCTGCGGAACATCACCAAGTTTTGGGACACGGTCTAGTTCAGATAAGATCAGATTTGATAACTGATGGCTTTATCGGAAGGAAGATTCGTCTTTGGAAGTGTTAGTACATAGTTTGGTTTCTCTGCCATTAGAAGAGACGTTTATTAAGTTTCTCGTTCTGAGGACGCTTCACAGCGAGTATGGAACTAAATTCAATCGTGTCATTATTGGAGTAGATTCTAGAGAAGGAAGTAATATCAATTTAAATTTTGAAAGTGTTACTATTTCTTCCATTTATCAGTTACTGCAGTATCGTTTCCTTTATTCTTTTGTTTCTCAATTAATTTGAAATTTCTGTTACAAATAATTATATTTTATAATAACGATAAGTGGCCGGTATTGCGCATTGTTTTTATAAAGGAAGCAGGGCCCGAGGGCGAATGCCCACAAAAATGCTCCCCCCCCCGCCCCACACATAGAAAAAGAGAGCCAAAATCAAGGTCTAGGGTTTTCGAGATGCCTGGACACTCTGCGTTTGAATGATTGGAGGTCATAGACAGAGGGAAAGATGGTAAAGGATGATTATATCTTACATCATACATCTGGTTACAATGATAAAACTATTATATTTTCACTGTTGCTAAGTAGCACATGCTTGAGCCATATTCCTTATTATCTGCACTAAAAAGGGGGATTTTCATGTCTCGCAAACCCTCCCCTCCCCAGCAACAAACACATATTTCGCATGACAAAGCCTCCCTCATGTTTATAGTACATTGTCTTTCCTGACTATTCAGACGATATTATATGAAACGTACACTCGGAAAGGATTGCGCATGAAAGCTCTCGACACGAAACTCTTTCTGATGAGTGAGTGACGAATAATGAATACGGACAAATTTTTCTTTTTTTCAAGTTTTAAAGCAAATAAGGGATTAGAAAATAAAAGAGACGCGTGCACAAAATGAGCAAGCAGCAAGCAGACAACAAAACTTGAAAACAGTAGAAAAAAAGCATTTTTGGTGTTTTAAACACGAATGATTACAGACCTCGGGAATAGATTTTAAGAGAAGCAAAACAGTTCATCATGATTTGATGGTATAAGCAAAATTAAAATAAATCAAATTAATAAAAAAGATATGGAATATTTATTTCAAAGCGAGTGATTTTCATTACATATTATTGATTTTCATTTTGTGGATTCACGTACAAGGTATGTCCAGTCAACATTTAATTTTTATGCAAACAAAAGATTTTATTTCTTTTAATGAAAAAAATCTCTTAAAACTGGAACTGCAATTTGAGGATCCCAGTCCCTGCATTTTGCGGGCCTCTCTATTGCAGACCTTTATACCGAGCATTAAACAATCCTAAAAACACATACATATTGGACGTATTACTTTAAACTTATGATGCAGTTTAAAGTTTAACTAATATATAATATAACGGGTAGATTACGCAGTTAACCTAACTTGTATAAGATATTTTGCCGCTTTAAGTCGAGCAACATTCGTTTCATACATTTCATAACTGTGAGTAATAATTGTGTAGCCATTTGTTAGGCCCGGATCGAACTCTGTTTAAATGACTAAGTAGCTAGCTTGGAAAAGCTGAATATTGAAACATTGTTTTCAGAGACGTGAAAGGAATTTAACTTTAAATGAAAAGTAATTATGACATTTCAAGTAATAAGTGACAAATTTTAGGATAGAAATGTTTCTCAGAACAAGGTAAAATCTTTAAGAAAAATTGATCTACAGATCTACAAAAGCCAAGACTAACAAAGACCCTAAGGGTGCTACTGTAGTATGCGGTCTACCTACGATTGGTTAGGTTTAATCATGATATTTTCGTTAAAACTAACGAAAATATCATGACTAAACCTAACCAATCGTCTAGGGCGATTAACATTGGGATGTAAACAAGCAAATAGCAAACAAGATAAGAAACTATACTTCAAAGGTAGACCGCCGAATCGTAGGTAGACCGCATACTACAGTAGCACCGACCCTAAGATCAACTCTAAGGTTAGCCCGAGAGAAAGGAGAGAGTTGGGGGTTAAAAGAAGAGAATAAGGGGTTAAGTAGTAAAACTTATCATTCGTGGGTTAACATTCATCCAGAAAAAGAGAAAGACTCACCATCATCCGCCGGCCACTGCCGACAAGTCGGAGAAATAGTCAAAGAGAATAGGAAAAGGGTGAAAGATGAAAAGAAATAAAATAAGAACGCTTACAAACCATGCAAACACAGTCTTAACTCAAACACTGTCATACCATGCAAACTACAGACATGCAAGTAAAGAGAGGGTAAGAAAAAAAAAAGTAGGAAGAGTACAACAAAAAGTGGGTTAGTTTACGCTACGAGCTACATCTAAGTTCGTATTAGTCAAATTTTTTTTTTAAATTTTGCAGCTGGCATATCACACGCTGGCATTAATCGTCAACAGACTCATCCTCGACCATTACCCCGAGAGCTCCTGTTGCTAATTGTTATATTATTTTAGGTGCTCTTCCAATATGTGCTCTACCGCGAAACTGTGATCTACCATATTCCAATACGTGCTCTACCGTGAAACTAGCCTTATAAGGCTAACTAACGAAAATATCATGACTTAACCCAACCAATCGTTAGGTCAACTATACGCCATTGACGATTGGTTAGGTTAAGTCGTGATATTTTCGTTAGTTAGCCTTATAAGGCTAACTAACGTACCTGCTGCTAATCCGAATAATCTAAGGTAGATCACCTATTGGAATGTAAATTTTAAGGTAGAGCACATATTGGAAGAGCACCTTATTTTAAACAACGTTAATATTTTTGAAATGCCTATGTAAACGGTTCTTAAACATATTAACGCTGGTAGAGTTCACGACGGATGCGGGAAGATTATTCCATTTATCAATTACTTTAAACGTAAAAAGTTTTTAGCGATGTTGGTAATGAAACGTCTGCCACGTAACTTAAATTCGTTACTACGAGTATTGCTATTATCGAAAGTGAATAGTTTGTCAAAATTTACGTTATCGATTTTATTAACGATTTTGAAAACTTTAATAAGCTCCCCCCTTAATCTCCTAGTTTCGAGTGAATGCAAATCTAACTCTTTAATTCTATCTTCGTAAGACTAAATGAGGCCTGACTAGGGACTTGTAAAGGAGCAATATAATATTCTTCGATTTAAATTCGAAATTACGCGTTATGAAGTCTAACATCCTATTAGCTTTAGCGCAAGACTCCAGGCACTGGTTCCTAACTTTTAAATCCTTAGATATGCGTACGCCTAAATCTACTTCATCGTCAACACTCGCTAACTATCATCCATCGTGTACGTGTAATTATTGTTACGAGAACCTATATGCAATACTTTACATTTGTCAACGTTAAATTGCAACTGCCACTTATCCGTCCACTCCATAATCCTATTTACATCGTCTTGGAGCCTATTTCAATCGTCCTCGTCAAGAACTTTACCACCTATTTTAGTATCGTCCGCGAATTTTGACACGTTACTGGTCAACCCTACATCTATGTCGTTAATATATCAGGTCATCCCATAAGTAATGTCGTTTGTTACGATAGATTAAGTTTAAACTAGTCCTCCTCGGTTTAAGCATAAATTTTCCGAAGGTTATATCTAAGAGGAGATCTATCGTGTTTCGCTACATACTTTACAGATCTTGACCAGTGAAGACGTGTGTTTTGCTTTATGTGAACCTCATAAACATGGCGGTATCAGAAGAGCATATCAGGCATATAATGCTTTACGAGTTCAAAAAAGGGAATAGTGCTACTGAAGCAACGCGAAACATTCAGGACGTTTATAGCAACGATATTCTGCATGTGAGGAAATGTCAAAGATGGTTTCAAAAGTTTAGGAATGGTGACTGCTGTTTGACAGATGCAGCACGCTCTGGACGCCCTGCTGAGTTTGATGATGATCTGCTGTTAGCCGCACTTGAAGAAGACTGTTCAACAACTGTCGAAGAATTGGCCCAGAAACTCAATTCATCCCCGTCCACCATCCATCGACATTTGCAACAACTCGGGAAAGTGCCTAATTTAGGAAAATGGGTGCCACATGAATTGTCGGTCGACAATCTGAGGGTGCGGGTAAACATTAGCACAGCTCTTCATTGCTATGAACTCCACGATCCGTTTTTGCACCGTTTAGTGACTGGTGATGAAAAGTGGATATTGTACCAGAATGTTAAGCGCTGTCGACAGTGGGTTTGTGACGGAGAACCAGCGACACCACAGCCAAAACCAAATCTTCACCCTCGGAAGGTGTTGCTTAGTGTTTGGTGCGATAAAGGTGGTGTAATACACTTTGAAACCTTACCACACAACCAAACAATCACCGCTCAAGTCTACTGTCAACAACTGGATCGATTGAACACTGCACTAAAAGAAAAGAGACCTTCTTTGGTTAATCGGAAAGGAATCGTGTTCCACCACGACAACGCACGTCCTCATACCACTCGGATCACTTCTGTAAAAATTGAGGAGTTTGGGTGGAAAAAACTTCTACATCCTCCATATTCTCTAGACCTTGCGCCTTCAGATTATCATCTCTTCAGGAGTCTGCAAAACTATCTTGACGAGAAACAGTATGCTTCTTTAGATGACCTGCACACCAGTCTCTGTACGTTTTTTGCCTCAAAACGGCCTGAATTTTATAAACATGGCATTGAAAAGCTTGTAGGACGTTGGCAGAGTGTCATTGATTCCGATGGAAAATATATACTAGATTAAAAAGTTTCAGTTGAGTTTTTTTTTTTGTCCTTCAAATTCCGATCTAAAAAACGACATTACTTATGGGATGACTTGATAGATTACGAATAGGAATGGGCCTAACACTAAACCCTGAGGGACACCGCTACCTACATCCAACCACCCCGATTCATTACCATTAACAACGACTCCCTGTTTCCTAGCACGAAGCCATTCTTCTAACCAGTTAGCTACCTGACCGCGTATACCGTGCACTTTAACCTTCGCAATTAATCTTCTATGTGGAACTGTATCGAACGCTTTTTAAAAGTCTAAATAAATAACGTCAGCCGCTCTATGCCTATCGTATTCGTGCACTATTTCGTTATAAAACTAACAAATTAGTTAAACAAGATCTATGTAGGGTGGCCATTTAAAAAGGAGGACACTGCGTATGTGGCCTTACGTTAACATATATATATTATATATATATGTTAACGTACGGCCACATACGCGGTGTCCTCCTTTTTGTAAATTTGGAAATGGTCACCCTAAGGACAGAGTGCTCAAAAGGCGGACTGTCCGCCTAAAGCCGGACGTCTGGCCACCCTATCTATGGCGTCGAAACCCATGCTGACTACTATTAATCAAATCGCGACTTTCTAAGTGATCGATGATACGATCCCTAACTACGGATTCCAAAAGTTTACCGACAGTTGACGTTAAGTTAATAGGCCTATAATTGCTAGCTACTGTGCGGTCGCCTTTTTTAAAAATGGGCATAATGTTAGCTAATTTGAAGTCTTCAGGAATAATCCTCGCTTCCAGTGACTAATTAAAAAACTTCGTTAATGGGCCTACGATAACGTCTTTCAAATCTTTCAAATGTCTAGGATAAAGCGCGTCAGGGCCTAGAGCCTTGCTAACTTTTAACTTATCGATATAATGCGCAATCTCACCCTCGTAAACAGTTATTTCATTCAAAATAGTCTCGCTACTGAATGGAACGATATCGTCCACGTCGCGGACATTATTTACGTGTTCTACGGTAGAAACTGCCGCAATAAAGTTGTTAAAAAATAGCCGCCATTGCCTGAGCGTCGGAAGCCAAAGCGCCGTTTGCGTCGACTGGAGGGCCTATGTTATCTTTTATCTGCTTACGATTATTGACGTAGTGAAAAAACTTTTTTGAATTATGTTTACTATCCGCAGCTACAAGTATCTTTAAATTACGCTTAGCATTCCTAACAGATCTTTTAACCTGATGTCTAAGCTCGATATATCTATTAAAGTTAGCTGCCGTGCCATTGCGCTTATTAAGTCTATAAGCTCTGTTACGCTCGTTTATGAACTTACATATTTCCCTGGTCCACCACTTCGGCCTACCATGATTTCTAGCGCGCTTGGGCCTACAAGGAATAAACTCTTTCTGTATTCAAAAAACTATCTTTAAACGCCTCCCAATGAAAATTTGCGTCATTACCCATAAATAAATTATCCCAGTCCACTACTCTCATCCTGTCCGCAAAACTATCAAAATTAGCCCTACGAAAATAAGGGACTTCTATTACATTACTATCCTTACTCTTTTTGGATCTTTTCCGTTTGGGGATCGCAGCGAATTTTAATGAAAATCGGTATACTAATGTAGTTTTTTCACAAGGAACACACTTTCCCACACTTAGAGCACTTTTTCATAAACAGTAGCAGTTTGTGACTAGCTAAATTTAACACAATCCTCTGTAACTAGTTTAAGCTACTTAAAACACATTAATTATTTAAAGTGCTCTAACACTTTGTTTTTCATTTCTCCAAAAAAAGAAAGTTATTTTTTAAATCAGTGACCAAAACTACATTAGTATACCGATTTTCATTAAAATTCGCTGCTAGCCCCCAAACGGAAAAGACCCCTATTTTCTATCAATATCTTAAACCTAATAATTTGATGATCACTAGGTACTTATAGGTTATCTCCTCTCAACCAATTTTGACAGAATATTTTCGTTATAACTAACGAAAATATCACGACTTAACCTAACCAATTATCAAGGGCGTACAGTTGATCTATTGGTAAATAGTAAATACTATTCCAGAAACACAGTTTAAAGGAAGAAATCATTCTTAAATATATATATATACATATATATATATATATATATATATATACAGGGTGTCCAATAAGTCCGGCATCATAGGAGAAATTCATATTTTTCTATTTCTACAAACCATAATTTATGCTCGGGATGCCAATTTCCCGTCCACCATTCTGTTCAGTGACGAGGCCGTTTTTTATGGGAGTGGTGAGGTAAATCGACAGAACACCCGCTACTGGTCTCAAAACAACCCTCACTGGTATACCTCTTCAAAGAACAAGGTGCATCTCGGGTGATGGTATGGTGTGGCATTTGGAAGGATCGCATTATAGGCCCCCTCTTGTTCGATGAACATGTCACTGGAGGCACCTACCTACGTATGCTCAAGGAAGAAGATTTCCCAGTGTCTTGAACGAAGAAGGAAATTTCCCAACATGATTACAGCAAGACGGCGCTCGTGCACATTACAGCACCAAAGTAAGGGAATACCTGTACCAACAATTCCCTGGTCATTGGATAGGACGTCGAGGGCCTGTGGAATGGCCAGCTAGAAGCCCGGATCTCACGCCACTAGATTTTTATCTCTGGGGCCACTTGAAAGCGGTGGTATACGCAGAGAAAATTAGGAGTGTTGAACATTTGCGGCAGCGCATTATTGGGGCATGTAACACCATTACTCCTGAGATCATTCACCGTGTGCTTGCTGACTGGGTATCACGTCTGAATTTGTGTATTGAAAACAATGGTGGACATATTGAGCACGTTCTGTAAATAAAAGCTTTTGTTTTGCCTTTTTTTATTATTTTTCCTATGATGCCCGACTTATGGGACACCCTGTATATATATATATATATATATATATCTTTGATTTTTGTTAGTTGTTAAATTTGAATAAATATGCCTTTCTATTTGAAGATTTTATGTCAAAGCATGTTGTACCTCAATTTAGATTGTCTTCATCTCAAAAAATACCCATTTTCATTGAACTGAAACTCTGCAATGATTTAAATGCTGATATAAA
Organism: Bathynomus jamesi; assembly: GCA_023014485.1. Taxonomy (NCBI): domain Eukaryota; kingdom Metazoa; phylum Arthropoda; class Malacostraca; order Isopoda; family Cirolanidae; genus Bathynomus; species Bathynomus jamesi. The sequence continues at coordinate 813,100 of JAJOZX010001415.1, forward strand.
AAATATTATGAATGTAAATTCATCCAAACCAAGTTAAATTTCAATTAATAATGGAATACAGTGATCCCTTGACCTGCACGAATTCAGAGATAGGATGAGGATATTTCGCTACCCCTTTTTTGATCTGCACAAGTTAAGATTCGAAGATAGATCAGCACAATTTTAAAAAAATTTTGGTAAATACTAAAAAATTACTTTACACTTTTTTGTGTATGCAGTAATGATACATCCAGTACTTACCCATATGATACATAATATGATACTCATCCGTAGGATATATGATACTTAAGCAAATGATATGCATGATACTTACGTATATGATACAGTACGATACTTGTGTGTATGAAACATATACAGTATGTATGTACATACAATATTTTAGCATTTGTGGCTGGCAATGACATGCCTGGTAGCATGTCTCTTGTTTGACTGGCTAGTTTATACAGTCATCTTTCTCATGCTCTTCTGGATTATTACATTATTTTTATAGTGATGTTTTTTAAATTTGTTTTTTTACAAGTTTTTACTATTTATACTTGTTGTTATATATTATTTTTACATGCAGTATTATTATTATTATTATTATTATACATTTATTGTAGAATGATTTAAAAGCTTTTATTCATGTAAAAATTACTTTATACATAATTTTTTAATTTTTTTTTTCCCTAACCCCATTTATATTATGGGGAGATAGTTCCAACCTGCACGATTTCACACTGCATGAGCTTTTTCAGGAACAGAACCCTCATGCAGGTTGGGGGATCACTGTACTAATAAAAACCTAGGATTAAATGTACATTACTATTGTTTATTCATTTCTGGTGTGTAATCTAGGATTATAAGTGTACATTACTTATTATTGTTCATCGCTTAGCTCTGTGTCTAATATTGATTTATTTGTATAGTAATGGTTTCATACCTTCAATAATGACTTTCTATTTGTTTTATATCAATAATAATAACACTGGGGAACACAACTTTTGGTGACTTAGATGTTAGACCTGTTTCTGGGTATATTGAGGTCGCTGATTCTAAAAATGACATTAGTTTTTCTCCATCAGCTCTGCTTATCAAGATATGATATATATCTATATATATTTCTATATAATGTATATAATATTATATAATTGCTGACTGGCAATCACTGTTGTTGTCAATTGAATACAAAAGTATGATGAATGTCAGCAAAAATAGTGTATTAACATCAAACAAGCATAAGGTACGAAAAATATTTCTTAAATTCAAACAAGCTTGAGACACGAACGGCAAAAAAAGTTCTTTCATTGAGACATCTCACATAAACCGCGTTTCTGAGATTTCTTGCGATGAGATGTGCCAGGACATTCGCGTTGGATGCTCCAGCAGTAATCTGCCATCATGTGAGTATCCCATCGTCCGCGGTACCGTTCTTCCATGGTCCTTAGTTCTTGGTGAAATCGTTCACCCTGTTCCTCGCTTAGATCACCGAGGTTATCTGGGAAACGATCCAAATGACTGTGGAGGTAATGCAGTTTGATGCTCATTTTACAGCCAAGTTTACAAAAAGAAGAGAGCATATTCTCCTCTAGTTCACCGTAGTTATCGGCCTTATAGTTCCCAAGGAAATTCTTCACAACCATACTAAACGATGACCACGCACGTGCCTCAATGTTGTCCATTGAATCTTGGAAACGCGGGTCTTTCATGAGTTCCCGGATTTGCCGTCCATCGAAAATACCTGCCTTCAGCTTTTCCATGCTCAGCGCAGGAAATTTTCTACATATGTAGCCAAAACACGTCCCATCTCTGTTCAAAGCCTTTATAAATTGTTTCATCAAACCTAGTTTGATGTGCAGTGGTGGCAATATGATCCTTTCTCTGTCAACCAAAGCTTCTTTGATGATATTTTTTTCTCCAACCACCATGTTTTCTCTCAGAGGCCACTGTCTTCTCACCCAGTGTTCATCTTTAGCTCTACTGTCCCAGAGACATATAAAGCACGGGTTCTTGGTGTACCCGCTCTGCTGGCCCAGGAGAAAATTCACCATCTTCAGATCCACACAGATCACCCATTGGTGGTCTCGGTATGATATCTTTTCTAGGACTTGGGCGACTGTCCCGTGCTCTTCTCTCATACCGACTGAGTGACCAATTGGGATTGATCTGTATCTGTTGCCGTTGTGTAGAAGAACACATTTTAGGCTCCGTTTGGAGCTATCTATGAATAACCGCCATTCACTTGGTGTGTATTCCGATATGCCCATTTTCATCAGCAATCCGCGCACATTGTTGCAGAAAACTAAATCGTTCTCTTTTGAGAAGAAGGGCAGTAAATCCTATTCTCTGTCGCGATATAACGTGATTTTGGTTCCCGGCAGCAGTAAATGTTTTTCTCCCAGCCTGGAAGCTAACAATTCAGACGATTTCTTCGAAAGACTTAAGTCCCTTATGAGGTCGTTTAATTCGTGTTGACTAAAACCTTCTGCAACTGATGACGGTCCTTCGAAATCACTGTCATTTTGCCCACATATGCTTTCTTTGTCAGTAGCAGATTCATCATCTTCTTGAGGGAGCTCTGGAAGATGGCTGAATGATGGGACAGGTATCTCATCTGAATGTGAAACAGGCCGTCTAGCTGAGTCTATGTCAGGATACGTCCATTTACTCCGGTTACGTCCATTGATGCCCTTTATATTCACCAAACAAAAGTAACAGTCATCACTGTGGTTTCTCTGTTCTCTCCATACCATTGGTATACCAAATTTCAGGCACCTCCTCCTCTTTCCGTTGGTCCATTGCCGCAGATGCTCCGTACACGTTTTACACACAACATGAGGAGCCCATGGCTTATCTTGGTCCCCTAGTTGTACTTTGAAATAGGCAAAATAAGCTTTTTTCACAAAATCAGTAATAGTTTTTCTCTGTTCAATGAACGTGTACTCTCCGCAGATAAAACAAAACACATCTGGATGATTTAAACACTTTCTTCGTGATGAAGCCATGTCAGCCATGTCAACACCTGTAACAGGAAAGAAATGACGTTAGTACATGTACAATACACATGCAAAACAGCAACATCAGCAAAATCATAGCTACAATTTAATTATACAGATGCATTTAGATTTACGAGCAACTCATAATACCGTTCCAGAAGGGTAATAAAGTAGGTAATGACGTATGCAATATCTCAAAACCTAGAGCTGCTAGAACAAAATGGATGATATTTTCTGAATCAGTGGCATGAAAATATCCAGAATAAGGTCTAAAATCTCAGGCACCAAGAAATTTTTTTTTTGTTGTTCCCCAGTGGATAATTTAAGATTAATACATACAGTACCCTAATTAATAATTCTTATTCATGAGTTACGTATTATTAACACAGTCACTGCCAAAGACAAGAAATTTCATCTTTTGACACGGATCAGTTGACCACCAAAGATGAGAAAGCTTTTTCTTGAATGTATACATTATAAGCTTTATTTTGATATATTTTATTTAGAGATATCTTTAGTTTTAATTTTTGCTTAAATTTTTGGTGAGACCTTGTAGGTTGGGTAAAAACTTGCAAAAATGCTGGTGGTGGCTGGTTACCTTTTTGAAAAGTGCTGGTGGTGAATGTATTAATAACCATCACTTCTATTTTTAATTAAGAGCCCAGTAAAGTTTAAAGCTTAAGGGCCAAATTAATTAAAATAGTTCAATTTCAGTTATTTATGTCATTGTAAATGGTAAAAGTACGGTATTTATTTTATCAGTAATGGTTAATTGAATTCAATTACAGTAAGTTAAAAAATATGGAATGAAACATAAATAATACAATAGAGTATATTTGTTTTAAGTATTTATATTATTGCTAATATTGCTAAACAATGTTATAATTAATAATAGATCAACTGTACGCCCTTGATAATTGGTTAGGTTAAGTCGTGATATTTTCGTTAGTTTTAACGAAAATATTCTGTCAAAATTGGTGGGGGGAAGATAACCTACAAGTACCGATCACTACATCCCAAACTCTCACCTACTTCTAAACCTTCAACTATATTTTCGTCGTTCGTCATCACCACGTCTAAAATATTGTCACCGCGCGTTGGTTCGATAACCATCTGTCGTAAAAAATTATCTTCCATGAACTCAATAACTCAAACCCTCATCATTACCAGTAAAAGTCTCGTAATTAATGCTAGGGCAGTTATAGTCTCCGACAACTCTGCTATCCTGATTATTAATAAAGTTACCAAAAAGTGTGTAAAATCTAGTATCGGTGTCGAGGGGTTGAAAGGGAGGTCTTATAAACAACAACAAAATTAAAGCTAATACTACGCGCCCTAACTTCAACGCATAACGCATTAATTGCTGCCGGAAAATCTATCTTAACCTCGATAGCCCTAAGGGAATTAGGAATGTACAACAAAACGCCGCCATCAATCCTATGTAACCTTAGATAGGGTGGCCAGACGTCCGGCTTCAGGCCGACAGTCCGCATTTTGATCACTCTGTCCTTAGGGTGGCCATTTCCAAATTTCCCAAAAGGAGGACACTGCGTATGTGGCCGTACGTTAACATATATATATAATATATATATGTTAACGTACGGCCACATACGCAGTGTCCTCCTTTTTAAATGGCCACCCTACTGACCTTAGTAACCTATCATTAGTAAAAAGTTTAAAACCCGCTATATCAAGTTCTCTCAACAAGTCCTGAGTCACGGTATTTAACCACGTTTCGGTTATAGCACCTATAGCGTAGTTCCCGGAATAAATTGTCGCCTTAAATTCGTTCAATTTATTTCTAATACTACGCGCGTTACAATAAAAGACGTTTAAATTATTTTTTACCACGGGTCTGCGTTTTAAACTATTTTTCACCTCGGGCCGGCGTTTCCCAGACCCACAACGTTTAAAGAAGGCTTCGACCTATACAGCTTTCGAACGTTCTCATCGATTAACCTACCTAGCCTAGCATTCCCTATTTCATTGAAATGCACCATATCTTTTATAAAAAAAGGTAGGCTCACTAAATTCTGACCACAGCTTTACGAAGGGTACATTTTCCTCAGCAGAAATCTTCTAGTTTAGTGTTCAAAAATATTGTTTTTGACGTAATCCTAAGAATAAACCGTACCTAGGGGGAATACCTAGAACTAAAGACCTATCTGACCTTTCCTTCAGGGACCTAGTTAACCCCCTATATCTCTCCAAAAGGTCAGGCACTCTCGTATTGGGCCTATACGAGTCGTTGCCGCCTACCATCGTCACAAACATCGAGTGACGGGAGGCAACATCAATCCTATCTACTTCGTCTCTAATTCTGTCAACCCTAGCCCTTGGTAGACAGAGCCTCCTCCTCTTGGTTGGATTCCGTTCAACGAATTCCTTATCCATATGACACACTAAGGAGTTCCCAATTAAAATAGTTCCCCCACCCCTGGTAATTATGTCGCAAATGACATGGCCTGAAGTTGAAATCAAAAATACATTTTTCTAGTGTATTTTGGTGTGCTCTGTTCAAATATAACCTTCATTTCTTGTGCAAATGAACAGAAATACGTGTTTGGGCCATGCAATGACAACTGTATTTCTGTTCATTTGCACAAGAAATGAAGGTCATATTCGAACAAAGCACACCAAAATACACTTGAAAAATATATTTTTGACTACATTTTACACAATAAAGCATAACCTAACATGTTCATGTTATGAGATCTCGTAAACGACGCATACCACAGGAAACGTGCAAAACACCTCAAAATTAACCAGAAAAGTTTGCTCTCGTCATTTTCGTTTAAACTAACGAAAATATCACGACTATACCTAACCAATCATCAAGGGCGTACAGTTGACCTAACCAGGCATTCAGTTGACCTAACCGGGCATTCAATTAATCATTTAATTAATCATCTACGGCACATGACGAATCAAGTTCTCAAACTGAATCCAATTAGAAAAAAAATAGCCAGAACAGAAACCAACAAACTAAGTCGCAGAGTAACATGACGTCATACCACCCCCGACTACAAATACACTAAATATATTTACAGTATTATTATTATTATTATTATTATTTTCTACAATAGTTTGCACCAAAAATGAGTGACAAATTTGAATAAAGCGACTAAAACTACCTCATAAAAAGTTATTTTCATTTACAGGTCCAGCCTATGTCATTTAAAACATATTAACCCTATCACCTAACGTACGTGCCCTAACTCCACCCTTAGCTTCTCTAAATCCCTCCCCATCTACTAATCTCGGACCAACCTTAACCCCTTCCTCAACTCTGTCTAACCTTCCCGATAAGCTATCTACACTAGAAACTATGTTCCTCACCTCACCCTTCAAATTATTAACGTCTTCAACGTTAGTATAGGTTCGGCCTTCGTCAACTGTAACCCTACCCCTGACCTCATCAAGCGTTAAACTCTTTCCGTCACCTCGCGTACACTACGTTTTATGTCAACTATCTCTTCCTTTAAATCACAAAAGAAACAAACCCATCTCTCGGTAATCGCCATAGGACCGCCGTTGTATTCCTTAAAACCCGTATACCACCGTTTAACCCCGCACCTAGCACACGACGTTTTCTGCGACGGCATCGCGCAAGCTAAGGTAGTTAACGTTTATAACCGTCACAAGTTTAAGTTAAATTAAGCTGGCACGCTATGAAAAATTCTAAATCGCTAAAAACCACTAATATTCAGTTACTTAATTATAACAATGTGAATATAAACGCAAGTATATAAAACTCAGAACTTTCCAAAAGTAAATTTATCGGCAATATCCAAAAGTAAAAACAATATCAGATAGCCCAGGGAATGCGTCTGCACAGTAAGTAGTCTGGCTGACGAATCCAGTAAGGAGTCTGGCTAACTTTAAATTAAAAGTAATTATGACATTTCAAATAATAAGTAACAAACTTTAGGATAAAAATGTTTCTCAGAATGAGAAGTAATTTCAAATATTATCTGCGATCGAGAGAAGTTCAGATATTTTCTTTGGTGTACTAGAACACTCATAATATATATATATATATATATATTAGTGATGTACCGATTCCAAAATTCAGCCGATACCGATATAATGAAAAACTGCCGATACCGATGCTTATTCTTTATCTCTATCTTAAAAAATCAATTCCCTTCATAAATTTTACTAATTTAGTGTGAAAACTTTCAATTTTCATATTTTTAAATTTCAAATTTGTTTAAATGCTTTTCCTTAGCTTCCTCCACAATATATGCTACCAGAAATTGTTACTCATATACCGTCGCTAAAATGATGTTAAAAAGTTTTATTACTCAGTAAAATGAGAGAAAATTTTATTTTAGTTTTATAAATTGAATACCAATATTTAAAATAATTGTTTTTCCTTATATTGAAGATATTTTCTTTCTTCAACAATGCAAACAACAATAAAATTTTTCATCAAAATTTCAAAATTTCAAGTCCCTGATGGCCAATTTCAATGAAAAAATGGATATATAATTTGAGTTTCTAAAATTATTAAAATACTTAAAATAAAGTCAACATAATAAGATGGCTTAATACTCATATATAAATTATAAAGTACAACTTAATATATAATTATTATTAATATAGAGTAGTAGATTACAATAGTTTATAATATTTAGAGATTAGTTAGTTATTAATATAAAGTAGGAGATTAGAACAGTTTATATTATTTAGAGATTACCTAATTAGAGAAAATGTAAATTTATGGGCAACTTAAATTAAGCTGTCTTTTTCGTGAATGTAAAGTATTTTTATGCAATTACACTTTGAAATGAGTATAAATTATCATAAATAGTATTTTTGTCTGTTTCATTTTCTATATATATGTAGATATTGTTTTGTAATGAAAATTTTAAAATTTCAGAGGATAGGTGAGATTTGGCCGATGTTGATGTTCAAAAAGTGGCCGATTCTGCCGGTGCCGATTAATCGGTACACCACATATATATATATACCTTGTTAACCTTGTTTGGGTTCCGTGCGTCGGTCTTTCGTCACATGAAGGTCAAGCTGGTGGCCCCGCCTCTAGTCCTGGCTTGGTGGAGGAGCGAGTTGCCCTCTTGCGCTCTCCACCGTACATAGCCAGGTACACCCGGCTCACCTGGTACCGTCCTGAGCCAGGCATCTAGTCTTCTCTTGAAGACTTCAAATTTGACCCCTGTAATGTTTCTAAGGTCCTTTGGAAGCTAGTTGAAAATTCTTGGCCCCATGACAACCAAGTTATTTTCCTTTACAGTTGAGGAGGTCCCTTGTCGGGCCTTTAATTTGGGAACACTACACATTCTGCCTTTCCTATTTTCCAGCATTGTCTGGATGGCAATTGGGTTTAGTTTGAGGTTTGGTACCAGTTTTTTTATCATTTTCCATATGTAGATCATGGTATACCTCTCTCTTCTTCTTTCCAGGGAGTACAGGTTTAGTTTACGTAGTCTTTCCCAGTAGTTGAGTTCTTTGCAGCCATCAATCTTGGCTGTGATATGTCTCTGCGTTTCTTCTAGTTTATTAATTTCTTCCTTTTTATATGGGGACGTCAAAACTGAGCAATATTCAAGTTTTGGTATGATTAGTGTTCTCAGCAGGGGAATCATTACTGTCTTGCCCCTCCTTTTGAACGTTCTTATTACCTGTCCGGCGACTCTTTTTGCTTTGTTTATTGCTATCTGATTCTGTGTCTCGAATTTAGCATCATCGGTCATTATTACCCCAAAGTCGACCACTTTTGTGCTTCTCTGAATTTCTTGTCTATCTGGAGCATAATATGCAGTCTGTTTAAGTTCCTCATTTCTACCATATCTCAAGAGCTGAAATTTTATGGTGTTAAATGTGATATTGTTGTCTTCTGACCATTTGTATATTTTGTTTGTGTCCCTCTGCAAGGCCTCTACTTCGTTTGCCTCGCTGATTTTTCTGCTGATCTTTGTATCGTCCGCAAATGATGTTACTGTACTGTTGCTGTTTACTTCACTGTCTATGTTTGCCAGTATGATAACACTGCCCAACACCAATTTTGCTGATTTAATTCTAACACCTGTTTTTAGGTAACTTTGGTGTGCTGATTTAAAAAATCACCTTAGTTTTTGCCTATCACGTAAGGTTTTTGAGCAATCAAATATGGATATTTTGGAGATATCGCATTTTGGCAGGGTTATGCCCAATTTTTTTTCTTTTCAAAAATAAGTTTTTACATACTCAGAATCAGCATGGAAAAGTAAACAATTGTGCAGGGAGTGATCTTTAATATACAATGGTAATATTGACACATAAAGTGATTAAAAGTGTTTAAATAAGCAAAAAATGAATCCATATTAAAGCAAGCACGGGACCAGTTTTCTTAACATTGTCTTTTTCTTGTTTTCTTTTCAGTGCTGATAAATTTTCTCTGATAGGACTTCCTAGAATGAGAGATGTCAAGACAATCTCTTTGCAGGTTCCAGCAGTAGTCAGCCATCATATGGGTATCCCATCTTCCTTGGTATCGTTCTTCCATCACTTTGATATCTTGGTGGAACCTTTCACCTTGCTCTTCACTAACATCACCAAGATTTTCTGGAAATTTATCCAGATGACTGTTGAGATAGTGAACTTTAATGCTCATGTTGCAACCCAACTGCTGAAAATTTACAAGTAAATACTTTACAAGATCTTTATAATTTTCAGACTTTTTGTTTCCTAGGAAGTTCTTAACTACTGCCACAAAAGCATTCCAAACTCTTCCCTCCGTTTCGGTCATTGAGTTACTGAACTGCGGATCTTTCATCAGTTTTCTTATCCACAGATAAAATTTTAACAGCAAAACAGCTGTTAACAGGTCTCAAAAATCATCAATTTTGATAAGCGCCCTTCATGGATCACCCAAAATAGGCATATTGCATTGCACGAAAACCTGATGTGATGGACAAAATCTAAGGTGATGTTTGAAATCAGCACATCAATATTATCCAGAAACAGGTCTTAGAATTAAATCAGCAGCAAAAACCTTTTTTTGTTGGGCAGTGTAATGAACAGGAATGGGGCCAGCACTGTACCTTGTGGTGCTGAGCGGTGTACTTCAGATTCTGTTGATGATACACCTTGAATTATGACCACCTGTAGTCGTTTTCTGAGGAAGTTGTAGATCCATTTTCCCACTTTGCCTGTTATTCCCATATGTTTCATTTTATGTGCTATTATACCATGATCGCATTTGTCGAAACCTTTAGCAAAATCCGTGTATATCACATCATAGTTTTCATTGCCTTCAAGTGCATCTAGGACATTGTTATAATGCTCTATAAGTTGTGAAAGGCATGATCTTCCTGATCGGAATCCGTTTTGATTTTCGTTGAATCTTTCAAATGTCTCCAAGAAGTCAGATTTTCTCTCTGACTATTCTTTCAAATATTTTAGTGAGGTGATACGTCAAGGACACTGGTCTATAGTTCTTTGCTTGAGATCTATCCCCGCCTTTATATAGAGGGACGATGTTTGCTCTTTTCAAGATGCTCGGTATTCCCCCAGTGTCTAGGGATCTTCTCCATATCCAGAATAAGGGTGTAGCTATTTCATTTTTACAGTTTTTAATTAATAGTGCGTTCCATTTATCCGGACCTGCAGCTGAATGTGATTTCATTTGTCCTATAGCTTTCGCTACATCTTCTGTGGTAAAATCAAAGTCTGTTATACATTCCCCTTACAATTTCTCTTTGAAGAATACATCTATGTCAGGTATTGCTTTGTCACTTTTTGGGGTACTGAAGACCGATTCATACCTGGCTCTCAATGTTTCAGATATTTCTTTTAGATCGTTTGGTAGTTCATTATTTCCTTTCCTTAAGGGCCCGATAGTAGCGCGCGTTTTTGTTTTCCTTTTCGCATAGCTGTAGAAGTATTTGGGATTTTCCTTTATTGCTTCTACCGCCTTTTCCTCTTCCCTCATTGTATGGCCCTTTATCGGAGTTTGTACTTCCCAATCGATTCTATCCAGTTTTTCTTGTAATATCATACTTTCCTGGCATTGTTGTCTCCGCAATTAGCTAACTTCGTCGCTACTCTCTTTCTTTTGTGGAATATTCTTCTCTTTTGCCTCTCTAGCCAGTTCCTCTTTCCTTTTGGCTGTGCTTTCAGAGCATATTTTTCCAAAATTCTCAGCGTCTTTACTTCCAATGATGTTAGCATTTCCTCAGTTGTTTTATTCTCGAAAACTGTTCTCCACTCTATTTGGGCCATGTGTGATCTGATTTCTTCCCAATTTATTGTCTTGGAGTTTAAGATAAAAGCCCCAAATTTGCTTCTTCCTTCCGTATGTGTATTGTCTTTTAAAGTTATCGCAATATTTGTTGATAACTCGATTATATTGTGGTCTGAGATGGGGTTATTTTTATATCGGCAATCAAGTTCGTGTTATTTGTGAATACCAGATCTAGGCAGTTATTTTTCCTGGTATTTTCTGTTATCTCCTGTGTCAGCATAAACTCGTTTGTGAGAGCGATCAGCATTTTTGCTTGCTCCTGTCCTCTCTTGTGCCCTCCTTATCTTGCTGTGTAAATATATTTCTACCCACCTCTTTGTATTTTATAAATGGGAACTTTATTAGGGTTCTGATATCATCAATGACATCCGAAAGTTTTTCATTTGGAGAGTTTGAAGGTCTATAGATGACTATCAGTACCACGTTTAGTTTCTCTATTTTCACTGCAAAGGTTTCCACGAAACTGTTGGATTTACTTATTACCGTCTCTATCATATGCTTCTCATGTATATAAATAGCACAGCCACCCTTACGTCTCGCTGTTCTATCCGCTATTAGTAAGTTGAATCCATCGATATGCAATTCTTTCTTATCGATACAGTGTTACAAGGAGTTACAAGAAAAAGAAGTACCTCAAAAGGCCTTGCGGTCCATACCGAGGAGGTACCAATGGCAACGGGTGCCAGGGAAAATTTTCTACACCCTCAAATAGTGTGCAAGATTTGGTCTAACCTTTACTTGAAGTGATCCACAGAGGAAATATTCACAACTTCTGAAGGTAACCTGTTCCACGTGTCACAGATCTTATAGGTAAAGTAATTCCCACACACACTAGTCCTAAACCGTTTCAAATCCAACTTTCAACCATTGTTGCGAGTTGGGTTATCATTTAAACTAAACATGCTTCTAAAATCGACATCGTTGAACCCGCGTAAGAGCTTGAAAACCTCGATGAGTTGACTGCGCAGCCTCCGAGTTTCCAGCGAAAACAAGTTCAGGGAGCGTGAGCGTCGATTGTAGCCTATATGCTTAACGGAAGGGATTAACTTTGTGGCCCTCGCCTGCACTCGCTCCAGCCTCTCAATTAATGCGATATGCGTTGAAGTTAGGGCGCGTATTATTAGTTTTAATTTTGTTGTTGTTTATAGACCTCCCGTTCAACCCCTCGATACCAATACTAGATTTTACGCACTTCTTGATAACTTTATTGACAATCGTAATAGTATAATTGTCGGAGACTTTAACTGCCCTAATGTTAATTACGAGACTTTTACTGGTAATGAGGAGGGTTTGAGATTGATTGAGTTCATGGAGGATAATTTTTTATGACAGATGGTTACCGAACCAACGTGCGGTGACAATATTTTAGATTTGGTGATGACGAACGGCGAAAATATAGTCGAAGGTTTAGAAGTAGGCGAGAGTTTAGGATGTAGTGATCATCAAATTCTTAGGTTTAAGTTATTGATAGAAAACACTAAGGATACTAACGTAATAGAAGTCCCTGATTTTCGTAGGGATAATTTTGATAGTTTTGCGGATAGGATGGGAGTAGTGGACTGGGATAACTTATTTATGGGTAATGACACAAATTTGCATTGGGCGGCGTTTAAAGAAAGTTTTATGAATATTGAAAGGGAGTTTATTCCTCGTAGGCCCAAGCGCGCTAGAAATCATGGTAGGCCCAAATGGTGGACTAGGGAAATAGGCGAGTTCACAAACGAGCGTAACAGAGCGTATAGACTTAATAAGCGCAATAGCACGGCAGCTAACTTTAATAGATATATCGAGCTTAGACGTCAGGTTAAAAGATCAGTTAGGAATGCTAAGCGTAATTTAGAGATACTTATAGCTGCGGATAGTAAACATAATCCAAAAAAGTTTTTTGAATACGTCAATAATCGTAAGCCGATAAAAGATAACATAGGCCCTCTAGTGGATGTTAACGGCGCTTTGGCTTCTGACGCTCAGGCGATGGCGGGTATTTTCAATAACTTTTTTGCGACAGTTTTTACCGTAGAAGACGTAAATAATGTCCATGACGTGGACGATATCGTTCCATTTAGTGGCGAGACTATTTTGGATGAAATAACTGTTTAGAGATTGCGCATTATATCGATAGGCTAAAAGTTTGCTAGGCTCCAGGCCCTGACGCTTTTTATCCCAGACATTTGAAAGATTTGAAGGACGTTATTGTAGGCCCCTTAACAAAGATTTTTAATCAGTCACTCGAAACGGGGATTATTCCTGAAGACTTCAAATTAGCTAACGTCACGCCCATTTTTAAAAAAGGCGACCGCACACTAGCTAGCAATTATAGGCCCATTAGCTTAACGTCAACTGTCGGTAAACTTTTGGAATCCGTAGTTAGGGATCGCATCATCGATCACTTAGAAAGTAGGGATTTGATTAATAGTAGTCAGCATGGGTTTCAGCGCCATAGATCTTGTTTAACTAATTTGTTAGAATTTTATAACGAAATAGTGCGCGAATACGATAGGCATAGAGCGGCTGACGTTATTTATTTAGGTTTTAAAAGGCGTTCGATACAGTTCCGCATAGAAGATTAATTGCGAAGGTTAAAGCGCACGGTATACGCGGTCAGGTAGCTAACTGGTTAGAGGAGTGGCTTCGTGCTAGGAGACAGAAGGTCGTTGTTAATGGTAGTGAATCGGGGTGGTTGGATGTAGGTAGCGGTGTCCCACAGGGTTCAGTGTTAGGCCCATTGCTATTCGTAATCTACATTAACGACATAGATGTAGGATTGACTAGTAACGTGTCAAAATTCGCGGACGATACTAAAATAGGCGGTAGGGTTGTTAACGAGGACGATAGAAATAGGCTCCAAGACGATGTAAATAGGATTATGGAGTGGACGGTTAAGTGGCAGATGCAATTTAACGTAGACAAATGTAAAGTTTTGCATATAGGTTCTCGTAACAATAATTACTCGTACACGATGGATGGTAGAGAGTTAGCGAGCGTTGACGAGGAAGTAGATTTAGGCGTACGCGTATCTAAGGATTTAAAGGTTAGGAACCAGTGCCTGGAGTCTTGCGCTAAAGCTAATAGGATGTTAGGCTTTATAGCGCGTAATTTCGAATTTAAATCGAAGGATATTATATTGCCCCTTTACATGTCCCTAGTCAGGCCTCATTTAGAATATGCTGTTCAGTTTTGGTGCCCGTATTTGCGCGAGAATATTGATAGGTTAGAAAGGGTTCAGCGTCGTACCACGAAACTAATTCCGTCATTGCGCAACAAGCCTTATGAAGATTGGATTAAAGTGTTAGACTTGCATTCATTCGAAACTAGGAGATTAAGGGGGGAGCTTATTGAAGTTTTCAAAATCGTTAGTAACATTGATAACGTAAATTTTGACAAACTGTTCACTTTCGATAATAGCAATACTCGTAATAACAGATTTAAGTTGCGTGGCAGACGTTTCATTACTAATATTGCTAAAAACTTCTTTACGTTTAAAGTAATTGATAAATGGAATAATCTTCCCGCATCAGTCGTTCACTCTACCAGCGTTAATATGTTTAAGAACCGTTTAGATAGGCATTTTAAAAATATTAACGTTGTTTAAAATAAAAAAAACAATTAGTAACAGGAGCTCTGGGGGTGGTGGTCGAGGATAAGTCTGTTGACGATTAATGCCAGCTTGCGACATGCCAGCGTGTGATGCCAGCAATAAAAAAAAAAAATTAGATTAACATGAACGTAGATGTAGCTCGTAGAGTAAACTAACCCACTTTTTGTTTAACTTTACCCACTTTTTTTTTTTCTCTTATCCTCTCCTTACTTGCATGTCTGTAGTTTGCATGGTATGACTGAGTTAAGACTGTGTTTGCATTGTTTGTAAGCATTCATATTTTACTTCTTTTCATCTTTCACCCCTTTCCTATTCTCTCCGACTATTTTTCTGACTTGCAGTGGCCGGCGGATGATGATGGTGAGTCTTTTTTCTCTTTTTCTGAATGAATGTTAACCCAAGAGCGATAGGTGTTGCTACTTATTTAACCCCTTATTTTCTTCTCTTTACCCCCTACTCTTTCCTTTCTTTCGGGCTAACCTTAGAGTGGAACTTAGGGTCTTTGTTAGCCTTAGCTTCTGTAGATCTGTAGATCTTTCTGAGGGTGGGCGGCCAGAACTGCACTGCATACCCCAGGTGTGGCCGAACCAGGGAATTGTACAGAGAGAGCATAATCTCCTTGTTCCTAAACTGAAATTGCCTCCTGATATAACCCAACAGCTTCTGGGCTTTCTTTTCCACCTCTACGCACTGTTTCGAAAACTTAACGTCGCTGCTAATTAGCACACCCAAGTCCTTTTCCAAATCAGTCGCCTCGATATTACTCCCCAACATCGAGTAGTTCGACTTGGCATTGGCGTAGCCAATGAATGTGCATCACTTTGCATTTACCAAAGTTAAACGGCATTTGCCGTTTTTCGGACCACTCTCCTATCCTACCTAGGTCCGCACGCAGTTGCTCGATCGCTTCGGGCGTCCCAACGTTGGCCCCAAGCTTCGTGTCATCAGCGAATTTGGCGATCCGACTGACGATGCCACCGTCGATATCATTTATGTAAATGATAAACAACAGTGGCCCCAAAACGGAACCCTGAGGAACCCCACTAGTGACCGAGGCCCAACCCGAACTAACCCCTTTAATTACAACACTCTGCCGCCTATTCTTCAGCCAGTTTTCAATCCACCTACCTACTTCTCCACCGATACCCAGCGTGCGCACTCTCGCCATTAGCCGGCGGTGAGGTACCTTATCAAAGGCTTTCTCAAAGTCGAGATAAAGTATATCAATCGCCCTACTCTTATCATACTCACTCAACATGACGTGGAAAAGCTCGAGCAAGTTGGTGAGACACGACCTATGCCGTCTAAACCCATGTTGGGAGTCCCCAAGCAGCTTGTAGGAATCCAAATGGTCAACGATCCTATCCTCTATTATCTCCTCTAATAATTTACCTATAACTGAAGTGAGACTAATGGGACGATAGTTCCCTGGATTTTCGTGATCCCCTTTCTTAAAGATAGGGGTCACATTGGCTTCTCTCCAGTCACCAGGCACCTGGCCCTTCTCCAACTATTTGTTGAAGGCTGTAGCCAGGTGGGGAGCCGCCTGGTCGCGCACCTCCCACAACACTCTGGGGAGGAACTGGTTTGGCCCAGGAGCCTTAAACTCGCTCAGTTTGTCTATTCTATCGGCAACGACTGTCCCGGTACACCGAACACTATCCACGCCAGCACCTTCGTGCCTAACCTTCACCTTCACTTCCCTACACAGGCGGATATACACCTCAGTTTTCTCGTGGGAACGATTGGCCTTCGCCCTCCTGTACGCTACTTTCCTATTTCGGATAGCCGAAGCGATGTCACGACTGAACCACTTAGGCTGCGTTGAAGCAGGGGTGACCAGTTTTGAGGGTATGGCAGCAGACTGCAGCACCATAAACTGGTCCCGGAATGCAGTCCACACTCCCTCAACATCGCCGCCGACCTCTAACCCAATCTCACTTACGCTATCCCGGAGGCTAACAAAGTCCGCCCGCTGTACATCGAGCTTACTGCCTCTCGAGTGACGACGCTTCACCCAAGGGAGGCAGACACGGAACCTAATCAGACCGTGATCACTCCCACCCAACGATTCGTCATCGGTGAGGCCAGTGATGAGGTTGTCTTCGGTCGTGAATACTAAGTCTTGAACGCTTTCGCCTCGTGTAGGCTCGTTGACCCACTGAGTGAGGAAGTTCTCATAAGCAAAGTCAACTAGCCTCCTCCATTCAGCATCAGCAGTCCTGTCTTCCCACTTTATGCCGGGACAGTTGAAGTCTCCTAAATGTGTTCGCAGTTATCGCAGTTTCCTTGGCAGTCTTTAAGATGTGTTTCTCTGAGGCATGCGATGTCCACCCTTGTTTCGTCCATAAAACCTTTCAGGTACGAAACTTTGTTTAGTGAATTGTTCGGTTTTATTCCTTGAATATTTGCCAGGACAATGTTCATGTTCTTTGTTTTGCATTGCCCCTTGTGCATTTTAAGTTCGTTGTCCTTTGATATCGCATGTTTTGTAGCCTTATGGTCCTCCGAGATGGATCCGTTCCCGCCTACCTGTTCTGGTAGCTTCTTGCCATGTAGCGGTCCGGCTCGAGGGTTCCCAGCTGTGTCAGCTGCATGTGCTGTATAAGACTTAGCAGCCGTATTGTGTCCGAGATGTTGAAAAAATTTTGTGCGCTATTTGTGTTTTGTTTGCTATTTGGGTACATATTTTTTTTTCTCACATTCCTTCCGTTGTCATTTGAGACTTGTCCTTTGTCCTTTGAACTTGTCGGGAGATGATGGTAGTAGCATTTTCTCCCGTAGTAACAGGTTCCATATGTCGCGTAGGTCTTGCAAATGTCCGGATGGTAGAATTTGCATTTTCCACCAAATTTGCAGTGACCATTATTGTGGAAGTAGTATATATATATATATATATATATATATATATATATATATATACAGGGTGTTTGAAAACTTTCTGTACAAATTGTAATGGGGGATAGGCAACACCAAGACAAACCCTTTTCGTCTATAAGTGTATGTCCACTGACGTCACCATTCGGCGCGAGAGGGCGCCACTGCAATTGGCTAAAAGGTGAAGTGGGCTAGACTCGCGCTTGCCGCGGGCATTCTTAAATCGGACGTAGTACGCGTAACATGGAGCGCTTCACGACTGCTGAGATGGCTGACATGCATATGGTGTATGGGGCTGCCAATGGAAACGGAAGAGCTGCTGTGAGGTTGTACCGACAGCGCTTCCCAAACAGACGTGTGCCAAACCACCAAACGTTTGCGCATTTGCATCGGCGACTGCGAGAAACTGGAACATTCCATGCAAACATGCATGACACTGGTCGGGGGAGAAACGTGCGCACTCCTGACATGGAAGAAGAAATCCTATGGCGATTTGAGGACAATCCAAGCGCAAGCACGCGAGGTGTTGCACGTATCCTCGGTGTGAACCACGACCTGGTCTGGAGAGTGTTGCACGATTGTCCTCAAATCGCCGTAGGATTTCTTCTTCCATGTCAGGAGTGCGCACGTTTCTCTCCCGACCAGTGTCATGCATGTTTGCATGGAATGAATGTTCCAGTTTCTCGCAGTCGCCGATGCAAATGCGCAAACGTTTGGTGGTTTGGCACACGTCTGTTTGGGAAGCGCTGTCGGTACAACCTCACAGCAGCTCTTCCGTTTCCATTGGCAGCCCCATACACCATATGCATGTCAGCCATCTCAGCAGTCGTGAAGCGCTCCATGTTACGCGTACTACGTCCGATTTAAGAATGCCCGCGGCAAGCGCGAGTCTAGCCCACTTCACCTTTTAGCCAATTGCAGCGGCGCCCTCTCGCGCCGAATGGTGACGTCAGTGGACATACACTTATAGACGAAAAGGGTTTGTCTTGGTGTTGCCTATCCCCCATTACAATTTGTACAGAAAGTTTTCAAACACCCTGTATATATATATATATATATATAATATATATATATATAGATATATATATATATAATATATATATATATATATATAGTATATATATATGTATATAATATATAGATATATATAGATATATATATATAATATATATATATATAGATATATATATATATATATAATATATATATATATATATATATATATTATATATATATATATATATATATATATATATAATATATATATATATATATATATATATATATATATATATATATATATATATATATTCACTCCGGTAAAACCATGTACAGTTTTGGAAAAATGTTCCTCCCACATTTTAAAGGAAATGCGATATTTGGTTATATCTTTGAAATGATGACTCGAAATCTGAAGTAACTATTTGATATTTTAAACAAGTGACAATTTTCAAAATGTCAGATAATAAATCATTCATTTTCAGTGGCGCTCATAAGTTTCGTACGGAGAAATATTTCACTTATATTCGTCTTTATCTCTTGTACCGTGCATAGGACAGTTACTAAAAGTTTACCGTTCGTTTGAAAAATTTTAACAAATAAAAAAAATTAGTTTAACTCCAACATATAATGTAAAACATCAAAGAATTTGAGGAAAATAAAAACAAGTTAAAATGCAAAAAGTTTTCGTACATTTCCTTACAAAACTATTTAATGCTTTGTGCGTCCACCTTTTGTTTGAATGACTGCAATGATTCGTTTTGGATATTTTTCTAAAAAGTTTCGATATCTCAGTAGAAATTTTAGCCCATTCTTCTAAAGAAAGTTGTTGTAATTCATTCCGATTCAAAGGGTTTCTGATGTGGACAGCTTTTTTAAAATCAAACCATAAATTCTCGATTAAATCGAGATCTGGACTTTGACTGGGCCACTTGAGAAGCTTCATATTCTTTTGTTGAAGCCATTTCATGGTGCTCTTACTTTTATGTTTTGGATCATTATCTTGTTGCAGTGCCGAATTGCGACCCATTCGCAACTCCTAAATTGAAAGTAATACATTTTTTTCTAAAATTTCCTGATATTTCTTTGAATCCAATATTCCATTTATGGCAACAAGCTTTCCTTCACCAGAAGCACTAAAGCATCAACAAAGAAGCACACTACCACGACCATGTTTAACCACAGGAAGGATGTTTTTTACCCGAATGCAATCTTGAGTTTCGCCAAACATACCGTTGCTCGTTATTCCTGAATAATTCAACTCTGGTCTCGTCCAGATAACTTTCTTCCAGAATGGAAATCCATCAGTTTGATGATCCTTGGCGTACTACAAACGAGCTTCTTTGTGCGCTTTTCGTAGCAGAGGTTTTCTTCGTGCAACTCTTCGATGCAGACCAATCTTTCTCAATGTACTACGTATGGTAGTGGAATGGACATCAATCTTAGACACTCTTAATGTGTGGCAACTATCACTTGCAATTACTCGTGGATTCGCAGCAGCCATTCTTTCAACCCGTCCAGTTGTATTCTGAAATCTTGCAAGGTTGTCCACACCTTGGTAGAGTTTTGATTGTCCCAAAACCTTTCCATTTCTTTATAACTGCAACAACCGTCATAAATGAAATTCGAAGTTCTTCTCCCATCTTCCTACAATTCTTTCCAGACTCATGTGCAACAATGCCAGATCTTTTAAGATCTTTTAAGACCTGTAGACAGCTCTTTACCACGACGACCAATTGCTTACTCATGGCTTGTACACTCATCCGTCTTCTATGAAGATTTACACAGAAAATTCAAGAATTCAGAATTACCAACAGTTTCTAATGAATAAACAGTCACCTACTGATAAAGATTTTAAATTCTTCAAGCCTAAGGTGGATAAACAAAGTATTAAATAATGTAAATAAATGTACGAAAAATTTACATTTTAACTTTTTTTATTTTCCTCAAATTCTTTGAAGTTTTCCATTATACAGTATGTTGGAGTTAAACTATTTTTTTATTTGTTAATTTTTTCCAAACAAATGATAAACTTTTCATAAGTATCCTATGCATGGTACAATGGATAAAGACGAATATAACTAAAATATTTCTCTGTACGAATACTTATGAGTGCCACTGTAACTTCCAACTCGAAATTTTTCAAATGAGGCAAACCGTGAGAATTTCAAAATTTCGGACATCTAACTTAACCTTGATCATCCGCGTGTTTACGTGCACAAAGCATTATAGGATGTGTCTGCCTTTGAATTGTGACAGTTAGTCCTAGTAAGAAATAAGTATAGGTTGATTCCAATTGTATTATCTTATTACCATGCAGACTTATCATCTTATTGAAAAAGGTTGTTAGAGAAAATTAGGCCTAGGCTCTTGCTATTCTAATTTCAGAGTACTTTAATTGGTTTGAGTTCATTGATTAGGCCCTACAAATTGTTTCAGAAAAGACATTATTCTTTTTTACAAAACATTGTTTAATTTTTCTCTTTATACAGATTCCTTGGTTTGCACATTCATACATGAATCTCATTAGATATTTCATTAAATATTTTATTAAATATTTTAAAAATGTTTCATTAGATGGTTCATTAAATGTTTAAAATAGCAATTTCAAACATCTAAAAACCTGAGACAATTTAAACGTCTCAAAAATCTAAATGAAATATTTAAGATGTTAGATGAATGAAACGCCAAGCAATTGGGCAATAAAACATCTAACGAAACATTTAACCTCATTTACGGGGTAAAACTAATAAAATAAAAAAAATTAAAAACTTTAAAAATTGTTTTGTTCTTGAAATTTTCTTACTGTTACCAAAATAAATAAAATATCTAAAGAAAAATAGGATATTACCAATTAGTTAATTTTATGGTTTTAGAAATTGTTTCCAAGCGGACTTTTTTTTCAAAACTATACAAGAATTTAATGTAAACAAATCCACTGAAGTGGCTAATTTAACGAATTTAACTGCAATTTAAAAGTTTCATATTTATGTCAGAGAGGTATAAAAATGCTTAATGAATGAATAATTAAATTGTTTTATTTGACGTTTTTCAAGCTCTGATCCCACCATATTTACACGTATTAATGAAAAATATGTTGAGCTTTTTTCTTAGACTGAGGTAAAGTTTTGTTTTACAAGCGAGTTCAAAAAAAAGGAAATCATGACCATTTTAAATGGTTCACAGTAAATTTCTAAAAGTTTGAGTGTTTTTGCAGTGTCCAAAGGTAGCACAAACCAGCTAAAAGCGAAATTATACTTCCAAACAAACACTCTTTATTCGGAAAAAGAACGCATCACCCTACGTAAGCCGTTCAATATTAAATAGGATAAAAGAAAAATCACATCTATATATAGGGTGTCCACAAAAAACACTCGAAAACTGAATGTCGATTGTGAGGGTGCTAAGATAGCTAGAGCTCAAATTCTCTTTTCTCTGTTTCAGGTAGATCTGGGAGTTTTCTACGTACAGAGCTAGTTGGCTACTTATTCATTCCGAAGTTCGATCCGGGCCTAACAAATGGCTACACAATTATTACTCACAGTTATGAAATGTATGAAATGAATGTTGCTCGACTTAAAGAGGCAAAATATCTTATACAAGTTAGGTTAACTGCGTAATCTATCCGTTATATTATATATTAGTTAAACTTTAAACTCCATAATAAGCTTAAAGCAATACGTCCAATATGTATGTGTTTTTAGGATTGTTTAACGCTCGATATAAAGGTCTGCAATAGAGAGGCCCACAAAATGCAGCGACTGGGATCCTCAAATTGCAGTTCCAGTTTTAAGAGATTTTTTTCATTAAAAGACAAATAAAATCTTTTGTTTGCATAAAAATTAAATGTTGACTGGACATACCTTGTACGTGAATCCACAAAATGAAAATCAATAATATGCAATGAAAATCACCCGCTTTGAAATAAATATTCCATATCTTTTTTATTAATTTGATTTATTTTAATTTTGCTTATACCATCAAATCATGATGAACTGTTTTGCTTCTCTTAAAATCTATTCCCGAGGTCTGTAATCATTCGTGTTTAAAACACCAAAAATGCTTTTTTTCTACTGTTTTCAAGTTTTGTTGTCTGCTTGCTGCTTGCTCATTTTGTGCACGCGTCTCTTTTATTTTCTAATCCCTTATTTGCTTTAAAACTTGAAGAAAAGAAAACTTTTGTCCTTATTCATTATTCGTCACTCACTCATTAGAAAGAGTTTCGTGTCGAGAGCTTTCATGCACAATCCTTTCCGAGTGTACGTTTCATATAATATCGTCTGAATAGTCAGGAAAGACAATGTACTATAAACATGAGCGAGGCTTTGTCATGCGAAATATGTGTTTGTTGCTGGGGAGGGGAGGGTTTGCGAGACATGAAAATCCCCCTTTTTAGTGCAGATAATAAGGAATATGGCTGAAGCATGTGCTACTTAGCAACAGTGAAAATATAATAGTTTTATCATTGTAACCAGATGTATGATGTAAGATATAATCATCCTTTACCATCTTTCCCTCTGTCTATGACCTCCAATCATTCAAACGCAGAGTGTCCAGGCATCTCGAAAACCCTAGACCTTGATTTTGGCTCTCTTTTTCTATGTGTGGGGCGGGGGGGGAGCATTTTTGTGGGCATTCGCCCTAGGGCCCTGCTTCCTTTATAAAAACAATGCGCAATACCGGCCACTTATCGTTATTATAAAATATAATTATTTGTAACAGAAATTTCAAATTAATTGAGAAACAAAAGAATAAAGGAAACGATACTGCAGTAACTGATAAATGGAAGAAGTAGTAACACTTTCAAAATTTAAATTGATATTACTTCCTTCTCTAAAATCTACTCCAATAATGACACGATTGAATTTAGTTCCATACTCGCTGTGAAGCGTCCTCAGAACGAGAAACTTAATAAACGTCTCTTCTAATGGCAGAGAAATGAAATTACGTACTGACACTTCCAAAGACGAATCTTCCTTCCGATAGAACCATCAATCATCAAATCTGACCTCATCTGAACTAGACCGTGTACCAAAACTTGGTGATGTTCCGCAGACATTCTGAAAAATTAGCTTTGAAAAAAATAAACTTAGTAAGTTTTTAAAATTAATATATATATATATATAATATAATATATATATATATATATATATATAATATATATTATATATATATATATATATATATATAAATTAATGTAAAGAACGACGCTTGTGTAGAAGAGCGTTCCACACAAGATGAAGGAAAAACAAAAATGATTCAAAGGTCTTTTGTGTATTCAAAAGTACACCTCGTCAAGGAATGAAGGGAGAAGGCGAGATGACGAAAATATATACATATGTACAACGGAACGGAGAAATAAAAAGATTAGCACATGATTAACAAGAGTTGATTAAAGGCTAAAGGTATTTTAACAGAATTTTCAGTATGTTATTACAACAGAATTTGTCTTTATCTTCAAATATTTTGCTTTATCAGTTTGTGCACGATATACATAATATGGATTGAGTTAGCAAAAGAATTCAGCCAATCAAGAATCGAAAAAAATAAGTCAACATTCAGTAATAATGACGTCACCAAATTAAATCGTATATAAGCCATTGTAATCTTTCAAATTATTATTGCGTTCTGTCTGATCTGACCCAGAGGCTGAAGTATTACCCGTAATATTTAGAAACATAAAATTCACGAAAAGGATATCTTTATCTTCTCCTTTGAGTCCTGTCTCCTCCAGGAAAATTTAGTTTTAGAAGAGCACAGCATCTTCAAGAAACAGTTAAATTAGAAATCAGTAGATATTAAGTTTGAGACCAATACTGCTTCACAAATTTCTCTGATACGTTCCAAGAAGAATCGAGGAATCGATCAATAACGTAGTAAGGGTTCACAGAATCCTCCGATCCGCTACATGAAGAAAAATCGGAGTGTAGTACAAAAGAAATTATTGCGATTCCCAACACAGTACCAACTACCCCAGAGTGAGAAATCCGTTGCTTCCACCTAACCTAAATTCCCGTCAACTTCGACCCACCCAAGGCTATCGACGGAAGGTTAACATTATCATTAGAACTACTGTATCTATTCTAAGTCAAATGAGCTCATTTTTCTTCTTCATGAAGCTTACAGATGTACTAGATTTATACCTACATAATAAGCTTATATAAACTTATATAAAAATGTAAAAATTAAGATATTCCAACTTGTAATTATGAAAGAAAGAGTGATTAAGTTTGATTACCCTCTTTCGCAAAAACTGAGGTCATATAATGAAGGAAACCTATACCTATGGGATCGGAACCATGGGTCGCTACGTAATATGAACGCAGAAGACGGTTCCACATCTGAATGTCACTCAAACCCAATGTCGCTTAACTTCGCTAATCAAAGGGAAGCGGTGTTACGACATCAGCCACGATATTATCCGTTATAATTGTGGTATTCAATAAAAATAAATGGAATCTTTTGGCAAGAGTCAGGTACATTTTCTCTATACCACTTTTTGAAAGTAAAATGTTGCTTTCTCATCGCATATAATTCAGTGGCGCATACGACCCCGAGGGAATCGTCCCAAAACCTTAAATTGTGTCATGACCTGTACATTGAAAGATGCTCCATACCATGGTTTAATTTCTTTTCCAATTTCCGAAGCTCTGAGGTGAAGTATAGAATTAATTCATATATTTCATCACTATAA
Source organism: Bathynomus jamesi (assembly GCA_023014485.1). NCBI lineage: Eukaryota > Metazoa > Arthropoda > Malacostraca > Isopoda > Cirolanidae > Bathynomus > Bathynomus jamesi. The sequence goes on from JAJOZX010001415.1 coordinate 838,491, forward strand.
AGTTGGTTGTACCTTTTCTCTGGTAATATAACCTCCAGTTTAAATTAGCTTCGAAAAAGAAAGCCTGAGTTCCCCAGACATGTGCGTTTAGGAATTTCACTAAAGAAACAAATTTTGTAATGCCGAACACGCGCTCTATCAATAAACTGGAAGTATAAGCTTTATTCCCCTAGATCTACTAATACCAAAGTTTATTTAGCACTATACCTGTATAGGTGTAAATATAGCTTGGGTTGATCACTAATAGGTCCTACACAATACTATGGCTGGAGCAGCCCGTATATAAAGACTATTAGGTGTAGCCTGAATGACCTATTTTATTCATACAGGGTGTAACAAAAGTTCGCTCTCATAGGGAAATAAGCTATAACAGAATAGATGGTGATGAGTTTGTATATATTACGTGGCACTTAACCCCAGTTGACATCTTGTGAGTCCATTTAAAGTCCGTTGTTTATGAGTCAAGACCTCGAACAATCCAACAGTTAAAAGAAAAAATTACAGATCAGTGTAACAGAATTAGTGCGGAAACACCTCATAGCGTAACCGACGGCTTACAAAGACGAATAGAAATGTATCAACGGCTACATGGAATGCAATTTGAGCATGTATTGGATTAATTGGCAAGTTCATTGTATTTATTGTTTGTAATGTATAGTTAAAACTATTTTCTCGTTCAATTCTTTTATATCTTATTTCCCTCTTGGGAGAGGTTTAAAAAGGGAAGTAATCATGTAAAAGTTTACAGTGCGGCCTTTTCTTTTAACCAATAAAAAAATGTATGACAGTTTAGGTTGAGTGCCCTTTTCGGGGTACATTTTGATACCAACAACCAGATTCCTTTCTTTTGTGATAGGTATAAGATATGATAGATTTCAGTCCAAAATTAAATAAATTAAGGGATCACCTGGAGACTGAAGCCCACAATGTCAATTGCCCTTGACTGACAATTGATTAGGTTTAGTCGTGATATTTTCATTGAAACTAACGACAATATCACGACTTAACCTAACCAATCGTCAAGGGCGATTGATATTGGGGGCTTTCGTCTTCAGGTGATTCAAATTGCGGCTGGATAACGTAGTAACAATCACGTAAGTACATTCCTGATTTGATTTGTTCTCTCTTTCTCTCCCTCTCTCTCAATTTCTCTCTCTCTCTCTCTCTCACACTTTCTCTCACTCTCTCTAACTCTCTCTAACTCTCTCTCTAACTCTCTTTTGATAAGGTACCTCACCGCCGGCTAATGGCGAAAGTGCTCGTGCTGGGTATCGTGGGGAGGTAGGTAGGTAGATTGAAAACTGGTTGAAGAATAGGCGGCAGAGGGTTGTAATTAAAGGGGCTAGTTTGGGTTGTGCCTCGGTCACTAGCGGGGTTCTTCAGGATTCCGTTTTGGGGCCACTGTTGTTTATCATTTACATAAATGATATCGACGGTGGCATCGTCAGTAGGATCGCCAAATTCGCTGACGACACGAAGCTTGGGGCCAATGTTGGGACGCCAAAGGCGATCGAGCTACTGCGTGCAGACCTACGTAGGATAGGAGAGTGGTCCGAAAAATGGCAAATGCCGTTTAACTTGGGTAAATGCAAGGTGATGCACATTGGCTACGCCAATCCCAAGTCGGACTACTCCATGTTGGGGAGTAATATCGAGGCCACTGATTTGGAAAAGTTCTTGGGTGTGCTAATTAGCAGCGACCTTAAGTTTACCAAACAGTGCGTAGAGGTGGAAAAGAAAGCCCAGAAGCTGTTGGGTTATATCAGGAGGCAATTTCAGTTTCGGAACAAGGAGATTGTGCTCTCTCTGTACAATTCCCTGGTTCGGCCACACCTAGAGTATGCTGTGTAGTTCTGGTCGCCCACCCTCAGGAAAGATATTGAGAGGCTGGAGCGAGTGCAGGCGAGGGTCACAAAGTTAATCCCTTCCGTTATGCATATGGGCTACAATCGACGCTTACGCGCCCTGAATTTGTTTTCGCTGAAACCTCGGAGGCTGCGCGGTCAACTCATCGAGGTTTTCAAGTTCTTGCGCGGGTTCAACAATGTCGATTTTAGAAGCATGTTTAGTTTAAATGATAACCCAACTCGCAACAATGGTTGGAAGTTGGATTTGAAACGGTTTAGGACTAGTGTGTGTTGGAATTACTTTACGTATAAGATCTGTGACACGTGGAACAGGCTACCCTCAGAAGTTGTGAACAGTTCTTCTGTGGATCTGTTCAAGAAAAGGTTAGACCGAATCTTGCACACTATTTGAGGGTGTATGAATTTTTTTCGTGGCACCCGTTGCCATTGGTACCTTCTCGGTATGAGCCACAAGGCCTTTCGAGGTACTACTTTTCCTTGTAACTCCTTGTAACTCTCTCTCTAACTCTCTCATTAGACTTCATCGGAGGCAGAGGTGCTGTGTGTTCTCCACTATTTTCTCGATAGTTGTGTGAAAGTGTTGTGACTAAGTTTGATTTAACAAAATTTGTTAGATAAGTATAATTATATTTATTTACTTTATTATTGAGGGTAGGCCAAGCACTATTGCTTATTAATTAGACTTAATTTATTTCCTTTTCCTGTTTCTTAATTGTAACTAACGAACATAATTCCGCATTGTTTAAATTCTATTTTTCGGCTTAGTTTCTCTGGTAAAGTTAAGTGAAATAATTTTGCATTTTTTTAGACGGTCGTTACAGATTCCATTTTCAGACGAGTTAAATAGTAAAATTTGCATATTCGAGTCTATTTCCGTTTCCTCTCTGTAACACGTGTCTCTCGGGTTCATTTCCCGCATTCACCATTTCTCCCCCACTATCCATTGTATTAATTAAAATAACACATTATATTATTTAAAGTAACATCATTCTTCATTGTTATAAACGGCTACCTTTGATCCCATTCAGTTCCGTATTCAATTCCGTTTTCGGTCGGTGACACGTGCTTTTCGCTTGTGCCTGTTTATTTCTGCATTCACCATTTCTTCTTCACTCTCCATTAAATTAATTAGAATACCATATTACATTATTTAAATTAACAGCATTCTGCAATGCTATTAACAGCTGCCTACAGGTTCCATTCAATTTTGTATTCAATTCCGTTTCCGGTCAGTAACACGTGCCACTCGCTTGCGCGTGTTTATTTATTTCTGCATTCACCATTTCTCCCACACTAACCATTATATTAATTAAAATAGCATTGTTATTAACGGCAGCCCACAGGTTCCATTGAAGTCTGTATTCAACTCCGTTTCCGGTCTGTAACACGTGTTTATTTCCGCATTCACCATTTACCCATCGCCATCGTTATATTAATTAAAGTTACGTATCGCATTATTCAAAAGTAACATATCGTATTATTTAAAAGTAACATATTGTATTATTTAAAGTAACGTATCGTATTATTTAAAGTAACGTATCGTATTATTTAAAGTAACGTATCATAAAAAAAGACAAAATATGACAAAGCCAGCTAAACTGAAAGCTGAATGCTTTAAATGTAAAGTTAATCATTGGTGTGTCGACTTCCCCGAACCGAAGGTAATATCAGCGACATCACATCCCTGAGTATATATTTGCTTTGTAAACTTAGAGAAAACCACGAAAAGGAAGTTAAAGAGCTAAAGGAATTAGTGAAAAAGCTTGAAGCTCAGGTCGTAGCACTGGAAATCCAACCCAGTGGACAAGATCAGAATGAAACCGCATCAGCAGATATAAACTGTAAGGTTAAACATCTAGAACAAAGCGTGGCCCGCTTGGAAAATACGGTGAATATACCTAAAGTAGGACGGAGGAATGAGAATTCCAATTGGTGAAAAATAAAAGACATTTCAACCCAAAACATAAGGATTCAGAACTCCTTACCCTAAAAAATGAGTTTCACTTACTTGGCGACGAACAGGAGGAATCCTTTTTCACTGGAAATTCTCTGGTCAGGAATGAAGGGGACTTTTTCGGAGCAAGTCGCGTGACCAAAAGGAAACTCCGATGTTTTCCAGGTGCCACGAGTCGGATAATAAACAGGGAATTAGTCAAAATTAATATCAAGAATAAGAGTTGCCCCATCATTGTACATGTTGGTGGCAATGACTTTTTTCAGGGAGGGACAGGAGGGAAGATAGAGGCCATTGTAAAAAGAGTTCAAGATCCTAACCGACAAGGTTAGGGGAAAGACAGCCATGGGTATGGTTGTAGGGATTTCTCCCACGAATGCGTGGTAGTGACTGTACTTTAAGTAAAGCCATCAGCATAAATAAGAGAGTTAAACGCATGTTTGAGGAAAAAGGGCTAAAGTTTGTTGATTTTTGCCCTACATTCTTCGGGAATAGGGAATACTTTGGCTTGGACAGGATACATTTAAGTAGTATGCCCGAAAAAGGGTAGAGTGCAAAGCAATTGCAACGTTTATCAAATGTTGCAAGGTGCCCCCCCCCACCAGGGTACCAAAAAATGGGGTAATCCCCCAGCAAGCTGGGAGAGTCCACCTAACCTAGGAGAGAGAGAGAGAAAGAGAGGAGAGAGGAGACCATCCTACGTCTGGCACAGCCAGACGCTTAATAAGATTTCATCCCAGCATCGCTTGGCTTAGAACTCAAAATCCGGCACTTGGCTTAATCCGACAGTTGGCTTAGAAGAATTAGAAGGCAGGTGTATGTGTATATATATTAATTAACTTTTCAATTGCCAGATTGCGCTATTTATTTGGAGATATTCTTGACATTTGGCTTAAAAATCCGTCAGTCGGCTTAGAAGGCGTAACCAGCCATTTGGTATATATATATATATATATATATATATATATATATTCCCATCTCCCCAGTTATTCATTAATAATGTTCATATATACCACCAAAAGAATTAAATAAAACACCATTACATCATTCTCTTTATTTAGAGGAGTTAAGGGAAATAATTCAGGAAATATATAGGAGATAAATATACATTCAAAAATAATATACATAAAAAACACAATAAACGATATATATGTGTATACGGTATATATATATATATATATATATATATCCATACACACATTCTTAAATAATGATATTAGCAGAGGATAAAACTATATAACCATTTAAAATATTACGAGCAAATACGCACTTTTAGTTATATAAACACCAAAACTTATATAAAATAAAAAATATTAATAGTAGAGGGTAAAACTATATACCCATTTAATATATGTACGAGCAAATACATACTTATATAAACTTCAAGTAATATACATCAAAATATATACACATTATGTTCTACTCTGCTTAACTAAAATACTAAACTCGCACGTGATCGAATCTACAGTTACATCATTGTTGCTTTGTACTATGCAATAAATACGATTTAACATTATTCCACCACTCAAGGTGTGCGGGCGCCTATACTCAATGTAAAGGGCCTTCAATTCGTCCAATACTATTTTTGTGCCCACTTTGCAATTGGTTGGCAAATTATCTTTAAACACGGACAGAATACAATCAAAAGCACGGACAAAGAGGGCATTGTTAGCCACAATATCATTATTAAATTCAAGTTTATAAACACTCCTTTCCAATCGAGGGTTTCTTCTTACCGATCCGAGCTTTTCAATCGTGAACTCTTCTTCACAACGCATAGCGGCAGTTGAAATAATCTTCTAAGTCGTAAAACCAGCTGCTCATTATATAAAGATACAATTCTTCAGGGTGAACAGTGTAGGCGAGCTCTGCCCTGTACCGCTCAAGTCCTTTATACCAAAGTTCATGATATTTCGAAGAGTCTAAACCTTTTAAATAAATCTTTTAAATAAACCTTTTAAATCCAGCTGTAGACCAGTCTCGCCATGTTCATTCCTACATTCGGTAAACCCGTCGAGCAGAGTGGTGTATGCGTATTCAAGAACCGTATCCAAATAAACCATATCCGTAACACGTGCGTCTAATATAGGATTTAGCTTCCGGAAACCGACAGTTTCAAACATTCTGTCGAGGATGAATCAGTTTCGCGTGGGGACAAGAACGTTATTATCAGATGCATTCTTCCACATCAGTCGCATATCAATGCATGGCTGATCGTTATTTATACACAACGTACAAACAATGGCATATGAGGGGTTATCACTCATCTGTTCTCTTCTTGTACCTACACCTGCAAGTATGTTATAACGATCCTCACCCCACTTCTCAACTATCACGATGATAGTTGATACCTGCACAACCAAAACAACACCAGGGGCGCCAATATAGTCACACAACTAAACATCCTCTTCATTCTTAACAATACAGAAGAACATACACCCATACCACATCAAACAGGATACTCAAACTCCTCCCCAGATATAACGTTCTGTTCCCCCTCACTAGCAACACATACACACTGGAGAACAGAAAAACAACTGTCATCAGATCACCTGCCCATCATCATAACAACACATTCTACACTCTGCCCCAACAGCCTTAGGCACACTTACAGAAATTAAAGAAAGTTGAGTGGGAACAGTTTAAAATACAGACTGAGGAACAATTCACCACATTAAAAAGCACACCCATCATAAACATCAATACAACACTCAAGACATTTAATCAGGTCATCAATAATGCAAACAAATAAACACCCAAGGGCAACATTAGGAAATGCAACCCAAATTACACTAGAGAAATAGTCCACCTCATAAGGCAACGTAACAACCTCAAACATAAAACACAAACACCACACACAGAAACCACAAAACAGCAGATACAACAGCTCAACACAGAAATAAACAACAAACCCAAAGAAAAACAAACAGAAACATTTAGGGAATTCATAACAACACTAAACCACTCCACAGATACATCCAGGCTATTCAAGACTATAAACAGCATTACACACTCTAACAGCGGCATTCACACCTCACACGCGGCTATCTGTCGCAGCCAAAATAATATCCCAACATATACACAACAAGCTAACATTCTAGTTAATCACTACTCAAAGGTAAGTCACTTAAACAGAGACAACAACCAGAAACACGCAGACAGACAAACAGCCACACACAAGAAAACCTACAGACTCTACACGACCATTACACCCTTCAATACAGACCAGACCACCAAGATCATCAAAAACATTAAGAATTCGAAGGCTACTGGACCAGACAACATATCTAACATACACCTTAAACACTTGGGCCCACAGGGAATACTAGCTCTCACAAACATTAGCACATATTCATACCAACACTGTATTATTCCTGACATATGGAAACACTACTACTCAAACCAAACAAAAACCCAACAGAACCAGCTTCCTATAGACCCATTACCTTACTATGCACACCTTCGAAAGTAACAGAAAGACAAATCTTACAAATCACCAACCCACACATAGCACTATCGCTTACTCAACATGGATTCAGACCTCACCACCCAACCACGCCATTACTCACTAACCTCACGCAGCACATCATGGATGGCATCAACTCCAGACGACCAGTTCAACGTACACTATTAGCACAATAGACATCAGTAAAGCATTTGATGCTATCCCACGTTTCCCTCTCATATACAAAATACTCAACACAAACATGCACAATAACACCAAAAGGTGGCTAAGTAACTATCTTTCAGGAAGATACTCACATGTCACATTTAATGGCAAGTCATCTAGAAACAACCTTTTTCCGAAAGGGCCCCTCAAGGCTCTGTTCTCTCACTAACACTGTTCAACTTATACATGCATGACATTCCAACACCCATAGATAACAAGCTTACCTTATCGTCATATGCAGATGACATCACTCTAACATCCACCCACAACAACATTGATACCGCTACAAATAACCTCCAAAAATACATAAAAAGTATACAAGACTGGCTCACACACCATAGACTTAAAGTAGCGCCCACAAAATCAACCATCACTTTGCTAAGAAGCAACACAAAAGAATACCAGATAACTCCACAGTTTACACCAAGCAACACCAACATTCCACACACTCACAGGACCAAAATACGTGGGGTCAGATACAACAGATCATTATCTTTTGCAAACCACATTCAGGACATTAAAAACAAATGTACGTCAAGACTTAACACGCTTAGGGTACTAACAGGCACAAACTTTGGACACCAGCAGGAAACAACATCACTCATATACAAACAATATATTCGCTCAGTTATGGACTATGCTAGCCCGTGTTGGGCACCCATTATCAAACACACACATGAACACCTTACAGACAATACAAAACCGCACTTCGTATCATTACAGGATGTACTCAAACAACACCAATTCAACACCTGCACACAGAAACAAAACTATTGAAAATTAGGGAACATTTAGACATGAGGGGAACACAATTAACGGCAGCAGCGACAACTAACTCACAACACCCTTGCCACTACATGTACAATCATGGACCAACACCTCGCACCATTAAGGTAACACTAGAGAGACATTATAACCAAATAGCCCATTCCATACCACGCCCCACAGACATCACACAGTACAGAAAACACATACATACACACCTAACCCACAAAGCAATGACACGACTCGGTCCGAATGCAATCCTAGGTGTGAAGCCGCCACCCATTGATATGTCAGAGACCAGCCTGAGCAGATCGGATCGAGTTAACTTAGCACGATTCCGATGTGGACATCACCCCAACTTACGGTCATATAAACACGGACTAGACAACTCCACAGACAACACCTGCCACCTGTGCCAGGACACATCACAAACAATTGAACACATTATGACAGACTGTACCGCTCTAGCACAACATAGAACACAACACATCACTAGTGCGCTGAACCTCTTGTCCACTCCGGAGAGGGCGATCGGTTACCTGCGTGCCGCCAGCTTGCTCGATTAGGTTGGGCTGGTCGGCTAAACAACAACAACAACTACATAGTTAAAGGAACCGGTTTTACGTCTGAACACACGCAATGACTTCGTCACGGACACGTCGTATACGGCATTGAGAATGCTGCTCAAAGGAAGCTCCATCGTTTTCTATTGTGAGAGTGCATGTCCAGTCGGGTCAAGCTCTGAGATGAATATGAGCAACCGGTGCGCCCTTTGGCTCAGAGACAGGTGTGGAGGAGTGAGTCATATCAAGTGTTAATATTTCGTGTACGGGTTTGTTCCAGCATGAAAGAATCATGTGAGTACTTGTACCCATTATACCGGGAAATCAGAATTTTTCCGATACATGGCAATATCGGTTTTAATGATTTATCGGAATGCACACTAGATAATTTTGTTCATTTCCACAAACTAAACACATTTTATTATCAATCCGGCGCACTATTTGAGAGAAACATGTGCCCGTATTTATCCTTTTTCCTTAACAGTCGATATTCGTCTCTAAATTTTATTAAAAACTCACACAGGCCACAACCTCACTGTGAACCTCGTCATTATATATATGAATGTAGTGGTAAAAGTATTTTAGCCTATCAATTATGACGAGATTTACATTCTCAGCCGCAGAGTACGCGTACTCGGTATGATGCAGCATGACATAATACCGCCTGTCACCCAATTCATCAACAAGACTCACTACCCACACCTGTTGCTTCTGCACGCGTTCTTTCTTTCACTTCACGGTATATGTACGCTTTTATAAGGGGTTCCAAAAAACCTTAGCCCCCCCCCCCTATTTGCAGCTTACATGTTTACTTATATCGAAATAGTTTTTAGTGATTATAAAAATATATAAAATTCTTTATATATTTATTGCAGGTATTAAAATTACTCTAGCTGATAAAGTGATAATATAATGGCTTCTCAATTAATTGGTGATTCGGAGAGGCAACGTGTGATAGATCGCATACGAGCAATAACATTTCGGGAAGCTCGTGATGCTGGAGCCACCTTTTTAACACATTCATGGGTTGCCAAAAAGTTACGAAGAAGTGAGGACTTCGTCAAAAGAAATTGGAATAAAACTTTGGTTGAATGTGAAATGGATACAACCAAATCTGGGCGCCCAAATTTGCCACTCTCTCAGGAAACAAAGGACATCATTGAAAGCGGTACGCGTAAGCGGAAAAACAGCTGTGCTAAACTTTCTAGAGAGATCGAAGTGTTGAGAGGAAAGATCGTTAGTGGTGAGATCATTCGACTGTACCGTCATAGGCAAGGTTTAAAGCCTTCGCATGAACTTCCAAAGCTAAGAAAAACTCAACTTAACATCGATGACAGAATGTGGTTTGCCCATTATCTTGAAGATTGGGATGTGGATGATTTCATGCATTTAGCTGTCTCCGATGAATTTTTTGTTTACGTAACACGTCGGCCTAACTACCAAAATGATCGAGTGTGGGCCACAACACCAGATGAAATCGATGACAATGAACATTATCGCGAATTATTAAAAAGTCCAGACTGTGTTGGTGTGTTTGTTTTGTTCACTGCAAAGAAGCTCATGTGGGTGCTGAAGCCAAATGGTCAGAGTTGGGATGGACAGTATTTTCGCGATATTATTCTATCCTAGCATGTCATTCCTTTTCTAAGAAACCCAAACAATGTTATGGATGTCGATCAGGTCACACGTCTGCACGATAAGGCCCCCTGCTTTAAGGCATTACCACTCAACAGTTGTTGCGGAACCATGAGATCGATTTCTTTGGAAATGAAGAATGACCAGGAAATTCTGCTGACCTGAACGTCTGTGAACACATTGGATCAGTTATAAAGGACAAGGTTTAATGTCTCTTGTTTCAAGAACCTGCAGCAAATCGATTTTCGAAGGATACAATGACGCAACACATTGAAACTTTTTTAGCAAATTTGCGTAACGATCAAGATCTATTCACGTCACTTTTGGCAAGCTACCCAAAGCGAATTCAGGCTGTCTTGGAAGCCAATGGCGGGAACACCAAGTTTTAATTGTTTCTCATTAAATGCAGGATTAAATTCTCTTTTGTAAGGTATGTTTAGTTTTACTGTACCTCTAATGGTTTAGGCCATGGGCGGGGGGGCTAAGGTTTATTGGAGCCCCGTATAGTTTAGCCCTACAACTTAGTCCATTACATCGTTTGTGCCGCGAAATCCGGCAACGATCTTGCCATAATATCGATAGAATATTTGAACATCTTGTTCCTCAAGCTTCGCACAGTTCAATGTAGCCTTAAAAGTCTCAAAGGAAGGAGGGCTAGGCCTCTTTCAGTATTCACCACATCTTCTGACTTTACCGAATACCACTTCATAAACGTCGAACACGCAATATCAAAGGTCGCCATCACTACTTTTCGTCTACGTGAGAATTCTTCAAATATACGTCTGGGATTCAGGGCCTGCAGCGGCCAACTGAGCACGCATAGATAAAGATATGCCCAGGTAGTAGCAGGAGTCACGTGACCCTTTGATTGATATTACAGTGGGCGGAGCTTAGGACTTTTTCCTGTACATACGCACGCACCACACACACACACACACACACACACACAAAGGAGAAAATGAAACCCCAATTGAAACATGATTTATTTACATACTCAAATATACGTAATGAATAAAATAAACATATCGTGAACAATAGATATATATATACGTATATATATATATATCAGTGGCGACTCCAGCTCTTCAAGACTACTCGGGCTCTTTTTAAATTTTCAAGTCTACATATGAGCCGACATTTAAATGCATGAAAATAACTTAAGATTATCAATAAAATAAATAAATACATACCTCGGTAAAAAAAATTATTTGAATTTTATTTACTTGAACATAAAGTCCAAGCGTCTTGGTTTTAAAGCAAACTCCTTTAATATTCGGTCATGTAATTCCTTTTTGCTTTCTAAATCAATAAGTATTTCTTTTTCAACTGAAATCCTAGCCAGGGACGAGAGCCGTTCTTGAGCCATTGTGTTTCATAAATATGATCTAATTCGATGAAGAACAGAGAAACTTCTTTCATTTGAAACAGAAGTTACAGGTATGGTAAGGAGGAGCTGAATCAGCTTTGTGTTTTCCGACATCGCAGAAAATAATCCTAGCTCGTGAAAGACTTCTAAAATTTCATTTGCAGATTTGCATTTTCTAAAGTCACTGTCACGATAAAGATATTTCAATTCGCTAACTAAGGATTTGGAGTCAATTACATTTGGATATTTAGTTTGTAAAGCATTAAGATGATGCATTGGAAAATTTTCAGCAAATTCTGGAAATTTGGTCACATCAATCAACTCAAAGAACGCAAACTCCTGAATGCAATCAAATCGTTCCCTCATTGACATTAGTATAATGTCAATTATTTCGAAATATATTGCTTTATAGTTCATTTGTTTGCCTCTAGCTCTTTTTCTCGGGGGAGAAGGCAGGTCTTCGGATTGTTCGAAGTCTGCCATTGTTTCTTGAAAAACTTTATTATACGCTTTATCAGTACGAGCGCAGTCAATAAATTCAATAAAGTCATTTACTTTCTGTTGTGCAAACTTCATTTCAAGCTGCTTGCATTGCAGAAGATGAAATAGTTTTTCGGCTTGTGACAATATATTTTCAAAGCAGTTAATAAAAAACAGAAAAGTGAAATCATGCAATTTTATAAGTAGATTATCAGATTGATTAAGAATATCTTCATCCCATCTTGCATTGTCATCTAAAATCTTTTGAAATGCATTTTTCAGAGTTTCACGCTGCCTTTTTATTGCTGACACGGTTCTAGATCTATAGCACCACCTTGTTTCACAAAGTGATGGAATGCTGATATTAAGCTCTCTAAATACAGCTTTTCGTTTGTACTTGAAGAAGCAAATTTACTGAAAGCACGTACATTGGAAAAGAACATTCGGTTCTTTTGCATTATCCTCCCAACACTAATTTTTTTATATAATGTTGGTTTGGTTTTGGTTATGGTACTTTATTTTCCTTCCATTATAAAAAAAATTAGTGTTGGTATTAGGTTAGGTTAGGTTAGGTTTGGTTAGGTTAGGTTACGGTAAAAACAGCCCGCCGCAGGCGTTAGCCGTTATAAAAAAAAATTAGTGTTGGGAGGATAATGCAAAAGTACCGAACATTTTAGCCCCGTTAACTTTCTCTGACATTTTACTTAACACTAAATTTAACTTATGTGCATAGCAATGAATAAAATAGCCAAATTTAAAATCTTTTTCTCTCAGGCAGTTGAAGGCACGCTTATCGAAACGTAAAAAGTTACCATGTATCGCCAGAATTAAAAATTGTGCCTCTACAAGGCCGAAGGATATAAGCCCGAGTTGAAATGTTTTTTTCTTTATAAAAAAAATTAATAGGAGGAAAAACGTATTTTATTTAATGAGAATTAGAAGAAGGACTATTATGTAACCGTATGCAAGCAAATAATTATTCATTAAAAGAACTTTAAATATACGATATTACTTATACTTTCTCGGGCGTAATGTCTTGCGCCCGAGTAAAGAATCTTGAAAGATTACACGAAAACTTAATGTGTCAATATAGTTTTTTTATAAGTAGTAAGGGTATCTAAATGCGCTCAAAATTTGCTTGCGTGACGAAGGTTAGACAGAAAAATAGTTACATACTACCAGCCAAAATCCATTTTTACAATTTGTATTTAAAACTTTTTTTTAAAAACTTAAATCCATAAATACACAATTTTATCTCTCATGCTTCTCCTTGCTCCTTGCCTCTCGGGCTCAGCCCGAGAAGCCCGAGTGCAGGAATGGCCACTGATATATATATATATATATATATATATATATATATATAAAACATTCAAGAACTATGGTACCCAAAGGGAGCGGTATCATAGGTGCCAGGCACCTGGTAACGTTTCCTAAAGGTGTTACGACACATCTTTGTGCCCATAAGTTCCTTCACGCCCCCCAGTTTCTCTTCCTGTAAATATTTCTGATGACTCGTGCTCAAGCAGTGCCTTATAAAGGAACTCTATGTCAAATTTTGCCTCGTTATGGGCAAGAATATACACACAATTTTTTTAACTTGTCCGCTAACTTGACAATATAGGACACAAAGAGTTTCACAGGACTGTCGTGTGCGATCGTTTTAAAAACGTTTGTCTGTTTACCACATTTGTGACATTCATCATACTCGACTTCCATGCACTCATCGCAGATAGTCTGGCTTACAAGTAGATGTGGGATAACTTCTTTTGTTTCAGGGTTTGTTTAAGTTTCTACAGTATATCGTAGTACACGGTTATACAGGGTTTATTTTTAGGCTTATCACCTTTCATATAACATTCATGCTTTACTTCGTCCGCCTTATATTTTTCATGGCATGTAAAACCGTGAATTTCATCGCATTTATGCTCAAACTTACCCCAATTATCCATCATATGAAACATTCCACATTCACAGATTCTCATTTTCCTGCAAGTGCCAATTGACTTATGATGCTAAAGGCATTTATTATTGAAAAAATGTACGTCTGCACACATTACATTCCCTCTTCTCAGTTTCAACTACACGGCTTTCACATGAGGACCTTTACACTGCTCACGTACCATGTGACATTCCTTACAATGCTTCACTGTATCATCCACAAACTCAAGACATCCCCTACACAAATCATGATGCCGTCCATATTTTCGACTTTTATCATAACTAGCGTAAAAGAGCCCTTATATTACGGATGGAGAGATACGTTGACCCTGACAGCCCTAAAATAAGTAGGAGTCTTGTACGGTCTCGCACACAACTTTTAAAAACATACACAGTCCTACGACGATTATCCATTCCAAATACAACTATACGAACATTCATTTCCTGCTCTACCCTTCTCAGTTCTTCAGAACCCACATTACACTCATCAAACTCAAGCTTGCAATCTGAAGCCAGTTTACGAGCACGCCGCACAACCGTAGGCAACCAAATGTTTTGGGCCCGTTTATTTAGCACAGTAAACATACGGGCCAAGACTATTAATATATAGCCGCAACCACGAACGGCGTTTATATGCCGTCTGTAAATAGCCTGAGAATTGAAGTTAAGAGTATAAGGTGTGGCTTTATGTCACGCAACACGGAATATTCTGTCAATATCTATCGCGACGTTGTCCATGTTGAAAGCGATACTACTTTGAGAGGCCTGCATTATACGGCCCAAAATGTAATCTATATCCACAGTTGCCAAGCGTCTGAATGGTATTACTCCCCAAAAATCATCTGCATCCCCTTCATCTGACCCGAACCCGAAGGACAGCCTCGTCCTGACTTCACGTTCGTCGCGGTTCTGAAAAGCAAACCTCAACAATACGTTCAACTACGCGCCGCAGTCCGTATTCAACATCGTTGCTATACAGGGTTCCAGGGTCAACCCTGACTACGTACCGATTTCTAGTCAGGGCAGGGGTGGAGTTAGCGGTGCGCACCAGTTCGAATGTTATACCTTCCTCTACAGCACGAGAAGCTGCTGATGTGGAGGATGTACCCGGAATTGAACAAGAATAAGGGGGTACAACTTTAATTGAGGAGGGAGCTAGGGTGGGGGTTGTGTCGTAAGACGTAGAGGGCTGGCGCTCTATTACTGGGGATCTAACAATCGGTGCACTCCTGGCACGTTTTATACCTGACGCGGAAGGGTCTTCATCATCGTGCCTCTGCTTTCAAACTGCAACGTGATGATGTTACAGGTGTCGCTGGTGAGGTTTCGTCAGCGGGGGCGGAGTCTGTAACCACAACTACACTGTCATCGGGGTCGTCTGTAATATCGATGATGGGGACATGCCTTCTGGACCTCGCCGTCATTCACTGTTCTGTGGAAGAAGAGGAAAAACAAGATGGTAGATTATAAGGAACATCACTTAATTTTTTATTATATTTTGTAAATGTTCCACTTAGGGGTGTAACGTGTTAGAGATGGAATCTGTAAAAAAAAATCAGGTTTACGAGCCCATCCACATATATTATATCTGGCCCTACAGGATGTGGTAAAACGGTGTTTATGCTTAAAATCATTAAAGATAAGAGGGAGATGTTCTCAAAATTTGTGCATAAAGTTATATGGTGCTATTCGACGTACCAGTCAGTACCCTATGACGTTAATTCGTTATAGGGAAATGAGCATACAGTCATTGTAATTGACGATCTCAAGTTGGGAATGGATAAAACATTTGCCGAGACATTTACAGTGCTCTCCCATCATCATAACATAAGCTTATTCTTCATCAATCAGAATCTATTTTCCAAAAATAGATACATGCGCGATGTGTCGCTAAATACACAATATCTAGTCTTATTCGCCAACGTAGAGATGTGTCACAAATTGGGGTATTAGCCAATCAAATGTTCCCGAATCAGCGTAAGGAGTTTTTGGAAGTTTATAAAAAAGCTAGAAGTCAACGTTACGGATATTTGCTTTGTGACCGTGACCTTCACCCGCGAAACACGTTTAGGGTACTTCAAAGAACGAATATATTCCCAAACGAGCCTGAAACGGTGTATATTCCAGAATGACAAATAGGCTAAAGAAATACCATGAATTAATAAAAATCTATCATCGATTGCCCTAGGCATTGCAACAGATGTTTGTTAAAAATATCGACTCAGACTTTTTAAAATGCATCCGTGAAATCTGCCTTAATGTTATAAAATGTAATGTACCAATGAAATCCCCTCAGAAGGCTCGCCTACGTCGTTACAAGAACATAATACGTACGCTCGCTCGTAAAAGTCAAACTGTGGGGAAGAAAACACGAATTATTGTACAAAGAGGAGGATTATTCCTCCCCATCTTATTTTCAGTTTTGGGACCTTTACTGGATAGGTTAATATAATGAAGAAAGTGGTAGTGATTCGGCACGAGATGTATGCTTCAGTGCAAAATTCAAAGAGTCCAGACACGGTTCTAGAACCCCGTAAAAGCAGGCTTAAAAGAATGGAAAGCGAATTGCTAGACCTATTAAACAGTTAAAAGTCACCTGATGAGAAAAGGATCTTGTACCAAGAGGCTTTGCAGAAATTTCTTGATGAGTACGAAGATTATAAGAATCCGACAGAGATCCCTGTGGTTATTAGACAGCGCGAGTAGTGCTGAGCACGGTGACATAGGACCTGGGGCCGACGTTAGAGATGACCAACCAAAGAATAACGGAACGCAACATATCGAACATGTGTTAAAAAGCAGTCTCCCACGTACATTGAGGAATAAAGGCTTAAGTCTTTATAATCTATTGAGTGAGGACTCCATCATACAGTGAACCGACACAGGCGAGGTCACTGTTGAAGGAACAAGGGTACAGGGATCCAATATCGTCGACGTCCATGATTTGTTGAGAAAGTGGGACAGGCCCTCATCATCAGGATGGAAGCATATTAAAGCAAGACTACAACAAATAAACGTCCCCAAAACATTGACAGGAAATCTGAATAGGTTAAAAGAATTGGAGCAAGGCTCGCATGTGCCACAACTGAGTACACCATCACCCCTATCCACGTGTCTCTAAAATACGCAATTGGCTAACATATTAAGAAAACGCTATTATGACATTTCTAATATATATATATATATATATATATATATATATATATATATATATATATATATATATATATATATAGATAGATAGATAGATAGATAGATAGATAGATGGGCAGACAGATATATAGATAGTCAGGTGGAGAGATATATAGGAATACATCTAAAGTTAAAAATATCCGAGTTTGACACTCAATTTTGAACGTTATACCCTTAAACAATAGAGCCTGAACAGGTGAAATGAATGTATTCGTTTAACTATACCATGAAGAAGGACTTAATAGACCTTCATGTTAGTATACTCATGTTTTCATCTTGGTTGAGCATTTTTAAATGTGTTTGTGACAATACACTGTATTAGGATTCAAATCGTCAAGGCAGTGTTTAATTCGAGAATTGCACTGAAGAAAATTTACTTTAATCCGTGAGTAGTAAGAATTAATATGATCCAAAACCTGGTTTAAAATTACATTAAAAATAATGTAATGTTGAAGAGAGAAAATATTTTGAGTAAATCATATTAAATCCATTTATTGAATTGTGAAAGGCACAAGATATCTAAGTTATGCCATAAATTCCATTTTATATAAATATGTATAGAAAATGTCATTTGTTGGCATGCCCTCCTAAAACTTAAAATGTAGCTTGAAAATAAAGTTATATTAATATTTTTTGTACCAAAGCTCAAGATATGATAGATAGTTAGATGAATAGATATATAGGAATACATTTAAGGTTAAAAATATCCGAGTTTGACACTCGATTTTGAACCTTTTACCCTTAAACAATAGAGACTGAACAAGTGAAATGAATGTATTCGTTTAACTGTACGATGAAAAACGACTTAATAGACCTTCATGCTAGTATACTCATGTTTTCATCTTGGTTGAGCACTATATATATATATATATATATATATATATATATATATATATATATATATATATACACAGTATATACAGTATATGTATATATATATGTATATATATGCAGTATATACAGTATATGTATATATATATATATATATATACACATCAAAGAATTTCATAATTGTTTATTGCTGGGCATGCTTACTAAAACTTAAAATCTAGTTTTAAAATAAAGTTATATTAATATTTTTTGTACCAAAGTCCAAGTTCTCATTGCATGTAATATGTAAAAATGAAGAGCTTAAACGTTTTTAAAATTGTTAGGAAACAGTGTTCCTGTCAATAAAGCTATCATATAAATGTGAAGAACGAAATACAGCACCAGGTGTCTCCAGAAATGAATTTTGTGGAAAGATGCAATACGCAGAGGAAAGGATAAAAATTATCTATGAAACATGTCGCCAGGGGATCCGAGATAGAAAAGTTTTGTTTTGGTGTTTACTTCAATTTAGACAAAAACAAATGCGAAGATAGCAGAACAAAAAGCAGCAAAGTGGGCACACTATAAAATAAAAGGTAAAAAAATGTGTATACCTCGTACAATAATTATAATCTTCGTACAAAAATAACTAATATATATATATATACTCATTGAATTACCCTCGTGTATATATATATATATATATATTATATATATATATATATATATATATATATACGAGGGTAATTCAATGAGTATCCGCACTTTTTATTTTCACAATTTTATTTTCACATCTGATAGATTATAAACATCACTTCTCAACATAGTCTCCCTGTTTCTCAATACACTTAGTCCAGTGATCTACAAGCTTCCTAATGCCACCACAAAAGAATGTTCTTGGCTGTGTGCGTAGCCAGTCATGCACCGCCTCCTTCAGGTCATCATCGCCTTGGAATCGCTGACCTCTCAAAGCGTCTTTTAGTGGTCCAAACAGGTAAAAATCCGAAGGTGCCAGGTCTGGACTGTAGGCTGGATGGTCAAGAACTTCAAATTTAAGTTCTTGAAGGCATTTTCTAGTCTGTGCAGCGGTATGAGGGCGCGCATTGTCGTGTAACAGAAAAACACTTTCCGACAATCTCCCTCTCCGTTTTGTGCGAATTGCTTGCTTTAACTCATTCCGAAGCATGTCAGAATACGATGCACTTATTACTGTAGTTCCACGCTCTAGATAATGTTCAAGGATAGGGCCTCGTGTATCCCAAAATAGTGTTAGCATAACTTTACCTGCTGACGGCTGCGCTTTGAACTTCCTTGCAACGGAAGATGTTGGATGCTTCCATTGCATGCTCTGTCGTTTGCTTTCTAGTTCATAGTGATGGATCCAGGTTTCATCTCCAGTGATAATGCGCTCCAAAAAGTTTTCACCTTCATTATGATACCGCGCCAAAAGACGAGAGCAGACGTCCATACGATTACGCTTGTGCTCTTCTGTCAACTGTTTGGGCACCCATCTTGCACAAACCTTGCGAAAGCCAAGAATGTCATGAACTATCGAATAGGCTGACCCTTGACTGATGTCTAATGATCTTCTGGTATCGAAAATCATGGCTCTGGCTTCTTCCTGCTTGTCACCACTGGTTGATGTTCACGGTCGTCCTGAGCGCTGAGCATCTGTCACACATGTCCAACCTTTCTTGAACATTTGAATCCACTCGTACACACTTCGCCGTGGTAACGCATTATTTCCATACTTAGCACAT
Source organism: Bathynomus jamesi (assembly GCA_023014485.1). Classification (NCBI taxonomy): domain Eukaryota; kingdom Metazoa; phylum Arthropoda; class Malacostraca; order Isopoda; family Cirolanidae; genus Bathynomus; species Bathynomus jamesi. Next base: position 858,492 of record JAJOZX010001415.1, read on the forward strand.
AAACGCGTGTGAATTTCAGCTCCTTTCACACCTTCTGCCCACAAAAAACGAACCACGGATCTCTGTTCTTCCAGAGTATAAATTGAAAGCGGGGCAGCCATGCTCACTACTCGTACGATATGTGACAGCTACGAGTAGCCTAAATAAGCCTATACAGTTGCTAGCCAAAATAATCCTATAGATCTCAGTTTGGCTCGTTATTACGAGTATATATTATACAGGGTGTCCCATAAGTCCGGCATCATAGGAGAAATTCATATTTTTCTATTTCTACAAACCATAATTTATGCTCGGGATGCCAATTTCCCGTCCACCATTCTGTTCAGTGACGATGCCGTTTTTTATGGAAATGGTGAGGTAAATCGACATAACACCCGTTACTAGTCTCAAAATAACCCTCACTGGTATACCTCTTCAAAGGAACAAGGTGCATCTCGGGTGATGGTATGGTGTGGCATTTGGAAGGATCGCATTATAGGCCCCCTCTTTTTCGATGAACATGTCACTGGAGGCACCTACCTACGTATGCTCAAGGAAGAAGCATTTCCCAGTGTCTTGAACGAAGAAGGAAATTTCCCAACATGGTTCCAGTAAGACGGCGCTCCTGAACATTACAGCACCGAAGTAAGGGAATACCTGTACCAACAATTCCATGGTCATTGGATAGGACGTCGAGGGCCTGTGGAATGGCCAGCTAGAAGCCCGGATCTCACGCCACTAGATTTTTATCTCTGGGGCCACTTGAAAGCGGTGGTATACGCAGAGAAAATTAGGAGTGTTGAACATTTGCGGCAGCGCATTATTGGGGCATGTAACACAATTACTCCTGACATCATTCACCGTGTGCTTGCTGACTGGGTATTACATCTGAATTTGTGTAATGAAAACAAAGGTCGACATATTGAGCACGTTCTGTAAATAAAAGCTTTTGTTTTGCTTTTTCTATTATTTTTCCTATGATGCCGGACTTATGGGACACCCTGTATATACTATATTATCACTAAAATAAAAAGTGCGGATACTTATTGAAGTACGCTCGTGTATATATATATATATATATATATATATATAAATATATATATTTTTCCTTGAATACACTTTTTTTTTGTAAATTACTATTAATTTTTGGAAGTAATACGTTCCACTCAACTATAAGTGACCACAATTACATTCAGTGAAAATGTATCGATACATCAACTGGGCAATGAAAGGCTTGATTGGGGTCATCCTTCTGGCCGCAAATCACATCTTTAAATTATGTATTTAATTAATCTACCTATTAATTATCCTCCTTTTAATTAATATTAACTGTTGATGAATACCGTCCAAACCTTAATTTTAAAAAGGAAAATACAAACAGAATCGTCGAGAGAGAGAGAGAGAGAGAGAGAGAGAGAGAGAGAGAGAGAGAGAGAGAGAGAGAGACTTATTTAACTGGATGGATATCACTGGATGGATTTCAACATAAAAATTGAATATTATTTATCAATGGTTTTATTATTAATATTA
>JAJOZX010001415.1:865000-895013 GCA_023014485.1 Bathynomus jamesi
CCTTGTGGGGGATTTGTAAAGTCTCCATATGTTTTTTGGCTCGGCCTTTCCATCTCAACCAGATACTTTCATTTTAGGGATATTCTTATGGTTAATGATAATTAGGTACGGTAGGGCAAGTGTTATGATTATTATTATTATTATTATTATTATTATTATTATTATTATTATTAATTGTCTTTATTTAAATACCAGTATGTATTAGATTAGGCAAAAGATGTAGGGTTAGATAGGTAATTACTAAGTATTTTGTATTTTGGGATTTCAGCGGGTTTTAAAGGTTTTTGTGTATTGGCCAGATAGTTAATTTATTATAAAGAAGGATCGATAGACCAACGAGTAGTGGTGGGAAGAAAAGATTTTTCAGAGGCCAAAGTAAAGCTATATCACGGAAAGATCCAATATTTACTCTGCGCTTCAATACCTCATCACTATGTTGGGCTAAAAATAGTCTTGGGACAGGATCCCTTCTTCCCATATCCGCCAGAATGTCTACTTGGCCATGATCCCTCTCTCTCTCTCTCTCTCTCTCTCTCTCTCTCTCTCTCTCTCTCTCTGATTTCATAGGGGAACAAAAGTTTATTCTTTCCCCTGTCCTGGAACGAAGATAAGTAAAATGTAGTTTATGTCCATTAAGTCTGAACTTAAGAAATTAAAGAAGAAAATATAAGAATAAAGGTGTATTATAATCAGCAAAATTATTATTATTTCATGAACCCAGTAACAGTAGTTACAAGAATTAAGAAATTACTTTAAGTAGAAAAGAGAGAGAAAACCAAACCCACGAAGAAACTGAATTCGTCTATTTTCAACAAGTTATTATCCGTCGAGAGAAGAATATTGATAAAACAACTAAAATGAACGTAAACTGAATATAACCCATTTTACTGTAAGTTACGCACCATCCACCTTGAAAGTAAGAGAACATCAGTTATGTTAATTTGATAAATACCTTAAGACTGTAACTCCACTAACCTTAGGATTTGAAGAGTGATTAAAAACATTTATTTATAAAAAAAAATAAAAAATAAAAAAATAAAAAATAAATAAATAAATATAAAGTTGATAAGTACTTGGTTTTATAATATAAACAAACGGGTTTAAGGTTTTTTTTATTATAGTTTTCTAGTGATAGGCTGAGGACAGGAAAAGATTACTTTTTGTCATGGTTGATGGGAAAAGTTCGAGAGTTTGGGAAGGGGATCAACATGTCCCAATTTTTTTAATATTAAAATACTGTAATAGAAACAAAGTAAAAGTAATTAAAAATCCAGAAAATTAACAGTTTGGCAAGTTGTTTTTTATAACAACTTTATTTTTTTTCATCAGATATCCCTGAGATTGGTGGTTGGTTTGGCTGACCTAGACGTGTCCTGTCGTCCCTGCAAGGATTCGAACCTGAAGGCCTGGCCTTGGACCTATCTTGTCATTTGGGTTGCCCTGAGAAAAAATACTGGTATCGTGGTGGCCCAGAAATCCACCACAACCTTGAATCTAACAATCTAATTTTTTATTCTCAGCATAGATTTAGGCGACATAGATCCTGTCTGATAAACCTGTTAGAGTTTTTCCATAATATGCGTACGATGCAAGTAGGGCAATAGATATAGTGTATCTCGACTTTCAAAAAGCCTTTGACAAAGTCCCTTACGCGAGATTGATGGCTAAAATCAGAGGACTAGGAATCACCGGGCTCGTTTCCAACTGGATTGAGGATTGGTTACAAGATAGAAAGCAGAGAGTGGTAATAAATGGAGTGGCTTCGGAGTGGGCGCTCGTCACCAGTGATGTCCCACTGGGTTCCGTTCTGGGTCCTTTACTTTTTATCATCTATATTAATGATATAGACGTCGGACTTCTAAGTACAATCTCCAAATTTTCAGACGATACGAAATTAGGAAGTAGTGTACTGTAGGTACTGAGGAGGCGTAAGAACGCTTCAGAATGATCTTGACAGGTTGGGCGAATGGTCTGCTACTTGGCAGATGGCATTTAACTTGGACAAATGTAAGGGAATGCACATCAGTTATAAAAACCCGAAGACCGATTACTCTCTCTTGGGAAGGAACTTGACTGAGACCGATCTAGAAAAAGACTTAGGAGTCTATATCAGCAATGATCTGAAACCGTCGAAGCACTGTGCAGAAGTCTAAAAGAGGGCCTTAAAAATATTAGGTTATATTAAAAGACATTTCCAGTTTCGGAACAAGGAGACTTAATGTCTCTTTACAATTCACTAGTCAGACCTCAACTGGAATACTGTGCGTAGTTTTGGTCTCCATTCCTCAGGAAGGATATAGATAGGTTATAAAGGGTACAAGCAAGGGCTGCAAAATTGATCCCTTCAATGCAAAACTACCAACGGAGATTGGAGCACCTAAATCTGTTTAGCTTAGAGACGAGGAGGTTGCGCGGTCAGCTTACTCAACTCAAGCCTTGAAGATGCTCAGTGGAAGAGACAAAGTATATACTGAATACTCTTATAGTTTAAGACTAAAACATAACGTAACGCTGCAGGAGTTCGCTTGCACGGTGTTTCTGTGGGCATGCTAATTATAGAGTTTTTTTATATATTCTCCACTTTCCTGTAAAATTTCCTTGGCTACTTTTCCATGGGTCAAGGTATTTTCTTCAACCTTTTCCGTACCTTCCTCTGGCAGGGAGGGAGCGTAGGGTGGGGAGAGAGCCTTATACTTTTCTATCCAGTTTTCTACTACTGCTAAAATAGTTGAAAGAAAAATAAATTTGTCTAATAACAGGAACCTGCCAGAGTGGACTGGAAGGTCTTTGAGGCTTCCTCTTGTCCTTGTAACTCCTTGTAACTCCTTGTAACACTCTCTCTCGCTCTCTCTCTCTCAGGTTAAATTAACAGTAATTTATAATTCCCACCCGTAAATTAAAAAGTTTAAATTAATAAACATTTTTAGGAAAAGCACTGTGTTGGTGTGTTCATATTTCCTCGGCCAAGCTGTATTTTGACGAGCGAATAACATTGTTTCATATAGAGAATATTCATAAATAAGTAGAACAGAAATTCTAACAAACATATTAAAAGAAAATCGTTACAATACGTTTTTCGTCGATATTTAATATATGTTTTCTGAAACTTGTTACGGTACAGAAATATATTGTGTTTCTGTAAACTTTTATCTCTGTAAAAAGACTGAAGATGCGAAATGAAAAAAGAAAAGGAAGGAAAAGGTTGTTGTTTGGGTGCTTTTATGTTGATTCTTCTTTACATTTTATATATATATATATATATATATTACAAGAAGATTGTGAAACTAGTGATTTCATGAAATCCCTGAAGTTTCAAGTGATTTCGCGTAATTACTGTTTCACTTAGAGACTTCAGAAAGTAACTGAAATACTTAAAAATTTCATAAATTCCCTGCTATAACCTACCAGGAATTGGTTAGGTTAGATTAAGTTATGTTGGGTTGCGAAATTCTTACGCGAAATTCTTACGCTAAATTACTGAACATTTTAGGAATTTCATGAAATCACTACTCTCACACTTTTACAGTAACATATATATATATATATATATACACACACACACTATATATATATATATATATATATATATATATATATATACAGGATGTTATCAAATTATGTTTCATAAATTAATATACATATTCAGGACGTCAATGTGAACAAAAAACTTCCTATGGACATAAATCCAAAATTCCTTCATTTCCGAGATACATTGTTTTTTTGCCGAGGACGATGCTATTCTCTGATATTGATGATTAGTTAGGTTCAGTTGTAATATTTTCGTTAGTTTTAACAAAAATATCACGAATAAACTTAACCAATTGTTAGGGTCGGGATAGGGATAACACGAAAGTACCAAATTATTTTATTGTTATTATTATTATTAATTATTATTATTATTATTATCATCTTTAGTATTATGACAGGATTTTTATCGCGAATATAACAAGCACGAACCACTTCATTTCCGACGCGTTACATACGAGAAAAGATAGAAGCAATAATCTTCATAACTTGAAAAAAAAAAATAAATAAATAAAAATAATAATAATAATAATAATAATAATAATAATAATAATAATAATAATAACAATAATAATAATTTTATTGCTCTGATATATCTAGAAACCACACGATATGTGTATAGAGAATAGCATCGTCCTCGGCAAAAAAGCAATGTATCTCGGAAACGAAACGATTATATTTATGTTCATAGGAACTTTTTTTGTTCACTTTGACGTCCTGAATATGTACACTAATTTATGAAACATAATTTGATAACACCCTGTATATGAGAGGATCTACAGATATACAGAAACTAAGGCTAACAAAGACCCTAAGATCCACTCTAAAGTTAGCCCGAGAGAAAGAAGAGAGTAGGGGGTTAAAAGAAGAGAATAAAGGGTTAAGTAAGTAGCAAAATCTATCATTCGTGGGTTAACATTCATTCAGAAAAAGAGAGAGAGAAAGACTCACCATCATCATCCGCCGGCCACTGCCGACAAGTCGGAAAAATAGTCAGGTCTATGTTCATTTATACACGACTAAACGGCTAGGGTAGTCTGCACCAAATTTAGTATACACATGAAGGGAGAACCAGAGAAGATTTTAGTAACACACTAGCACCTCCCAGTTAGACCTAGGATGTGTTTTGGAAGGCTTTAGTTGCATAAGGCGCAGCGGACATTCTAGTTGATTAATTTGGTTAACCTTGGTTTTGCTTCCGCCCAAATTGTTCATTATGACGAAAGTCAAGCTTGTTACTCCACCTTAAACCCAGAGTTTAACGTGAAATCTAAACAAAGACCCACCACGAGTGATCACAAATTACAAAGTCCTTGCCCGGATTCAATCTCAAGACCTTCCAATCAGTAGCACAACATCTTAACCACTAAAACAGGCACAGATAGAAGGAGAGAAACCGAAAGAGGGCAATTTGGAAATTAAAGATTTGTGCCAATCTCTATCAAAAGCTTTCGATATGTCTAGCGCAATAGCAAAAGTTCCACCGAAATATCGAAAGGAGGATGACAAGAGTCAGAGAGATATGCAAGAAGATCGCCAGTAGAGCATCCCTTGCGGAACCCGTACTGACGATCTGAAAGAAGGTTGTGAGAAGAGAGGTGTTTAAGAATCTTTCCATTAAGGATAGATTCTAAAGCTTTAGAAAGGCAAGAAATCAAAGCAATTGGACGATAGTTGGAAGGTTGAGAGTGGTCACCGTTCTTTAGGACAGACTGAATTAAAGCGAACTTCCAACAGGAATGAAAAGTACCAGATGAAAGACAAAGACGAAAGAGCTTGTCTAGGCAGGGTGTCAGCACAGAAGCACAGTTCTTAAAGAACATCTTTGGAAGAGATTCTTATTTCAGACATAATAAAATCAGAGGAAGGAGGAGATGGAGGAACAGCACTGAAATCGTCCATGGTTGAGTTGGAGGGAAAAGTGTGAGCGAAGAGTTCAGCTTTCTCAGGAGAAGAGCCGTAACTGAGCCGTCAGAATGGAAAAGAGGAGGAAAGAATGTCGTGTGTTGATTTAGAACATGAAATTTATAGTGATTATTAATGATTATGTTAAAGTGGAATTTTACGATTTATAATAATTGTTAGTTACTAATTATTTTAAAAGGGAACAGAATTATCTGAACGTTAATACAAAAATTTCATAAAGAATTATTTTAAAATGGAGCCAAATATCATAACCATAATATCATAACCATTACTGTTGTTAAAGAGGCAGCCAATCAAATGTAGTTCGACGAGATTTTAAAGAGGACCTTCTTCAGGCGGTCTTGTTTGGGATCCTTAAAGAGAAGTTCGGTTTGGTGCTGAAATGTAATTTTGTGATTTTCAGTTTACTTAACTTAAACTATGTCCATGATCAAAATGTTAAATTATAAATTCGCGCTCGCTTTCCCCCGTCATGTTCATTGTTTTAATTGAAATAAACGATAAATAGTGATAAATTGTCGCCATATTCCTACTCCCTTGCTTTGTTAAAAAAATGTCGGCTGTGGGCTTCATGTCAGGTGAGAACCGGCCGCTCTACCCTTTTATAAAATACTGATATCAGTGTAAATTAAGTATTGAGAGTAATAATAAGGCAGAAGAAAACTAAAATAATAATTAAATAGATATTTTTACTACCAGAGGAAGAAGTAAAGTTCTTGGAAAGGTTCTTGGGTGGGTGCCAGAAAGAGTAAGAAGAATTAGAATTAAATAGGTTTTCCCATTTTTGTTGGATGAAGGAAATTTGGAGTCGAAGAACAGATTTTGTACGATTCCGGGCAGAAATACAAGCTACTGTAAGTGAGAGTCAGGAGCTGGATGGCAATGGTACCTTCTGAATGTCTCCTCTCTGTTGCTGGTATTAGAACAAGCAAAGTTAAACCGAGGAGTTTTTGCATTAGTAGTAGGAATAGAATTTGGCATGTACGCCTCCATGCCTGAGAGAATCACCTCCGTGATGCGCTCAGCGCACTCGGAAGGGCCCCGGCCACGGAAACAGTAATCATTCCATGGGAAATCACAGAAGTACTGCCTGAGAGTCTCCCAGTCAACGGCGTCAAAGTGTCAAAAGCGTCTCCTCTTGGGAGGATCCACAGGCCGAACTGGAGCGATAAGACAGGAAACAGATATAAGATTGTGGTCGGAGGAGCCCAAGGAAGAAAAAGGTTTCACAGAGTAAGAAGAAGGATGAGAGGTAAGAAATAAATCCAGAATGTTGGGCCTATCTCCAAGACGATCGGGGATACGTGTAGGGTGCTATACAACCTACTCTAGGTCATTTAGGGTAGAAAAGTTGTAAGCTAGTTCGCCAGGGATGTCAGTGAAATGGGAGGAAAGCCAAAGGTATTGGTGAACATTGGAATCTCCTAAAATGGAAATTCCAGCAAAAGGAGTGTGGGATGGAACGTAGAGTATTTCACCTTGTAAGTGAGGTAGTCAAAAAGTTTTGGAAAGTCAGTAGAATTATGAGAAAAGTAGACAGCGCAGATGTATTTAATTTGAGATTGGCAATTAACCCGTAGCCAGAGGATGTAGAATTTGGAGGATTCACGTTCGAGAATACGAGAGAAAGTTAGGCCGTTGCCTACATATATGCAACATCCACCTTTGGAATAAAATTCAGTAAATTGGAAGGGTACAGAAAAGGGGTTGCTGTCAGTCGTCCCAGACTCCTGAATTTCAGTGAGGAAGAGAAGGTGAGGTTTAGAGGAGGAAATGTGGTGTTCAACATATTGAAAACTTGAGGAAAGGCAACGAATGTTGCAGAAGTTTGTAAAAACTGAATCAGGCAGAAACCAAGACCATCTCGAATGGATATTAGCAGAACCAGCCCCGCTACTTGGGTCTGCGTTCCTGGTATCAACAACAGGGGAGCCAGAAATGGGGATATTTTTGATTCCCTCTGCAAGGATATTTTAAAATTTATTGAAATTTTGGTACACTTTCCAAACTTCTATGGTTAGATGGGGCAATGTATTGTCTGAATGTTTTGGTTTAATAACGTATAATGATGGATTAATTACTTCTCTTTTTGAATCAAAAGTTGGATGCTATATAGAAAACATGAGAATAAACAATTTGGTCTGTGCCGTTATGCTATTAATAAGCCCTTCAGTTAAACATCTGGATCATATAAAAATTTATGAATTATATTCACAGGACCATGATATCAATTTTGATGTTACTAAAACTAAGGTTATCTATTTTCAACCTAAAAGCTCAAACCAAACAGCTGATATTATAAAGTTTCAAATTGAGAGGTGAAACAACAGAGGAAGTACAAGAATTTAGATGTTTGGGTCAAATTATCACCAGCGCCTTCAGTAGTGACTCAGACATGAAAACAATATTGTGCTGAAGCACACATGATTATGAGGAAGTTCAGATTTTAAACAAGCAAAGCTCGACACTCTTTTTCGTACTTTCTGCACTAATAACTATGGGCAGAAACTGTGGGCTAATATTAAAAAAGTTCTGGCAGAACCCTAAATTTGCTTTATAACAAATCTTTTAGGAGGCTGCATAAGTTACCTTCAAGATGCTAAGCTCAACAAATGTTCGCTAACCACAATATCTCAAACCTCCTGTAGGTAACAACACTCATAAATTATTATTTTCGGTTACCACCTCTCCCGTAAATTCTTTTTCGAAACCCATGGCCATTAAATATATCCCCCTCCCCCATTAATAAAATATTAATAACAGTTGATAATTATGTTTTACCTTTCTGAAACTTGTAAAGCAGTTTTACAATTTTTTTTATTCAAATCTCTTACTAAATTCATAAACAGATCAAAGCAGTATTTACAAAAATTCATGTATTTATGGTTTGAAGAGAGGCAGTAGTGTGGGTTCATTTAAGGAGAGGAGGTGGCGGGTGTCAGTGCAAGTGTCAGTGCCCAGTGGGGGTAACGAGGGAAAAGTGTAAAAGAGGGACAAGATGGGAAAAGGGGAAGAAAGCAAAATTTTAATCACAGTGGTGTAAACGGTGGGTTTGACTGTGTAAACCAGGGGTCACCAACCTTTTTTTTGTTCACCGCCCACTTTTACGATTTTTTTAAAATTAAAAAAGCTTATCGCCCACTTTAGATCAAAAAGAATAAATCAACATAATCGATAAAATAAATAATGAAATAAATGTTTAATTACCTTTAATGTGAGCCCATTAGTGGGCGCTACCGCCCAGGTTGGTGACCCCTGGTGTAAACAATGGGTTTGATAAGGGGGAGTGGTGTAAGATAAGGAGGATGGTCATAAGGAATAAGTAAAAATAAACAAATAAAAATAAAAAATGCATATAGCGTGGTGAGGTAATGGGGATTAAGATGAAAGGAATAAATAAGACAAAAATAATATATATATCAGCTATAGAAGTATTACGTGGAAACGTAGTTTAATAATCCATGAAAGCACCAAAGCTGGAACAAAAATGAACATCTTAACTTATCTCTTCATTGAACAAACTTGCTAACGTTTCGGTTATCACAGTAATCACCTTCAGAGCAACCTATAAATGCTGAAAAGAAAACATAGATATATAAAACAGGTTAAAATACACGATGAACAAAACATTATACATCTAATTTTTTTTTATAAATATTAAGATAAAAATTAAAGATTAAAATAACGCAGACACATTCGGGAATTGTAAGGTCATTACTATATTGATAGTTAATAACTTAAATGGTAACCAAGCAATTAGGTCAGATAAACAGAACAATGGCCTACCATTTTGGAAACACAAAAGTTTTACCGATTGTTCATTTCCTGAAATCGTTGGTTTTTCTGTCTTAATCAGGAGGGATTCCAGCATGTACAACTCCACGTCTTGGCTGCAACTGGCCCGAATGGTAAACGACGAGTCCAGAAGAGGGTGGTCACGCTCGAGCCTATGATTTCTTATCGCCAAATAAGGTGGTTTAGTTAGTTGTTGTTCAGTTCTAAATGAATGTCCTTTGTGTTCGAATAACCTACATCTGAAGTTCCTCTTCGATTTTCCTATACATGTACCATTACAGGTATCACACTTATACGAATAAACAATAGAGGACTGTAACTCCTTAGGTATTTTATCCTTAAATCGAAAAAATCTTTGTAGGGTTTTTACCGGTTTGAAAATAACTCTAACTAACAGTTGGGGGTAAAATTCACGCAATAGTTTAGTAAGTTTGTTTCTCAGGGCAAAGCTGCACCCTCCAGTATATGTAATAGAAAAGGAAATAACTGCTGTGTTAACTGTGGTAGTATATAGTTTCGGAAGAACAGTCTTTGAAAGTTGTTTACCAATATGAGTGTCACTGAAGTTTTTGGGAAAACCATTTGACATTAGAGTTTTCCTCAGAAATTGTAGTTCCTTATGTATTTCAAAGTGATCAGAACAGATATGAAAAATCCGAGTAACTAAAGTGGAAATTAGGTTTCTTTTGTACTGTATAGGAAGCGCTGAACTAAATTTTGTAGTGAGACCAGTGTAAGTGAATTTCTGTATATGGAGGTAGTAAAGGCATGACTAAAACGTTCTATCATAATATCTAAGAATGGAAACTTATTGTCTTGTTCACATTCAGAGGTGAATTGTATATTGTTATGTTTAAAATTCAAATAGTCTAAGAATAAAGGAATATGTTGAGCTGACCTAAAGATTACAAATGTGTCATCCACATATCTGTTACAGAAAATTTATTTAAATGTAGATGGGCAGTCCTGTAGCCATGTAGTTTCGTGGAAAGACAGGAATGTATTAGCAAAGGTGGGTCCCAAGGGGTTACCTATAGCTACATCGTCTATCTGACTACATAGTAACCCCTTAGGACACCCTTGCTAATACATTTTTATCTTTCCACGAAATATATTCAATATATCTCCGCTAGTAGTATAGCCGCAAAAGGTTAGAGTGCAGGAATGTTGCAATGTTGCAAGAGATAATGATCAAATGTTGCAAAGGGGGTTGGGTGTTGCAAAGATGGGTGGGTATTGCAAGAGGGGGTAGGGCGCTGCAGAAGGGGTGGGGTATGCAACAAATCAATGTTGCAAAAGGGGGTGGGGTATGCACCAAATCAATGTTGCAAAGTGGGGTGGGGTATGCAACAACTCAGTGTTGCAAAGGGGGTTGGGGGATGCTGCAGGTGCAACAAGGGGTCATGAAACTTGGAGGCGGCGTTATCCCCCAAGAGAAAGACAGGAGAAGGAGAGAAAGGAGGAGAGGTGTTCACCTGGCAGGAGCCAAGTGCAAAATAAGACTTCAGCCGAGTGGCCGTTGTCTTATAGACTCCTAATCAGCCAGTTGGCTTAGAAGGAGCCAAGGGGGAGGGGTACACCTGAAGGGGGAGAGGGGAAGGATCTTCGGGGGAGAAGGAAGGATGACCTCCCCCCAAAGGGGTTGCCTTAGCCTAAGAGTGAAAGGATAGACGGAGGAGGACTTTGGGGGGACAAGGTGGGATGTCCTAACCCCCCAAAGGGAAACTAAGCTAAGTCTCAACCTGAGAAGGGAAGGAGAGAGTTCTTTATTCAACAGCTGTCATCATCAAACTACCAGCTCCGAAGCCAGGCGGGTCTTATATAGATGATGGTTGAGTTGCCAGATACCATTTTGAATTTTAATTGTACAGGTATACATTATTAGGGTGAGTTGCTAGATACCATTTTAATTCGTTACCAAAGCATACAGACTTTCTCTTGAAAATGACAATAAGAAAATGATTATTAATAAATAAATAGAATTTGCCTTCTACTGCACAAAAATAATATAATACGTACAATCGTCAAAATAATAGTTCATACGAAATGCACACACACACACACACACACACACAATTGAACAACTTTCTCCTTACCTTATATATATATATATATATATATATATATATATATATATATATATATATATATATAGAAAGAATCATATTAACTGTCTATTTAATTTTGTCATTCCTTATACATACATATATATATATATATATAAACAGATTTTCACCTTAAATTGAATTAAAACAATGTTACCATTAAAAAAAATCACTAAACAAGTGGCTTAGCAAAAGAAATCGTTCCATTAACATATTTTCAAATCTATACACACACACACACACACACAATTATATTAAATAATAAACAGCAAAAGAAATAAACACATTAACTGTGTCTATTTTCTTTTGGCAAACCTTTCTTATGTATCAAAAACAGAAAAAAATATTAAGCCGTTTCATATCATTTCATTTTCATGTCATTTCACTTCATTTCACTTATTTCATATCATTTCACTCATCTCATTTACTTTCAGCTTATCTGGAAAAAAAAATTCTGAGCAGATGCGTCTCACGCTAACCGCAAAAATGACCACTATGTTTCCTTTTGGCCTAATTCCTCCCACTCAACTCGAGAAAACCTCGCTTGAATCTAAATGTTAAAAATATTATGCTTATTACTACTCACTGAAATACACACTTCACTCTCGAAAGTTTGCATCTCTGTTATTGATTTAAAACACTGTCAAAATCATTATCAGAATTCAACAAAGTTTTTTCAAAATTAATACACATGTACTCTGAAAGTACTAACAATTGAATGTAATTACTTGTTTTCTATATAAACGTCTGCAGAAAGAGATGAGATAGTGGGTTCGACTCCCGATTACCAGACGCGTATCTCTCACGATTCCTAGTTAATGTTTTCAATAATGTAATTACTTGTTTTCTGTATAAACGTCTGCAAAAAGAACAGCTTCAGAGTTCATTTACACCATGCGTACACTTATCTCGTGTACACAGTTAGTGGGAAATAAAACGTACCAATGAAACTATAGACTCATTTAAAATACAGAATTCATTCACACCAGGCGTACACCTATCTCGTGTATAGATATATATATATATATATATACAGTATATATATATACAGAGAGAGAGTTTTGTTCATTCTTTTCTTTTTTTTAAATAAATAAAGGAATGGATATATTTACAATTTCTTTATTATAAAATCCTCTCGATTACATTAGTGATTATTGATCCGGGAGTAGTATGACCGCAAAATGTGATATTCACAAAAACAATGTAGATTTTTCTCTATAGTAATAATAATAATAACTAACTCTTCGCTGAATTGTAACAATGTTTAAGCTTTTCACTCCGCCTTAGACCCACAGTTTAACGTTGAAACCGAATACTCTTTTCTTTTTTAAAAATATAATTAAAGGAATGGATATATTTGTAATTTCTTTATTATAAAATCCTCTCGATTACATTAGTGATTATTGATCCGGGAATAGTGGGGGAAAACCAAGTATTGTCAAATATTGTCGTGACGGAGAAGCAAGGGGTAATACGAGCATTAAATCTATTGGAGAAAATATAAAGATGCCATTAGTCGTCCAAAGCATGGACCCGTTATAGCGGTGTTACGATTGGTACACAAACTTATCATAGCTCCACCCAGCTACACTGCCAACCAATCATTACGAACATCTGCTCTTGATCTTTTGGGGCGGAGCTTGGTGATTGTGCATATAAAAGGAAATATTTTTCAGTTGGGGTAACAGTAGTATTTTCGCGCCAGTGAATAACATTCCCTCTGCCAGTGAATAAACATTCCCTCCGCCATGGATTACGAACTTTACACTTTTCCGGATTTGTATCAAGAAGGTGACACTGCAGCATTGACTGCAATTAATCTTTTTAACGCGATTGACCGTGATGGATTATTTCCAACGCAAACCGTTGACGATATTTGCAATGACGCTCCTTACAATCCGACGCATGGGACTACCATAGAAATGTAAGTGTCTATAATTTTATTTTTATTTTTTATTCACAAACTGTCAGAAAGATGATTTTATATATATGGAGTGATGTAGTATCTTGTCAAATACTTTATTTAGATACTCACCATTATGTTAAAATCGAAATTTTTTACGGCAATCTTTTGCATGTTTTTTATAAATGTTATTCGGAATTACCCCTTAAATGAGCTTCTCTGAGCGAACCAAAGATATCTTCACATAATGGGGTCTGTCTTACAATATGTATACTCTGAGTAACTCTGTATATGTTTTTATTAAAAAAGATTCAATATGAACATTTAAGGTCCGATGAGGATTTGACACGTGTTATACAATCTTTTGAAGAATCTCGTGTCATGAATACGGAGGATATACCGAACAGTCAGCATAATGAATGTCACATCGAAATAATGTAAGTGTTTTTTGATCTTTTTTGGGGGAAGAAGACAATATATTTTCATCAATTTATTAAATGAAAGAAATCAGTACAATAACCATCTTAAACTACAGAATATACAAACTAACGTTACAAATATACACACGAACAAAAACATTATACTATACAACGAGTACGCACAATTGAAAACGGATTTTTATCTGTCTGCATACCATTTCATCGTTTCGTCGAGTGTGACACGGTCGAATAAATTTTAAAAATTTATAAATTCTTTATCACGTGACATATGCATGAGAAATGAGATGCAGTACATTCCACAAGTATTACTAAAATATCCTTGTATACGAAACGGGTTCCATACAACTTCGGGAATATGTAACTGAGCGAGAAATTTTACAATAACAGGGTCACTCCAGGGTTGAGTACCGAGTGAATCAAAATAGTAGAGGCGGTGTCTATTTTTAAAATAGACTGCAATCCAATGAATCCCTTCATTACCGATGACATCTGTGTTCACAATAAGACTACCGCACTCTCGCGTACTTGGCAAACTCAAGTTTCATTCTTCGCAAACACGCCGATAAATTTGGAACGTGTGACTCGTTCACTATTCATTACTCTTGAAGTGTATTATCATTTTTAAAAGTCAGTGATAACGCTCCTAAATCTATCTACTTCTATTAGGGCCTGCGATTCGAGATATACTAGTACACTAATAGGCGCGTCTATAGGCTTGGTGAATTCCAACCTCACTGAGATGTTTCCGCTCTGTTGTGGGTTTAAATGCGTATTTACGCTAGCAGATAAGTCAGGTGTAATGTCAAACAGATAGAGGTTAAATTAATCAATTAATTCTTTCTGCGTTACCCCATTACCAAGCTCATCACAATCACCTGCAATATGGGTCAGATTACTATAGGCTCTTGCGCAAAGAGGTAACACAGCATCTGATGAATAGTCCGTATCCAATGTTCCACCCAAAGCAATGCCATTAACGTATAGAGTTATATTTTTAAGTCCGAAATTCTCGAATTTAAAGGCACTCTTTTTATATTTTCCACTCACCGAAGCATGGTCCTGCATTCCGATTAATATCCTTTTAGGAAGATTTCCCAGGGAGATGTTTTCTCTGTTCGACGCCAACCCTGCAGGCACCGTATATAGTTTGATTTGTACTCTGTTAATAGGGTATTTCACTGTGGCGTTTAGTAAATTTTTCTCAATTTCTAGTTGTTTTGGTGAACTTAATTTCACTCGCCGTACGCGGAGGTATGTGTCCATAATGTGAACCACAACGGGCTTTGCTCCCTCTTCTTGATCAGCATCCAGATTTAAGCAGATCTCAGGACTCGTGCGGGTGAGCTTTATTTTCATATCCACCCCGTTGACAAGCAACTTTTCCTGGAAAGTGAAATCTGTGTGCAGACGTCCAAAACACTCGTATATCTTCTTTTTAGAATTTTTAAATTTGTCCTTTATACTACTTTCGTCTTTAGTTTGATAATATCCCTCGGCACTTAAAAAGGTAGCCTTCGCTTCTTTGGAAAAGTTGAGGACATTTTCCAGATAGGCTCGTAGATGATAGTATCCCGTGCCTGACGATATGTTGGTCTGATTTAAATATACGTCACACTGGTTGAATATGGAGTGCAGAAAGTTTGTTTCAGGGTATACAGCATATTTGTCATCGCAGTCCGTTCCATCAGAATGGGCTATACGTAGCTTAGCGTACATGTGCACACAGCTTGGATCAAAAAAGTAAGGGCCTGAGCTGGGTATCACGAATTCTATAGGTGCACTCGGGGAACTAATTGTGTTTAAAGGGTTAATTGTAATAAAATCACTGTGCTCAATAGAAACTTGAGTTGGAGGCATCTCAAAAAGGGACAGCTCCGATTTACAGCATTGTGAACTACATGGGTGGATGAAGCGTGCCATGACGAGTTAGAAATAGTGCCTCCTCTCTCGACAAGTAGTAAACAAACTATGATTCATGAGATCAATGTCCTTAGCTTATATCAGTCAAAAAAGTGGTCAACCATAGGTTTCATTCGCTTACAGCACTTCTTTTTTATATCCTTTTACGTTTAATACCACGTGCCCCTTCTTCCGGACAGCCCTCTTCTTCTTCCCGCCACCACGCATTTTTCTCTTTGCATCTTTGATGATTTCGTCCCGTGTACGCTTTAAATGTTTTTTTAGAGCTTCTTTAGGTTTAGCCCCAGCCAATATGTCTTCTGCAGTGTTAAGACCTGATTGTAGCGCTTTCCTTCCGAGGTATCTGGCACCCTCTTCAGCAAAGGAACAGCCGTACGTAGTATGGATGAAAAAATGGACCCAAGTCCACTACCGCGCTGGTATCTCACCCTCGATAGACGGTGAAAGGCTTTCTATCCATTATAACTCAGTGCGTCGAAAGTGTAGCTTCACTGTTAAGCTCCCGTTACCGAATGGGAAGTTTTCACCCTCAATCGTTCTTATATATATTGAGATATTGGTTATTAAATTAGTTGCGACATTCACATAATGGGGTCTGTCATATGTAATACTCAAACTCCTTCCTCTATGGTTGGGGATGTGGGCAATGCGCAGCAGGCGTGCCTGGGTATCCCCAACAAACTGGTGCTCCACTATATTACTGTAAATATAGCACATGTCTGGGGACTGAGAGCTTTCAGCCAATTTCTCCATCTTCAATTGATACATTAATCTGGACAAGTCATGCTGTGCCTCGTGAAATGTGTCTCTTTGGATGGCTGCGCTATATCGTCCATTGGTTATAATTTTGAACACTCTTCGATCTTTAATACGTCTGTTAGTCTTTGATTTTAGGATTAGTGTATGTGCAGGGTTTCCTTTGTTTACGATTTCGTATACTAAATCATTCGTAAGGTTTGAGTTTCTTAAACTTACGTTTAAGTCTCTCACAACATCCTCGACCGAACCATAATGACCCGGTCCTAGTCTTACTTCTGTACTGTAATACCGTGCAACCTTAGTCCGAGCGATACGTATAGTTTCATCCATAGCTACCCCAGCTTTTTCACACTCGTCAATGTCTCTAAGAATCGTAAAAACGGATTCTTTATATTCAATATTTAAAAAGAGGGTGTCCAGCTGAATTTCGCATATCCCCACCTCATACGAATCACGACCCAATTCAATGGGCCCGTGGAGTTCTGTTACAAAGTTGGCTAGTGTGTTGTTAGGGTGTACAGACAGGGACGAGGAGGACGGGAGTGTGACGTAGAAATGGTTAGGAGCCATGTTGCATACTATTTAAGCTTCATTATTGCATCAGCTTTTATATAGGTGTTGAAGCTTTCTGGGTACCCTAGCCATTTCACCAGGTACATTTTTCTCTTTCCTGAACCTTTGCTTCCTAAAATTTTCTCAATTTTAAACACATTTTTTCCTAAATTAAATGCAACTTTCTGCAATTCCTCGCGGTAAAAGCCTCCTGAGATTTCTTCCCCATTCAAATCTTCAATGTAATACATCATTATCTCACCTTTAGGTCTCATAGCCCTAACTTTAAAAATCTCACGTGTCCATCCTTGCTCAAAACCCTTTGCGAATTTATTCCCCGAACGCGACAGCCTTACATAATCATTGATTTTGAAGCGCGCAGAGTGTGGTGTTGGTGATCCATCTCTTTTCGGGAGCGTACCTCTTTCTAAAACTTCGTTAGGTGTTGTCCCAATCGTGCGATGGTGTGAGCGGTTGTAGGATGATGCCAATGATTCCAGAATGTCTAGAAATCTGTAGTGTTTTTATGTGTAAAATATAGCGGTGCATGCGTTCCTTTATGGTACGTTGAACTCTTTCAGCTAAAGAAGCCTTATATATAGAATTGGTTGTGTAATAGCTGATATTAAACTCTGTCAACATGTTCTGAAAAGCACGGCCTATAAATTCCTTCCCCATATCCGTACAAAAATAGCCAGGAACCCTGTTTTCTTTTAACATTAGCGTTTTGGTGGCTTTAGCAACTGTTTCAGGTGATTTATTTTTCAGAGGAACTAGACAGATATCTAGAGAATACGTCTATTATGAATAGAATGTAACGGTAACCATCGTTATACACAGAATATCTTTGCATGTCTGTTAAATCTGCTTGCCAAATAGAATCAATCAAGGAAGCCGTTGTCTTGCTTTAAACCTTTTTTCACAGGCTTAGAAGCGTATGAGCGTCTGCTCCTCAAAAATCTTTCAAATCTTTTTTTCCTACTCCGTAAACACTTCTGTACAGTCTATCTACGCCGCCGTAGGAGGCTGGGTTAGAAATGTCATAATAGCGTTTACTTAATACGTTAGCCATTTGCGTATTTTAGAGGCACGTGGGTAGGGTTGACCGTTGTTTAACCTCTTCTTTCTCCTCTTCAAAGGTGTTACCGCCGGGGGTGACGGCGTCTTCAATTGTGCCACATGCGTTGCATGTTCCAAGTCTTTTAACCTGTTCAGATTTCCTATCAACGTTTTAGGGACATTTATTTGTTGTAGTCTTGCTTTAATATGCTTCCATCCTGATGGTGATGGCCTATCCCACTTTCTCACCAGATCATGGACAATGTCTACGATATTCGACCCCTGTACCTTTGATCCTTCCACAATGATCTCGCCTGTATCGGTCCATTGTATGGCTGGGTCCTCATTCAATAGATTATAAAGACTTAAACCGTTATTCCTCAATGTATGTGGGAGGGTGCTTTTTAATACATGCTCGATATGTTGTGTGGCTGATCCCTTAATTTTTGGCTGGTCAGCTGTATTGTCGGGTACATATCCTATGTCGCCATGTCCATCGTCCCCCGTGCTGTCCCCCATCGTCACCCATGGGACGATGTCCCATCGTCCCCCTAATAACCACAGGAATCTCTGTCGGGTTCTTATAATTTTCGTACTCGTGAAGAAATTTCTACAGAGCTTCTTCGAATAAGATTCTTTTCTCATCAGGTGTTTTTTCACTGTTTAATAGGGCTAGCAATTCGCTTTCCATTCTTTTAAGTCTGCTGTTACGGGGATCTAGATCCGTGTCTGGATTCCTTTGCAGTGAAGCGTACACCTCGTGTAGAATCACTACCACTTTCTTCATTATATTAATCTAGTCAGTAAAGGAACCAAAACTGAAAATAAGATGGGGAGAAGTGACCCTCCTGTTTGTACAATAATTCGTTTTTTCTTCGCTACAGTTTGACTTTTACGAGCGAGTGCACGTATTATGTTCTTGTAACGGCGTAGGCGAGCCTTCTGAGATGGTTTCATTGATACGTTGCAATTTATAACGTTAAGACAGATTTCACAGATGCATTTTAAAAAGTCGGAGTCGATATTTTTAATAAACATCTGTTGCATTGCCCGGGGCAGTCGATGATAGATTTTTATTAATTCACGGTATTTCTTTAGTCTCTTTGTCATTCTGGAATATACACCGTTTCAGGCTCGTTTGGAAATATATTCGTTCTTAGAAGCACCCTAAACGTGTTTCGCGGATGAAGGTCGCAAAGCAAATATCCGTAACGCGTGCTTGTAGCTTCTTTATAAACTTCCAAAAACTCCTTACGCTGATTCGGGAACATTTG
The DNA here is from genome assembly GCA_023014485.1 of Bathynomus jamesi. Taxonomy (NCBI): domain Eukaryota; kingdom Metazoa; phylum Arthropoda; class Malacostraca; order Isopoda; family Cirolanidae; genus Bathynomus; species Bathynomus jamesi. The sequence goes on from JAJOZX010001415.1 coordinate 884,259, forward strand.
ATTGGCTAATACTCCAATTTGTAATACATCGCTACGTTGTGCGAATAAGACTAGATACTGTTTATTTAACGACACATCGCGCATGTATCTATTTTTGAAAAATAGATGCTGATTGATGAAGAACACGCTTATGTTAAGATGGTGGGAGAATACTGTAAATGTCTCGGCAAACGTTTTATCCATCTCCAACATGAGATCGTCAATTACAATGACTGTATGTTCATTTCCCTTTAACGAATTAACGTCATATACGCCTTTGTGGAACAAAATATCATCTTGGTACTCGTTGAACACTGACTGATACGTCGAATAGCACCATATAACTTTATGCACAAATTTCGAGAACATCTCTCCCTTTTCTTTAATGATTTTAAGCATAAACACAATTTTACCACATCCTGTAGGTCCAGATATAATACATGTGGAAGGGCTCGTGAATCTGAATTTTTCTACAGAGTCCATTTCTAACACGTCACACTCCTAAGTGGATCATTTACAAAATATTACAAATTTTGAGTGCTGTTCCTTATATTTTGTTTTCTTCTCCCACAGAACCGTGAATGACGATGAGGTACAGCACCCTATCATCGACATTACGGATGACCCCAACGACAGTGTAGTTGTGATCACAGAATCCTCCCCTGCCGACGAACCCTCACCAGCGATACCGGTAGCACGTTCAAAGCGGAGGTATGATGAAGAGAACACCACGTCAGGTATAAAGCGACCGAAATACGCGTCTGTTGTTAGCCAACCACCACCAGTAATAGATCCCCAACCCTCAACCTCTTACGCAACAAGGCCCCCAGCAGCACCTCCCGCTAATATATCCCCTTATTCATCCGCCACAGTTGCCCCCCGTTCTGTTGAGTCTACAATAATAGACTCCAGGCCCTCAACGTCTTACGCAACAAGCCCCCCAGCAGCACCTTCCGCTAATATATCCCCTTATTCATCCCCCACAGTTGCCCCCCGGTCTGTTGAGGATGATATAACGTTTGAGTTGGTGCGCTCCGCAGCCCCCACCCCAGCCTTGACTAGAAATCGGTATAGAGTCAGGGTCGACCCTAGAGCCATGTATAGCAATGGAATTGAGCGCGGGCTACGCCGGGTTGTACAGCGTATTGTAGAGTTTGCTCTTCAGAACCGCGACGAGCGTGAAGTCAGGACGAGTCAACCCTTCGGATTCGAGTCAGATGACGGTGATGTAGATGATTATTGGGTAGAAGTGCCATTTAGACGTTCGGCGGCTGAAGATGTAGAATATATATTAGAACGTATAATGTAAGCCGCCCAAAGTAGTATAGCCTTTAATATGGACACCTTCACGATAAATATTGACCGTGTATTCCGTGTTGCGGGACATACAGTATACTCTTAACTTCAATTCTCCGATTATTTACCGAAAGCATATAAACGTCGATCGTGGTTGCGGCTTTATAGCAGTAGTCTTAGCACGTATGGTTACTGTACAAAACACACAGGCCACAAAAATTTAGTTGCCTACGGTCGTGGAGCGTGCCCGTAAACTAGCTGTAGACTGTGAACTTAAATTTGACTGTAATATGGGTCCTGAAGAGCTGAGAAGGGTAGAACAGGAAATGAATGTCCGTATAGTTGTATTTGGGTTGGATGATCATCGTAGGACTGTGTATGTTTTTAAAAGCTGTGTGAGAGATCGTACAAGACCCCTACTTATTTTAGGATTGTCAGGGACAACGTATCTCCCCATTCGTAATATAAGGTGGCTTTACGCGAGTTATGACAAAAGTCGAAAATATGGGAGACATGATTTGTGTAAGAGGTGGCTCGAGTTTGCGGATGATACAGTGAGACATTGTAAAGAATGTCACATGGTATGTGAACAGTGTAAAAGCACCAAATGTGAAAGCCGTGTAGTTGAAGCTGAGAAGAGAGACTGTGATGTGTGTAGACGCACATTCTTCAATAATAACTGCTTTGAGCTCCATAAATCAACTGGCACGTGCAGGAAAATGAGAATCAGTGAATGTGGTATGTTTCACACGATGGATAATTGGTAGGCTGACCATACGTACCGTTTTGAACGGGACAGTACCGTTTTTTTTATATTTCCTGGCCGTCCCGTCGTTTTAATAAAAATGTCAATTTTGTCCCGGTTTATGTACTTACTTTTTCATGAATACAGAATATTACATAACCCCCGTCCATTTTTTGCCATCCCAATGTCCCGTTTTTGTCTCAAGGAAATATGGTCAGCCTAATAATTTGGGGAAATTTAAGCACAAGTGTGACGAAATTCACTGTCGTACATGCCAGGAGGAGTATAAGGCGGATGGAGTAAAGCATGTAGGTTATATGAAAGATGCTAAGCCTAAAAATAACCCTTGTATAACTGTATACTACGATATAGAAACATATACGAACGCTGAAACCAAAGAGGTAATTCCACATTTACGTGTGAGCCAGACTATCTGCGAATGTGGCGAGTGCCCCAAATGCGGTGAACGGACAAACGTTTTTAAAACGAGTGTCCACGATAGTCCTGTGAAACTATTTGTGTCCTATATTGTCAAGTTAGCCGACAAGTTAAAAAAAATGACTGTATATTCTCGCCCATAACGGGGCAAAGTTTGACACGCTGTTCCTTTATAAGGAGTTGCTTGAGCACGAATCCTCTGAGATATTTACAGGTGATCCATTGAAAAGAGGCAACAAGTTAATACAGATGCAAATGTACAATTTAAAGACACTTTATTATTCACACCTTGTAAATTAGCAAAGCTACCCAAGGTGATGGGGGGTAGCAGCTGAAGTTTCCAAAGGATACTTCCCTTACACTTTCTTCACCAGCGAGACTTTAAACTACGCAGGCCCACCACCACCCAAACATTATTTTAACTATGATTTTATGAGTGTAGATGAACGTGAAGACTTTGATCGCTACTACAACAGTTTTAATGAACGTAATCCTTATAATATAGCTGATGAATGTGAGCGTTATTGCGTGAATGATGTGCGCGTGCTTAGAGTATGGTTCCAGGCCTTTAGAAGGATGTACAGAGGCCGTTTCAAATGCGATCCGCTGCAAGTCGCAACCACCATCGCGTCATTATGTTTTACGGTGTTCAAAAATAAATTCATGCCTAAAACCACCTTAGCCATTATTCACCGAAACAACCCCGCAGTTACGGCCACAAGGCTATTTACTGGCTCATACACCTACAGCAACAGACATAAAGCACGCCCGCAACACGGGTGAAGTGCCCATTAAGATTAAAGGTCGTGTTTTTTGGGTTGATGGGTTAAGTGAAAACCGTGTCACTGGTGTGAAGACTGTGTACTCCTTTAACGGATGCTGGTGGCATGGATGCCCCCGTCCTGAGTGCGGAATCGCCGGAGATATCCACGGTAGATCTCCTCCCGACTGTCTTGCATGGACCCGCACCCGCGATCAACTTATAGGATCCCAGTTCACTCACAAAGTCTTGTGGGAGCATGAATATGATGCACGGATGGGGACAGACGAGGTGTACCGTGAGGAAATAAACAAGATCAAGCGTTCAATGGTGCTGGATCCTCTCAAATGCGGTGATAGCTTGTTTGGAGGACGTACAAATCCATTCAGGTTATACTTTCCACCTACGGAGGGTGTGAAGCTCCATTACTACGATTTCTGTTCTTTATACCCATACGTGATGAAGAACAACCCGTACCCCGTGGGCGCTCCTGAGAAACTGGTGGGACCTAACCTGCTCTCCATCAATGAATTTTCAAGAAATTTGAATGATCGTTACTTTGGGCTCTCTTTCGTAGACGTACTCCCCCCACGCAATTTATGGATGCCAATCTTACCCGTCGTTATCGACCACAAGCTCATGTTTCCCCTGTGCTTGAAGTGCGCGGAAGAGAATAACGGTAATTGTAACCATATACCCCACCAGCGTAAGATCAGAAGCGTATATACAAGTCCAGAGCTGGCCCTAGCCGTACGCCATGGGTACAGAATACTGAAGATACATGAGGTGTGGAGGTTTCAGAAGCTACCCAACCTTTTCACACCATATATAAACGCATTTTTGAAGGATAAGGTTGAGGCATCAGGGTATCCGCGAGGAGTTGACACCGAAGATGAAAAGTCTGCCTATATTCAACGTTACTGTGACCGCGAAGGAATACAACTTGATCGTATCCAAATTGCAAAGAATCCTGGCAAGCGCTTTAGTGCAAAGTTGTGTCTAAACAGTCTATGGGAAAAAATTGCACAGAATACCGGCAAAGGGAACATTCATTTGGCACAAAGTTAGTGATGTCTGGGATTATGCCAATGCTCCCGATAAAGAGGTCATGGAGATCGTGAATGTAGGTAATACTTACATAATAAAGTATAGCAACACTGAATTGGCCACAGACACCTCAAGGGTTACAAACATACCTGTGGACAGTTTCACAACAGCCTATGCCCGCATAAAACTTTGGGGTCTATTGCATTCTCTTGGGCGGAGAGTATTGTATGCCGATACAGATAGCGTGATATTCACAGAGAGGGAGGGTGAATACATGCCTGCTATTGGGGAGTTCCTCGGCGAGGTCACTGATGAGATCAAGGATGAGTATGGGGACAACGTATACGCCGACTCTTTTGTCTCAACAGGACCAAAAACTTATGGGGTACGGTTGAGGGTGGGCGAGGATATGAAATATATCGTGAAGGCAAAGGGTATTACGCTCAACTATGCGAATCGGCGGGTTGTTAACTTTGATTCGTTGAAGGATCTAGTGTGTTTGGACGATGAGAGCGATCGGCCTCCCCAACTAACTGTAGGCACCCACAATTTTCGGGCGCAGAAGCTGGGGGGCGTGAAGGAACGTAGGGGAACGAAGGTTTGCCGTAACACCTATAGGAAACGTTACCAATTACCTGGTACCTATGATACCGTACCCTTTGGATACCATAACCTTTGATGCGTCTATTGTTAACGTACTTTTCACACGTATTTGTAAATATGTATGTCTTGTATATAATCTTTGCTGCATCTATTGTTAACTTATTTATTACACGTATTTGTAAATATATATAACTTGAATATCTCCTTTATTAAATAAATCATGTTTCATTTAGCGTTTCACTTTCTCTTTTGTGTGTGTGTGTGCACAGGTGAAAGTTCTAAGCTCCGCCCACTGTAAGACCAGCAACGTGAGTCATGTTACTATCTGGGATTCCTTGCGTGGTCAGTTGACTGTAGTAAGCCCTTGAGCTCAGACGTGTATTCGCCCGCGTAGAAGAAAATGCTACCTTTAATATTGCTTGTTCAACGTTTATGAAATGGTATTCAGCAAAGTGTCAAGATGTGGTGGATACCGTAAAACTTCCTATTCCCCCCTTCTTTGCCTCTTTTAAAACCACATTGGATCGTGCGAAGGAGCAAGATGTACAAATACTCTATGGTTATTCTGGTGAGACCGTTGTAGGTTTTCGTTGCACAGACGATGTATTGAAGTATGCTGTAGACCTAAGCTTTATGAAGTCTCACATATACCGTGACGTAAAAGAAACAACGCGTGCAGAAGAGAAGCAGCAGATATGGATAATGAGTCTTGCGGATGAGTGGTGTGACAAGCGGTATTATGTCATGTTACACCATGTCGATTACTCATACCCTACGACTGAAAATGTGAATCTCGTCATCATGGAGACTCTTAAGTATTTTTAACACTATATTAATGTATATCATGATGAGGTCCGTAGTGAAGTTGTGGCTAGTGCCCTGCGTGAGTTTTTAGCAGGCTTTAGAGACGAGTATCGTTTGCTAGGCAAACAGGAAAAATATGGGCATATGTTCCTCTCAAATAGTGCGCCGGAGTGTGAAGATGTTTAGGAGAGATAAAACTTTATAAAATGTGCCTATTTCGTGAAATTTACCCTGAGGGAAACTGTCTGGTGCGTATTCTGGTAGTGATAAAACGTTAAAACCGAAATTAATTCTTGTACCGGAAAAAAACACCTACCCAATATAATGGGTACAACAATTCGATCAGCGCCGCACACGTTTCATTAGATTATGGTGCGACTCGCACCTCACGGATCATACGAGTTCGAACAAACCCATTCACGTATCATCAGGGTGAGTCAACCGCCCATCGAACCGTTCCTGCCTACCTGCGTGCCTCACGCGGCTCATAGTTATCTCAGAGCTTGAACCGAGTGGACGTGCGCTCCTCGAATACGATGGAACTTCCTTTGAGCAGCATTCTCAACGCCTCGTACGATGTGTCCGTGACGAAATCGTTGCGCGTGTTCAGGCGTAAATCCGGTGCCGTTAGCTATGTACTGGAAACGGAATGTAGACAAACAAACAAACGGAATGTTGTTTATTTAAGTGTCGAGGAGATGAATAGAATCTTCGTGATAGTTGAGAAGTGGAGTGAAGATCGTTATAAAATACCTGCTAACGTAGGTACAAGAAGAGAGCAGATTAGTGACGCACCCTCATACGCCGTTGTATGTACGTTGTGTATAAATAACGATCGGCCATGCATTGATATACGGCTGATGTGGAAGAATGCTTCTGATAATAACGCTCTTGTTCCTACGCGAAACCGTTTCATCCTCGACAGAATGTTTGAAATCGTCGGATTCCGCAAGCTGAAACCTATATTAGACGCGCGTGTTACGGATATGCTTTATTTTGATACAGTACTTGAATACGCATACACCGCTCTGCTCGATGGGTTTACCGAGTGTAGGGCTGAACAAGGTGAGAATGGTCTAGAGCTGGACGTTTATTTAAAAAGTTTAGACTCTTTGAAATATCATGAACTTTGGTACAAAGCAATTGATCGGTACAAGGCTGAGCTCACCTACACCGTTCACCCTGAAGAACTATTTCTTTATATAACGAGCAGTTGTCGTAACGACTTAGAAGATTATTTCAATTGCCGCTATGTTGAGTGAAGATGAGTTCACAATTGAAAAGCTCGCGTCGGTAGAAATAAACCCTCGATTGGAAAGGCGTGTTTATAAACTTGTGTTTAATAATGTAGCTAACGATGAACTCTTTGTGCGTGCTTTTGATTGTATTCTAGACGTATTTAAAGATAACTTACCAACCGGTTGTAAAGTGGGAACAAAAATAGTACTGAACGATATGAAGGCCCTTCATATCGAGTACAGGTTTCCCTATACTTTAAGCGGTGAAATATTATTAAACCGCGTATACTGCGTAATGCAGAGCAATAATGATGTAATTGTAGACTCGATTAAGTGCGAGTTTAGTATTTTGAAAAAAAGTGAAATGTATTTATATATTTAACATATTTGTGTGTGTGTATATATATATTTCTGCTATATTGATGACTATACGATTTCTTATGTTGCGCGGTAGAAGATAAAGTGTATGTATTTATTTATTTAGTTGTGTGTATATATTTCTGCTATGTTGATGGTTATATTATTTCTTATTTTTTTTTTGATCATTCCAATGTATATTTATTTTCTATATATCTCCATAATATAATTGTGTGTGTGTATATATATATTTCTCCTGTACTGTTATATTGACGGATATATTTTTTGATTATATGCATATTCCTCGTTCATATTTCTTAAACTATTATTATTTTTAATTGATCATTCAAATGTATATTTATTTTCTATATTATAATAAACAGAATGATGTAATGTTGTTTTATTTAATTCTTTTGGTTGTAAACAATTATATCAAATGGCTGGTTACGCCTTCTAAACCTACTAGCGGAATTCTAAGCCAACTTTTAAGAATTAATTAAATAAATGGTACAATCTGGCAACTTAATAATGTATACCTGAACAATTAAAATGGTATCTGGCAACTCGCCCTAATAATGTATACCTGAACAATTAAAATAAAAAGTGGTATCTGACAACTCAACCTGAACAAGCCATTTACGCCTTCTAAGCCAACTGGCTGATTAGGAGTCTATAAGAGGACGGGTCGGCTGAAGCGTTATTATGCACTTGGCTCCTGCCAGGTGAACACCTCTCTTCTTTCTCCTCTCCTGTCTTTCTCTTGGGGGATAACGCCGCCTCCAAGTTTCATGACCCCTTGTTGCACCTGCAGCATCCCCCACCCCCTTTGCAACAATGAGTTGTTGCATACCCCCACCCCCCTTTGCAACACCCTAGCCCTTTGCAGCATTTGCTCATTATCTCTTGCAACATTGCAACATTCCTGCACTCTAACCTTTTGCGGCTATACTACTTCCGCTCTTAGCATCATCAGTTATGGTCTCTCTATTCTTATCCGTTAATTGGCACACTCTATTTTTGGCTCCGATCTTGCTCCTAGCATACTTATAAAACGCTTTTGGATCACTTTTAATTTTCTTGGCTAGCTTACCTTCAAATTCTCTTCTTGCCTTTCTCACTTCTTTAGTTGCTATGTTACTTACTCTCTTATACATAACATAATCCTGGTAATATTTAGTCTCTATATTTCTGCCATAACCTTAACTTATTTTCCCTTCCTCTCTTCACATCGCTGATCCACCATAGGGGTATTCTTTTATTCTTCCTGCTTTTCTGGGGCGCTTCTTTTAAAGTCTCTGACCCTAAAAGATTTTTTCGACTTAAAGATAAAATACCTAAGGAGCTACAGTTCTCTTTTGTTTATTCGTATAAGTGTGATACCTGTAATGGTACATACATAGGAAAATCGAAGAGGAACTTCAGATGTAGGTTATTCGAACACAAAGGACAATCATTTAGAACTGAACAACATCTAACTAATCCACCTTATTTGGCGATAAGAAATCATAGCCTCGAGCATGACCACCCTCTTCTGGACTCGTCGTTTACCATTCGGGCTACTTGTAGCCGAGACGTAGAGTTGTACATGCTGGAATCCCTCCTGATTAAGACAGAAAAACTAACGATTTCAGGAAATGAACAATCGGTAGAACTTTTGTGTTTCTAAAATGGTAGGCCCATGTTCTGTTTATCTGACCTGATTGTTTGGTTACCGTTTATGTTATTGACTATCAATATAGTAATGACCTTACAATTCCCGAGTGTGTCTACGTTATTTTAATCTTTAATTTTTTATCTATATTTATAAAAAAAAAATTAGTTGTATAATGTTTTAATCATTGTGTATTTTAGCCTGTTTTATATATATCCATGTTTTTGATCACCTGAAGATCCGCCACCCGAGCATTTTTTAGTTAGCTTTATAAGGCTAACTAACGAAAATATCATGACCTAACCTAATCAATCGTCAAGGGCGTACAGTTGACCTAACGATTGGTTAGGTTAGGTCGTGATATTTTCGTTAGTTAGCTTTATAAAGCTGACTAAAAAAGGCTGGGGTGACTGATCTTCAGGTGATCCCATCTTTTCTTTTCAGCATTTATAGATTGCTCTGAAGATGGTTACTGTCATAACCGAAATGTTAGCAAGTTTGTTCAATAAAGAGATTAAGTTAAGATGTTCGTCTTTCTCCCAGCTTTGGTGCTTTTATGGATTGTGTATATATATATATATATATATATATAATTATAAACAGGAACACCAGAGAAAAAATAAACATCCTTCAAGGTTTAATAGTACCAACGTTTCGGAATGCACTAATTCCATCTTCAGGGCTAAAACAATAAAATGCCAAATCACATACAAAATACAAATTGCTTAATAACAATTTAAAATAGTTAAAAATTATAAAAAGTAACTAAGAAAATGTAAAACATTAAAACTAAAAGGTAAATAAGTGTGAAGTTAAAAAGTTACAATTATAAAAAGTAGCTAGGAAAAATATAAAAGCATTAAAACTGAAAGGTAAATAAATAAAATAAACTAGTACCTTAACCAAAACATAACAGATCTACCGATGATTCATCAGAATTTAGGTCTGGTTTTAATTTATAAATAAACAAAGATTCCATAATTTTGAGCTTAAGGTCAGAACTTCCAGCAGCAAGTTATTGTAACTTTTTAACTTCGCATTTATTTACCTTTTAGTTTTAATGTTTTACATTTTCTTAGCTACTTTTTATAATTTCTAACTTTATTTTAAATTGTTATTAAACAATTTGTATTTTGTATGTGATTTGGCATTTTATTGTTTTAGCCCTGAAGATGGAATTAGTGCATTCCGAAACGTTGATACTATTAAACCTTGAAGGATGTTTATTTTTTCTCTAGTGTTCCTGTTTATAATTAAACTGCGTTTTCCACGCCATCAATCAATAGCCGATATATATATATATATATACACACACACACATGTGTGACGTCATATTATGAACTTTAGTGTTATCAAACAAACGAATGTGGGTGCATTTTGACGAGAGTGAGAGGCTATCCTCTCCAATCAGATAACAATTGTGGTCAAAGCCTAAATCACGCTTCCCAAAGAGTATACTACCCTAACCCATGTGCATGTGTATAAATGATGACTAATGATGAATCATACAAGTACCCTCTGAAGGCATCCATCCCTTCTCATCTCTTCGGTCAAACCTCTGAACAAACATAAGGCTTGCCTACTTACGAGTATATGCCTTCACACAGACACACACACACAGCGCATATAAACATATATATTTGACGTCATATTATGAACTTTAGCAGACACTATCCAATTTTTCAGGGCTTCATTTAGTGTAGGAATTAATTGTTTCCGTTCTTCTACCCGTATACCTTAATAATGGTACTATAATTCAGATGTTATGTGCAGAAAAATACACTGTAAATACCATTTTTGCTCTTGACAATCCAACTGTTTCATACTTGAGTTAAAT
>JAJOZX010001416.1:0-25000 GCA_023014485.1 Bathynomus jamesi
GCCTTGTCACTTTTCTTATAGCTCCTTTATCAATTCGCTGCCTCAGTTTGGTACCCTCCGCTACAAACTTGTTTACAGTTCGATAAGCCCTGCCAAACTGCTTCGCAATTTCAATAGATTTTATATTTTCAGCGAGTAACTTGACTATTTTTCTTTTCTCAGTTAATGTTAAATTCTTCTTCTTACCCATTTTCACCATTTAGATCCGTAAATAGAATACTTGCTTAATAATTCGGAACACAACATTTTATGTATTTTTCAATAAAATGAGATAATTATTTTAATTATCAAAATATTTTATCGAAATGAATACCATCAATGCTGCTATATATAGTGATTATTTGCTACAAATTTTATTGAAAGCGGGGAAAAACTTTGGAAAACATTGGAGAAAATGTAATCTGCTTAATAAGTTCGAACGCAGTGTATAAGAAAAAGAAATCCAAAATCAAGGTCTCCGAGGCTCACGATGCTATTTTATTTTATAAATTTTGAGAAAATTGTGTAGCGAATAAAATGCATGTATGTGTAGGGAAGAACAGAGGGAGAAGTGTGTGTTTGAGAGCATGCTGGACAGCTCAGAATGCAGATGAGACAGAAGAAGATCAGCTAAAGAGGACGGTGACAAGAGAAAGGGCAGTTCCAGCACTTCCTGTTTCCTGCCTAATGTCCACCCCGGAGCACTTTCCTGGTCGATTGGCATTTACAATCTCCTCCTTGTATTTAATGGTGACATCACGTTTTGATTAAAATAACTGTCTATATTCACAGAAATACTGATATTATTGGTTACACTATTTTTCTGTTATTTGTATTCATTAATTTCTATCCCAGTTTTCTTCAAAAACGTAATTTGACTCGTGAAACCTGCACCTGAACATTGTTTGGTAACATTGTACCTTTCTCTTACAGGCATCTTTCTACAATGGCTCTCGCAAAGGAAATGTCATACGAAAATAGACGGAAGAGTGATTAATACCCTCTTGTTGAAGAACTACCGAGACAACCAATAATATGGAGGTTTCATTGTTCACGGTGAGCAAAACCCCCTCTCGTCATTCTCAAACTGGGACTGTAATGAACAAAGTAGGCCTTCGGCGAAAAAGGAAGACAAATACATGATTTTATGGAGCAAATGTAACAAAGGATACTAGCGTTCGAATAACTGCTGAAGTCAACGCATCACGCAACAACAGCACTTCTACTTTACCAGCGAAGAGAGGTTTGAGGGAGGTTGGCTTAATGGGTCGGGTTGCCACTAGAAAGCCTCCTTTTCGACAAAGAAATAGAGCCAAACGTTTGAAATTGGCATAAAATCACAAAAAATGGTTACTCCAAGGCTGGCAAGTTTTGTCACAGCAGAGTGTATAAATGGATCGAAATGTTCAAAAATGGTCGAACAAGTGTCGCCGACGCAGAAAGTTCAGGGCGGCCGTCCACATCGACCACTGATATCAAAATTGAACAAGCGCGTGCGATGGTTCTCCACTGTGGCAAAACTTTATCACCATACTGTACAGATAATCGTCTGTGAATTTCAGCCCCTTTTACGCCTTCAACCCACAGAAAACGAACGACAGCGCGCTGCTCTTCTTTGGTGCAAGTCGAAAGTGTGCGGCCATGCGATTACAACTGAACAACCTAGTGTCAAGGTTTCAATCGCACGAAGCAGCGATCTGTACGCTCAGTGACTGCAGCACCGTCAAAGGGCAGCAGTGTAGACAATTGTGGAAAAAAAGGACAGCCAATTTGCTGATACTTTTAGACTTACCCATATATAAAGACGAACAAAATGAGGAACGCATTAACTAATATAATTTAATATCTAGACGTTTCGGAATAAGACTTCCATCATCAGTAGCTTATATTTAATATGTACAAAGAATTATATCCAGTAAGTGATGGCTCATCTTGTAAATACACAAGGACTCTAAAATATGCAGATCTGATTCATTATACCCCAGTTTCACAACCATTAATTATTTTATTTACTTTTATGTTGAAGACATTGGCTATTTTAGCATGTATCGTTACACACTTTGTGCATTATTTAATTGCAAGTTTGCATCATTAAAGCTGCAATGTATGTATTATTAAAATCAGTACCATAACTAAAATTAAAATCTTTATTAATTAAAAACACTAGTAATAAAAAATAATACCATGTCACAAGTCAAAAGGTAAGGTTCATTTGTTTCACTGATATTAATAAAAACAAAGCTGCACTTAGCACTTGGCATGAAGAAAACTGAGATCCTTGGAGGATGGGAAAGTAAATTCAAAGAAAACTGATGAAAAAGATGCTACCTTCCTTGGTGTCCATTTGGTGGTGAAGGCAAGGGGTACTAATGACCCTCTTGTCACTGTGGAGCGCGATTTTTTTGCCATACCCTATGAAATCATAGAATCTAAATTATATCTTTCATTCAGAAAATTCAAGAGATTCTGAAAGAATCAAGACAACTTTAGTCCCTTGAAAAGCTGGATAAAGAAGTAACTGATGACGACTTGAAAATATTGTTCAATCAGGAAACTTTGCAGAGAACAAAGAATTAGTCACTGCATTGGCACAGATTGTTCCAGCTAAACCACCTTCAGCTGGTGTTGAGCGGCTGATAAAATCCTACAATGTAATCAAAACAGATCGAGCTTGTCTGGCATCTTCCACACTGAAAAACTACTTGTACGTTCGACATAACATGCCTTTTGTTGCTGAATTTGACTCGTCCAGCTGTATTGAACTGGATGAAAGACAAAAATCGCCGTGATGTACAACCACAGCCAGTGAAAAGCAAACAGCAAAGATGGTTTTCATCTCTGTTTAGTGAAGCACATGAGAAATATAAAATGAAGAAAATTACACAAACGGACAAAATCTGTTTTTAATTTCTTTCTTGTATGTTCTGAAATTATTAAATATGCAACACGAAGGTTTGGGAAAAAAGTATTGTATTTTAACCTTTTTGCTGGTCTCTCGGGGAACTTCGCCTCCTGGAATCCTTGCCTGCCTGTATATTAGGGTGGATCGATTTTAAATTTTTTTCGATTTCCATATTCTAATAGAGACAAAAACTTGCGCATGCATGAGAAAATAGCCTCTGCAAAATCTTAGCTTAATAGGTAATCATCTTCTGCCCCCGGCAGAGCGATGAAAATCATATTTTAGTAGTCAAAAACGTATTTTAAACCCTAGCCTAGAGTCATAAAATTTTGCGTGTGTGTTATTTCATGCCTAAGCAACGATATAAATGCTATGGAAAATATATAAATGCATTATTTAAGACAAAGAGCCGATCTGAAAATATGTATAATATACATATTTTCAGATCGGATCTTTGTCTTAAATAATGCATTTATATATTTCCCATAGCATTTATATCGTTGCTTAGGCATGAAATAACACACACGCAAAATTTTATGACTCTAGGCTAGGGTTTAAAATACGTTTTTGACTACTAAAATATGATTTTCATCGCTCTGCCGGGGGCAGAAGATGATTACCTATTAAGCTAAGATTTTGCAGAGGCTATTTTCTCATGCATGCGCAAGTTTCTGTCTCTATTAGAATATGGAAATCGAAAAAAATGTAAAATCGATCCACCCTACTGTATATGTATCTTCAAGGGCACATACAGGGTTTTATAAGGGGTGAGGGGCCCAAAATTATTTTTTTCAGGCATTCTAACAGGAACGTAATTATAAGGATGTATTGTGTTCTTAGTCTTACCATATAGTATCAGGTTGAGGGAAAAGTATTGTCGGTTTAGGAACAGCGAAATTAAAAGATGCACACGTTTTTTTTCGTTGGATCTCTAACATTAAATTAAGATAGGTTATAATTACGTTAATTTGTTATATATTATATATGAGATGAATTTCACAATAAAACACGTGAAATGAATGAATGCTGCAAACCCACAAGGAAAAAGAAAAAACGATTCCAAGGCCTTTCGTGTATTCAGAGCTACACCTCGTCAGGGAATGAAGATAAAAGGCGAGATGCCCATAGATATATACAACGTACAGAAAAACAAAACAATTAGCACATACTTAACAAGGGTTAATGAGAGGCAAAAGAAATTTTAACATGATATTGTCAATTTTATACATTCCCGCACTGTTATTGAAATTGTTTTTAAAGTGAATAAATGCACATTCTAGATTCTAGAATATTTCTTTCTATTATATCTCTGTTTTTAACAAGCGCTTTAGAACTATCCCACTTGATGCTATGGTTACATCTATACATATGGTTAAATAAAGCATTGGAATTGTTAGCTGTTCTACAAGCATATTTATGCTGTTTTACCCTAATATCTAACGTTTTACCGGTTTGGCCTATATATACTGAGTTACATTATGTACATCCGATCGAATACACACAACCAACAACATTATCAGGGCTATTCTTTATTAGGCGTGATTTAACCGTATTATTATACTTAAAGATTACATTAATGCCAATTGCTTTAAGTAAAGTTGGAAGGTTTGAAAATTAACATGGTAAGGTAGGCTAAGGATATTTTTACGCTGAAATTCCTTTACAATTACATTATTATAATACCTATTCTTGGCTTTCTTAAGACAGTTATCTAAAAATGAAATAGGATAACATAATTTAGTACCAATATTCATGATATTGCATAACTCGGAATCTAAAAATTCAGGACTGACAACTCTCAATGCTCGAAGAAACATAGCAGAGAAAATAGAGCAATTGGCATTAATGTAATCTTTAAGTATAATAATACTGTTAAATCACGCCTAATAAAGAATAGCCCTGATAATGTTGTTGGTTGTGTGTATTCGATCGGATGTACACAATGTAACTCAGTATATGTAGGCCAAACCGGTAAAACGTTAGATATTAGGGTAAAACAGCATAAATATGCTTGTAGAACAGCTAACAATTCCAATGCTTTATTTAACCATATGTATAGATGTAACCATAGCATCAAGTGGGATAGTTCTAAAGCGCTTGTTAAAAACAGAGATATAATAGAAAGAAATATTCTAGAATGTGCATTTATTCACTTTAAAAACAATTTCAATAACAGTGCGGGAATGTATAAAATTGACAATATCATGTTAAAATTTCTTTTGCCTCTCATTAACCCTTGTTAAGTATGTGCTAATTGTTTTGTTTTTCTTGTACGTTGTATATATCTATGGGCATCTCGCCTTTTATCTTCATCCCCTGACGAGGTGTAGCTCTGAATACACGAAAGGCCTTGGAATCGTTTTTTCTTTTTCCTTGTGGATTTGCAGCATATATATATATATATGCCCCTCAGGGCATTCGATTCCGCTCGTATGTAGGAGAATTACGACTTCTGATTGATCGAGGACCTTGGTGTAGTGGATAGCATGTCCGACCGGTACTTGGAAGATCCCGGGTTCGATTCCTGGGAGGTGCCTCATTTTTCATTTGTTCGTTCTTTCTCCTCTTCTTGTGCGGACGCTCTTGTACACAAGCGTCGTTCTTTATATGTATATACATATATATATATACTGTTCCTTTTTTATATTTTCCATATTTTTCCAGCTTTCAGAAGAACAATGACAGCGGAGCAAATTCGAGTGTGCCTTTTGTACGAGTTCAAACTTGGTAGTAGTACGGCTCTGAATTCGCGCAAAAATTGTCAAACATGGGGTGTACTCCGTCACGAACATGATGCTTAACGATAATTTCAGAAATTCCTTTCGGTAACACGAGCCTTCAAGATAAACCTCGCTTCGGCCGTCTGGTGGCTAGTGACAATAACATTCTGAGATCGCTTGTAAAGTCAAACCCACGTCAAGCCATACGAGAACTCGTACAGATACGCCAAGTGGATAACACAACTGTTTGCGATCATTTGCGGCAAATTGGAAAGTTGAGGAAGCTGGATAAATGGGTCTCTCACGAACTTGGCAAAAAGAACAAGACTCAGCGCCTGTCCATCTATTCATCATTGCTGCTGAGAAACAACAATAAGCCATTTCTTGAAAGAATTGTAACGTGTGATGAAAATGGATCTTGTACGATAATGTGAGACGCTCGGGTCAATGGTTGGATAAGGATGCCCGTCCTGCAAAGATGCCTAAACGCGAACTCCATCCAAAGAATTCCGGAGCGAGGTTTATCTTGAAGGCTCGTGTCACCGAAACGGAATTTCTGAAACCATCGTTGAGCATCACGTTCACTGACGGAGTCCTCTCCCCATGCTTGACAAATTTTGCGAGAAGTCAGAGCCGCACTACTCCCAAGTTTGAACTCGTACAAAAGGCATACTCGAATTTGCTCCGATGTCATTGTTCTTCTGAATGCTGAAAAAATATGAAAAATATGAAAAAGGAACCAAATATATATATTTATAAAATAATAAATTAAAGTAATTATAACCTAGCTTAGTTTAATGTATAGAGATACAACATGTGCACCTTTTAATTTCACTGTTCCAAAACCAACAATACTTTTCCCTCAACCTGATAAACGCCAAATGGCGATAAAAAATAGTCTAGAGATGCTTTGAATGGTGCTAAGCTTTTGAAATTTAAAAGTCCTGAGAAAGTCAAGCAGACCCTACTCTTATAAAATTTAATTTTGCTGCATTACCCTTTTCACTTAGGGAATAATTTTTTACATAGCAGTAAAACACCAAAACAAAACGTATGTGCAAGTACTAAAAACTGGAATTGCTCCTCACGCACACTGATTCTTCGAGCAATTTTTGTCCCTAGGGAAGGCGAGGTAGGACCCACTGGACCCCCCCCCCCTCCCCGTTGCCTAAGCTACTGTGTATCATTAAATTTTTGTAGAATAGCCTATGGTTAAAGAAGAGGATACAAAACAGTAATAAGGCAAACACTTCGGTTGTGTATTTTGTTCACTTACAAATGAAGTTTTTAACATAAATTGAAGTATCCATCTTAATATTTAGCGTGAAAATTAGGAAGAAAAGGATAAGTTTACGTAATAACGGTAATATTTTAGTTTTTACTTCATTTACAGGATCAAATTTATAATTCCATGTATGGTTCGTTATGCCCTTGCCCTTCCTACATTTCTTACCATCAGATGTGAATTCGTAATCTGCTTTGTCATGTTCACTCAAATCGAAAGAACTGTTCACAGAGACGTCAGAGCGAGAGAGAGTTAACGGAGAGGAGAGGAGGATGGACATAACAGGATACCAAATCCAAAAGGATTTCCACAAACGCATTTTGCTTCCTCAATCTGAAAGAGTTAACGTGACTAGTTAGGCTAAAGAATTTTTACATTTATTATTTGATTGCTAATCTGTAAGATACCGAGTTATCAACCCTGTTGCGCATATATATCTTGGGAGAAAGAACATGGCAAGAACGCTTTCGCAACTAGGAAAGCGATTCAACTTGAAATTCTTCTAAGGCCCTGTCTAAACTATAAAGATTAGGCGAGTTAGGTAAAAGTAAAAGAATTAACTAGTTTGAGATAATGATAAGTTCGTATTCAGCAGTGAAAGTAGCATATCATGTTTTCTTTGTACAATTAAAAATGAAATATATTGTACTTGAACTGATATATAGGTGCGCATCAAATTTTGTAAAATATTTAAAGTAATAAGCATATATCTACTCAGGGCACCCCATCAAAGTGCGAAAAACGTTACCAAAGACCGTACAACAAAAAATTTCAAAATGTTTTCAGAACAGATTTTCCATATTCTCCTCTACTTTCTAAAAAGTCATTTGGTGTATCTTGGCTATGCGTAATTTATGACGCATTTCTTTTTGAAGGTGATCCCGCCTTTAGCCTACTTTCTCTAATTATTGCTTCTACACAAATACCTATTAAAAGAATATAGAGAAATGGGGCATCATTCGAAATGTCATGGAGATCCCTATAAAACTGTTGTGTTTAGAATAAAAAATATTCATTTATAAACTCGTCAGCTACAATTGTACGAGGGACACTCAATATATTTTACCCCACCTTTTTTTTTCTTTCCGAGTTTCCTTGTAAGTTCCAGAAATTTTGTACACAAGTAGTTATATATATCTTTTTTACAAGTTTTTATTTTTCCACAGTCTCCATCCTTTTCTACGGCTTTCCTCCACCTCGAAACAAGGGCCTTTATTCCTTGCTGGCAGACATGGGCAGTAAATCCTTTAGATGTATTTAAATAATAAATACATTACTTGAAAATAAAAGTACCGTAATTAAATACTAAATAAAATTCAGGTTTTCACTTCCACCATCAACAACTTCTATTTTACCACCTTTTCCACCACTTCCACTTGCTGCAGCTATGTTACAAATATTGTCCTCGTCTAATATGATTAATAGGCTAAGGCTAATTGCACAGTTAGCGCTAAACTTTACACAACCACATATGACGATGCCTCAGGATAGACTGCCGGCTGCCGCACTGCATCTGTGAGTCTGTGACAATCGCTACTAGAGTAGGCTGGACGTTCCATTTTTTAAGGTGCTTCCAGAAAGTTCCAGCCTGCTGAGCCTGGAACTTTCTGGAAGCACAAGCACCTAAAAATGTTTCACTGTGTTCTGTGGTACCACTTAAATACTGGGTGGTTAGTACTGTACATCGTCGCAAAATTGAACAGCTCACAAAAAAGTATTTTAAAAATGTATTTAAAAACAGGTATTTACAAATACTAAATACTTTTCGAAAGTATTTAAATACATAATTAAATATACTCTCCAAAGAGTATTTATAAATACATGTATTTAAATACATATTTAAGTATTTTCAAATACATTACTGCCCATCTCTGCTTGCTGGTAAAAGTCCACTGAGTTCTACTCGAGCCACCTCTTAACCTCCTCAACAACCTCATCGTCACTCTGAAACTTTCTTCCACAAATAGCATCCTTCATTAGCCCAAACAAATGGAAGTCTGAAGGTGCCAGATCCGGGCTGTATGGAAGGTGGGGTAACACAGTCAAGCGCACTTTTGTGATGGCCTCTCTTGTTTGCAAACTGTTGTGTGGTCCTGCGTTATCGTGCAAAAGAAATACATCTTCCAGTTTTCTCTCCGGTCGAACTCACTTTATACGTCTCTGCAGTCTCTGTAGGGTAGCAATATATGCCTCAGAGTTGATTGTTTGTCCTTTCTTCATAATGTCCACCAGAATCACCCCTTTCATGTCCCAGAAAATGGTGCCATAACCTTTCCTGCAGAGAGCCATTTTAAACTTTTTCTTGCGTGGGGAGTCTGCATGATGCCACTCCACTCCATGGATTGGCGTTTTGTTTCAGGTTCAAAGTGGTGTACCCAAGTCTCATCCCCAGTCACAATTCGTGAAAGGAAGTAATCCCCTTCTGTCTCATATCGAACCAACGACTCAGAAGCAATTTCTTTTCTTTGGGCTTTGTGATCTTCAGTCAGTTCGCGAGGAACAAACCGTGAGCACACTTTTTAGTATCCCAGTTACTGAATTATCGTATTCACACTTCCTTCAAAATTCCTAGCTCCAGAGATAGCTCCTTCTATGTGACGCGCCGATTTGATCGAATGATGCTGTTAGCACGTTGCACAGTGCCAGATGTCGCAGCCGATGCCGGGCGACCACTGGATGGCTCATCATCGAGGCTGGCTCTCCCTCTCTCCGATGATCTCACACGTGTAGACCAGCGTCCAACTGCACTTCGATCAACAGAAGCATCTCCGTAAACGTTTTATAGACGTTCGTGAATATTTCCAACTGTTTCCTTCTCTGCGGTTAAGAACTCGATAACAGCTCTCTGTTTACGACGCACATCACTGTCAGACGCTTTTATCGAAACTGTGTTAACTATCGGTTTTATACAAGGAGGGGAGGTTCAAACTGGAAAACTCCTGTTATGTGAAGCGTAGAAAGTTCAAACTTCCGGCCCAAAAGACATTTCAGCACCATGGCCTATTATTTATCTAAGGAAAAAGGGTGGGGCAAAATATATTGAGTGCCCCTAGTACGTTTTCATGAAGTACTATGGTCCGTAAAAAAATTAACACACACTAAATCTCAAACTTAGCAAAAAAACGTATAGAACAAAAATAATAGTGAAATTATTCCTCTTTTGAATGATACTTATCTTCTGGACGTACATTTTATACCTAGTTATTGGGTTATTTAAATTTAAATAAGCACCTATCAAAAACCAAAAATTCGAAAAATGTTCACAGACAGTTCGTTAAAAAAGTTACTTCACCCTTATATATGCAGTATCTGCAGTATCTTGAATTTAAAATATTCTGAAAACGATGAAATTTTCAAAAGAATAATTTCAAGAGAGAAGTGGTCATAAAATATTATATTCTTAAAAGAGTCAGATTATATTCATACTGTTATGTAGAGAATTTCCTACTGCATAATTGGTAAAATTTTCAAATTTATATCTCTCTTAAATTTTACTTGAGAATTCAATGATCTACATCTATACGTTATATTTTCAGCGGTAGGCTGTAAAGACAATTTTGGAAAATTTCGCCCCGTTCAAACAGTAATTTTTCATTAATTATAAAGATCAGTTTCATTTATATATCATTAGAATCGTGTGAAAGTTTACTATAACAGAATCTTTTAAAAATTATAATTTTTAAAGGTTTCTAATCGTAAAGGAACTTTAAATTTGTATAAAATACGAAATATTCAACCTAGAACTTTATGTTTCATATAATGTTTTAGAGAACAAATTCTTCTATACTGTATATGGTTCAGAGATCCTTTCAAAAGCTCCAATAGATATTGTTCTATTAATAATTGAAGAACAAAGTTTGCAGGAACACAAGGTTAACCGTTTCTGAAGTCATAATTTAAAATTTAAAATAAAATTGTCTCGCCGAGGCAAGCTTTATTATATATCAAATTAAAGACCATGAAAAAAAACGCTATTATATAATATACAATTCAATTTCGGGCTTTCGAATCCCCGACTAACATTAACTGGAAAAAAATGTTTGTCTCATAACTGTCTTGTTTTTAACAATCAAGAACACGCTTACTATAAGGGCTAGGTGAGTCAAAATCTATCTATCTATCTATCTATTCATTTGTCCCGACCTCCGAGCAGAGCAGACATATTCCCTTCACCCCTACATAGCGCCTTTATAGCTCATGGGCTCCCGATCTTACACCCCGATCAAAATTGAGTTCAGAGAATCGCAGCCTCTCCGGTCTCGCGAGTGATTTACATTCCGGTTACCACATCCCCTTGTTTGAATCCCCGACCGAGAGTCACTGTCCATCATGCCACATAGAAGAAGAAACACAAGAAATCCTTCATCTACTGGGGCTATCAACGAAGAAAACAATCACTCTGAAACGAATAACCTGCAAGCCGCTCCTGGCCCCTCAACAGTGGAAGAACATTCCCACAGAAGAAACAGAACTAGCGACACCTCCCAAGACAGCAGTGTTGTCTCCATAATATCATCGAGAAGCAATACAAATAGTTTCCTTTTTGTCGACGATCAGCAAGAACTCTTCGACTTCTTGAGCACAGAGGGAAAGAACGCCGTCAAACTCCTGACAATAATCCGAAGCAGTGATTCTTTTAACAATGCCCTCAAAAGAAAAGAGAGATTGCCGAACATAAACTAGAGGTCATCGAATTAAAGCATACAGTGGATTTTATGGGACAGAAACAAAACGATCAGTACTCGAAGCTGGAACATCTCCTCCAAGACAAACCCACTAATAAAATGGTTATTAGTGGTCCCTTTCTCCAGTGATGGGATTCAGCCGGTTCGCACCGAACCGGTTCCTAAAATTTCCTGAGTTCGAACCGGTCCTTAACCCTTTCAGTCCGTGCATGATTTTTCTTTATACCGAATATTTATTTTATAAAAACACGCAATAAAAATGTGTACGTATATTCATAACCACCATAAACAATGCTTTTCTGAACGGCACTAAGTTGATCACGTGACTTGCTGTTGGAAGCTGACGCATGCGCACATAGGGAGTGGGGAGGGTGTGAGAAGGTGTATGTTTTTCAGTCCGTGTCTAGATAAAGCAGTGGTCGGTGCGTTTCTAGCCGTCGTATCGGTGTTATACATTTGTACGAATATACAATAAATTACTTATTATAAGTACCACTATATAGTCAATTTTTTAACGTGAGTAATTAGCAGTGGTGGGCACAGCTAACCGAAAAGTTAGCTTCGATAACCGCTGAACCGCTAACTCAAAACTTAACTTCGATAACGCTAAACTGATAAACCGCTAAAAAATTTAGTGGAAGCTAACGATTACCGCTAACTGCTAACTTTTATTATATGAATTTAGCTTCGGTTTGGTTTTTTGGCTCTAAAACCCATAGAGCTGAAATTTTAATATGTTGCAGCTTAGACAGAGCTTTCCAAAAAGGTATAGCATGCCAAGATCAGATGATGATCAAGGTGTACATAAATAATTAAATGAACAAATGAAATTAAACATTAGTTTACATTCAACATACAGTTTATTTACAGTACAAAAAGTATTAAACGCTACTCAGATGCTGCTGCGTCGACCAATCACGTCTTGTGTTTACACGTAGTCAGCCAATAGCGTGCCAGACTGACTGTTGCAGACACGCTCAGAACAGACTGGAACAAACATGTATGATTTAAGGGTTAGCGGACTTAAAGTTAGCGGAACTAAATTTAGCGGAAGCTAATTGGTCCGCTAACGGTTCTCAAAGTTAGCGGAAACGCTAATCCGCTAACGGAAAAGTTAGCTTCGCTAATTAACGGTTAGCGGATTAGCGGAACCGTGCCCACCACTGGTAATTAGATCTGGTAACTTTTATATTTTATTACCGTAATACGATAATAAAATAATAAAATAAAATCATAATAAGGATCCGAAATTTAGAGGACCTCTTAACCATTGCCAGTCCACCCCTGTTGTTGTTATAATTAAAAATTTATCTATTTCAGCCCCGAAAATGAAGCGACAACATGTTTTGTCTGATTTTTTTTACAAAGAAACCGAGATCTAAAAGTTCAAACGAAGATCCAAGCGAACATCTAACACCAACAGGCAATGAAACTTCCACTTCCAATACTGTGCAAACCAGAGATGAATTTCCAGCAACTGCTCTTCTTTATTGCTGGAGAACGAAACAGGTCGAAGAATTCCAGAAAAAAATATGATGGTTTGTTTGTTCACAAGAAACTGGGTTGTAATTACTGCGCAAAAATTGATTCAATAAACATGAAGGGGATTCATGTATCGATGGAGTGGGGAAACTGCAGTATTGAAGCATCAGGAAAAGATAAAACTGTCCAGCAAGCATCTCTCAGAAAGAAAATGAATGAATACTTTTCATCGAAGGCACACCAAATATGCGTAAAACAATTTAGAGATCGTGCGGATGATGTAATTACCAAATGCGTGGATAAAATGAACCAAAAACATATCAGCTCTACATGTAGTCTTTAATACCATTTACAGTATGGCAAAAAGAAACCAAATATGCGTAAAACAATTTAGAGATCGTGCGGATGATGTAATTACCAAATGCGTGGATAAAATGAACCAAAAACATATCAGCTCTACATGTAGAGTCTTTAATACCATTTACAGTATGGCAAAAAGAACTAGGCCATTTGTTGACATTGAACATGAGCTTGAACTACAAGTAAAAAATGGGTTGGACATGGGAGTTGGATTTCATTCTCGGGAAAACTGCCGTTAAAATAGTTGATCACATTGCAAGAGAAATTAAAAAAGAAATATTTACTAAGTTAATCAAAAAAGATTTAAAGCTTTGTATTACTGATGAAGCTTCAATTATATCTAGCAAATCAGTGCTTATAATTTTTTTAAAAGTAGAAGATTCTGATATTTCGCCAACAATTTTCCTAGATTTGGTTGAACTGGAAGTACAGGATGCTGAAACAATATACACAAATTTGTTAACAAGTTTACACGCAGTTGGATTTGATATTGGATATTTGAAAAATAATTTGGTCGCATTTTGTTCTGATGGTGCAAGTGTGATGCTTGGTCGCAGATCAGGGGTGAGCGCCAGACTTATACAAGATTTTCCTGACATCGTCATCTGGCATTGTTTGAATCACCGCCTGCAACTTGTTTTAGATGATTATATCGCTGAAATAAAACGAGTGAATCATTTCAAAATGTTCATAGATAAAATCTATACGATTTTTCACCAATCAAACAAAAATCAAACGGAACTTTTCAACATTTCGGAAGCACTTGGACTAGAAATTATAAAGATTGGTAGAGTCTTGGGGCCAAGATGGGCTGCTTGCAGCTTAAGATCAACATTTGCTGTATGGCGTGCTTATTCAGCTTTATACAAATATTTTTCTTCAAACGAAAAATATTCAGGAATGGCTACCTGTCTTCGCAACAAATTATTCTTAGACGATTTAGCATTAATGATTGACATACTACAAGAAATATTACTACTTTCCAACGCCCTTCAAACCAGAAACGTAAATATCGCGAGAGCCGAAAAACTAATAAAAAGATCAATTTTGGCTTTTGAAATGCTTAAAGAAAATCAAGGAACCTTCGAAAAGAAAATTAATGAAACCAAAAAATCCGACGCCTTTAAAAATATTGATTTTAAGAAAATGAAATCTATAGAAACCTTCCTCGTGAGAAACTACTGGATGAAATCATCAAACATATGAAAACCAGGTTGATGGGGTGTGATCATTTAAAAAAAAGAAATGCACAAAATACTGATAATAGAATTCATGAACTAGTGAACATACTTGAGCCAGATTCTTGGAATATCAATAAAGTTGTTGTCCCTTGGAAAGCCGCCGAAGAGAAATTGTGTGAATTCAATGAAATCTTTAATTATGAAATCAACATCAATGATTTCCGCGACTATGTGGAAAATGTTTTAAAAAATCGCCATAATCATGAGATTCCAACCACTATACTAAAAATATCCTCAATACCGTTGCCGTTAGTTCTGCGGAGGCAGAAAGAGGGTTTTCAACTATGAATATTATATATTCAGATAAAAGAAGCCGTCTTACAATTCAAAATGTGGCAAATTTGATGGCAATTAATTTGATTGGCCTTCCATTCGATTCCTGGGACCCCACTCCAGCAGTTCAAACGTGGCTGAGAAATAACCACACAGCCGATGACAATAGGATTAAAAAAGGAAGAAATAAAGACTACAATGTTAATCAAGTGGCGATTTGGAAATATTTAAAAGGAAATTAAATAAAGAATTTCAATAAAAACATTTTTTTTAGTTTTCATTTCTGACACGGAAGGGAGAGGAGAAGGGGGGAATGGGAGGGGAGGGCGAACCGGTCCTTAAAATTTTTTAATCCCACCACTGCCTTTCTCCCTGCGGAAGCCCAAAGGGAGAGTGATTGGGACTCTCCAGACCTACCTCAACTATTCCGTCAACCAAAATTTGAATATTGAAGCATACAGATTAGGGAGGCCAAATCAGACCTAAAGAAGGCCTATTAAGTTCAGTATAAAGAGCGCCGACGTAAAGGAGGAAATTGGGTCATAGTGCATACAAAAAAGCCTAATACAACAACCCACAAGATCCGGCTTTTCTTATGTAGAATTTAAATCTGAATCTATTTTCCTCTATGGTATTTCTTGTGCAAATTGATATTAACGGAGATATAAGCAATTTTTGGATCGATTAAAATCGATTGAAATACAGGGTGGGGCACGGGAACCAAGTGTTTTTGGAATAATCAGGAAAATGATATTTATTTTTGTAAAGAAAATATATTGGTAGAACAACATTCGTAAGAACATAGCATTTCATGTCATAATAATCATGTACCGAAAATTATATCTGGCATATGATGTCCTTGGCCGTCGACGCATTGTTGAAGGCGTTTACGAGAATTGGCCTCCACTCTTCCCAGCAGGTCTCTGTTGATTTGGATGATTTGTTGACGGATCGCTTCCTTCAATGCATCTAATGTACGGGGCTTGTCCTCGTAGACACGTGACTTGAGGTACCCCCATAGAAAGAAGTCACATGTGGACAAGTCAGGGGACCGAGGGGGCCATGCAATGTCACCAAATCTCGAAATGAGATGGTTGGGAAACAGGGGGCGAAGAACAGCCATTGACGCTCTGGCGGTGTGTGGCGTGGCCCCATCTTGCTGAAACCACAAATGTCGACGAGCAATACGCCTTCTTCGTAACTCAGGGATGAAAAAGGTGTTCACCATCTCAATGTAACGCCCAGATGTTATGGTAACGGTAACCCCATTTTGTTCGAAGAAATAGGGACCGATGACGCCAAACTTTCCCACCGCGCACCAAACTGTAACCTTAGGGCTATGCAGCGGTTTTTCATGGAGTTGTCGCGGATTTTCAGCAGCCCAATACCGACAGTTTTGATTGTTGACGGCCCCATTAAGGTGGAAATGGGCTTCATCACTCATTACCACCATCATGTTTTCATTCTGCTCATAAAGTGCAAGCATTTCCTGTGCAAAATTCAGTCGTTGGGGGCAATCGTTTACATTCAATTCCTGCACCATCGCTAACTTGTATGGGTGAAAATGTAATTCTTCATGCAAAATCCGTCTAACAGTACGATTGCTGATTCCGAGTGCAGCTGAATGTCTCCGAGCAGAGCGGCCTGGGCTTTGCAACATCGCTTGTCTGACCCTTTCAACGTTCTCTGGAGTACGCACAGTGCGTTGCGGCCCCTTCGGTTTTGTTTTCATTATTGAGCCTCCTGTTCGAAGATTGTTAACCAACGTAAGATTGTGTCACGAGCGGGAACAGAGTCATTTCGATGAATGTTGAATCTGCGGCGAAACGCACGCTGAACTGCTGTCACTGACTCGCCACTCCTAACAAAATGATCATACGCGAACATGCGGTGTTCTAACGTCCACTGCTCCATGATGGCACCTGAAAGATAAAGGTGAGTGTTAGTTAAAGTTAAATGCTATGAACCCAGGAATGGAATGCTACCTACCGCACGCCCCTCCCATTCCTAATGGCCGATTACTAGCTATTCAAAAAACACTTGATTCCCGTGCCCCACCCTGTAGTATAGTGGTAATTATTAGTTTTACCTCTGCGAGTCGATTTTGATATGGGAATAGGTTTTTCTGGTGTATTTTGGTGTTTTATTCAAATCTGACCTTCATTTCTTGTGCAAATGAATTATTGAATGCCCGGTTAGGTTAATTGAATGCCCGGTTAGATCAACTGTACGCCCTTGATGATTGGTTAGGTTGTCATGATATTTTCGTTTGTTTTAATGAAAATATCACGACTTAACCTAACTAACGAAAATATCACGACAACTTACAATCATCAAGGGCGTACAATTGATCTAACCGGGCATTCAATTAACCTAACCGGGCATTCAATAATTCATTTGCACAAGAAATGAAGGTCAGATTTGCATAAAACACCAAAATACACCAGAAAAACCCATTCTCATATCAAAATCGACCCGCAGGGGTAAAACTAATAATTACCACTATACTATTTCAATCGATTTTAATCGATCCAAAAATTGTTTATATCTCCGTTAATATCAATTTGCACAAGAAATACCATAGAGGAAAACGGATTCAGATTTAAATTCTACATAAGAAAAACCGGATCTTGCGGGTTGTTGTATTGTGCGAAAAAATTAAGTAAATGATGGGTTATAACTAGGGTTTCTCCTTATATGCAGCTTCCTTCATCCCGGGAAATCCTGGGAATTCCCGGAAAAATTAAGCCAATTCCCGGGATCCCGGGAAATCCAGGAAATGGTTGTATATTTAAGAGAACGGTAATTTTTTTATTGTTCAGTGATAAAATACCCTTTTAGAATTGGGATAACCAATTACTTATGCCTAGATGACCACTTTTGCATTGTAATACTTGAATTGAGTTTACCAATCAGTGGTAGCTATTTATTAAACATAATATTTATCATGCTATTCATCTGCAGGGGGACAAATAAAAGGCTAAAATATTATATTCCTTTAATTATAATTAAGTGCATTTGCAAATAAAAAAAGAAAAAGAAACCATTAAAAAAATAATTTATACCTTTTATACAAAAAAATAAAAATAAAATAAACTTCATTAGAAAAAATAATTTCATCCTTTTATCTTAAAATATTTTATCTTAAAACATTTAAAGAGTCAATCAACATTTTTAAAATAGCTTCTTAAAAAACAAACAATCGATACTTCTATCACTAAGACGAGTTCTCAACTTGGCGATAAATAAACCTGCTGCAAAAAAGGCTCTTTCTGATTCAACAGAGGTTGACGGAATGGTTTTCAGTGCACCAAATAAATTCATGATGTTTGAAGTTCTGTTCCCTATTGTCTCGAATAACGGCAGTTCTTGCTTCAAATGCTTGCTTTAAACTCTGAGCAAGATGAGTTGCCTGTGATCGCTAGATAATATACTGAGACTCGGTTCCTTGTATTATACGCAGCGCTAGCGACATTCCCTCGGCCAGTTTTTGGCATACGGGCCCACTTTTAGATTGCTTTAAGTTGCTAATGCTAGTAGGTGCAGAAAAGTAGAATAAAATGTGGTAAATATTATGCAGTTTTCTTTAATTCTACCCAAGAACCTTCTAATAACAAAAGAAAAACCATAAATCAATAAAAAACAAATTAAGTCATTTTAAAATTCGGGATTTCCCGGGATATTTGTCCAATTCCCGGGATTTTCAAATCCAATAAAAACAGCCGGGATCCCGGGGAAGAAACCCTAGTTATAACCCTCAAAATCCGTTTCTTTTAACCGTTAATACTACGATAAAATCCTATTTTAATATGGTAAATTAAATTCCGAAAACGATGTTTTTTTAATAATATTATGTATACTATCAAAATAGTATATCCGGTTTAATTAATGAAAAACGTTTTTAGAGTCGTTTTTGAATTTACCGTAGTAATCTAGGTTTGGGATTTAATTTATTGACTGCCCGGTTAGGTCAACTGTATGCCCTTGACGATCGGTTAGGTTAAGTCGTGATATTTTCGCTTAAACTAACGAAAATATCACGACTTAACCTAACCAATCATAATCATCAAGGGCATACAGTTGACCTAGCCGGGCATACAGTTGACCTAACATAGTGTAGTAATATTCGATGTGAATTGACAATTGTTGAACGTGCACGTGGTCTTCCAGCTATCTTTAATTTAACGTATTAAAATAGGATTTTATCAATACTACTAGCACTGTTATTATCATTATTTCAATATTAGTATTAATATTACTACCAACTACCCGAATAACTACAAGTACAACTATTATTGTTCTTAGCAGTGCAATTACCAGTGCAGTGCTTCGCTTTATTGTAATGATTTTTATTTGTATTAACCCGATTTTTGTTTACTTATCTTTGTTATATCGAACTTATACTGTACTGGAAACTTTAACGGCTCTTCTATTTTGACTTGCATTTAATTGCACTTTATACGAGGTAGCGTGTGTCTGGATGCCTAACGTAATGGGACGCCGAAACAAAACTATATTTTATATGATTTTATTCAATTTAACTTTTGAAACACGGTGATTAAAGGTAGGGCGAATTGATTGATTGATTAAGTTTAATGGTGCACCAACCCAATGGGTTATTAACATCAGAACGGAGACAGTACATGCTGCGAGGTTAAGAGTTAATCACAAGTGTTCAGGGCATAATAAATGGGGGAAAAAAAAACCAGGAGAGTAAGAGACCCATCACCTCTTCAGCCACAGGGCCGACTCTGTGGCGCTTGAAAAGAGGGCCTCCAGCTACAATGACAGGGAAAGTGAAAAAAAATAAAAAATAAATAAATAAAGAAATAAAATTAAATGACGGCATACAACTGGTACTCCATCAAAAAGCTGAGTACAGGATGAGGAGGAAAGTATGGTCTAAGAATGGAACTTAGTTGAAAGGGTAGAGTGAGATCTCGGCACACAGTCCGAAGACGCAAACGGGCAGCATTATATGCCGGACACTCAAGGAGTACATGGGAGAGGGTAAGTGAGGCATGACGAGGGTGACTAAAAGCAGGAGGGCTTTGGTGAAGAAGTGCTGGTGCGTAAGGCGACAAGTACCAAGGTGGAGCCTAGCTAGGATCACCTATTCTCGTCGGGATAAATTAGGTGATGGCCAATGGAGAAGAATTGAAGGGGCTGCTGTAGAATAAGGGGCAGGAAGTGAATCCCAAACCTCCTGCCACCAACTCTGGACATGAGGCTGGAGGAGGGCCTGCGCCTCATGAGAAGACAGTTTAAGCCGTACTCGAGAGCCAAAGATCGCTGCATTCCTGGCAGCAACGTCAGCAGCCTCATTTCCTGGGATACCCACATGGCTCGGTATCCAGAGAAAGATTATTGGAAAGCAAATGTAGCAACCGTAAAATTCGGTGAATGAGGAAATGTGGAGAAGAGTTTCTTTCCAGAGCTTGCAGAGCGGAGAAGGAATCAGAGCAGATAAACTTGTGATGATGCAGCATGTTGCGAGAAATGTACTGAACTGCTTGAAAAATGATAAAGTTCTGCCGTAAAAATGCCACAGGTAGAGGGCAGCTGCCAAGATGTGGTGACAGTGTCAATGACAAAGGCAGATGCTGCTTGTCCATCTAGAAGTTTAGAACCATCTGTGAAGATAAATTGGGAGGCTGGTAAGGACTCTGAGGTAGACTGTCTGCTAAGACCAATGCTCATCGCCCATCAGTTCATTCGTGCTAAACGGGAAGGAGATTGGATTCTCCACCAACATTGTCTGAAGCAGATGCTCAGCTGCTACTTCGCTGCCGCCCATTGGCAATATGCAAGGTACATCACCTGGCACTTGCTTGAGATGGACCACTGTCTGTTCGAAGATGCCAAGGCTGACCTTCTTGCTGGTGCTCACGTTTGCCGTCATAATGAGGGGTCATGGAACTCAGTCTCCAGCGATCAGTTCGGTGAGCAGACTTACATTAAGAATGTCAAGTTACCTGGAGGGCTCAAAGGCATATCGTTATCGGCTGATCAGGTGGCCATCTGGGTTGAGTCCTACTACATCTGTGCCCACATTAACCTGGCCATGGACTCAATGTACTCAGCTGAAGAATACGCAAAAACGGAGGGGAAACACAAAGAGGAAGGTCAAGGAAAGAAGAAGCTTGACAAAGCAGACAGAAGGCGGATACAAGACGAGTTGGCAAAACACACCAATCCCCTCAGAAATGTTACCTCTAACCTTTACAACATCGTAAATGGTAAGGTTGCGAGCACTGAAGTCAATGCCCGCAACGCTTTGAAGATTGGTGAAGAAATGGCTGTAGCTTTTCGTTCCTCATTGCCAGATGGCTTCCGCTCACAACTCACTCGTAGAGTGAAGACCATGGAATCCATTAAGTGCGGTGTCAAGATGGGCGACAAGTCCGTGTACGACATGGTTGCAATCTGCACACGTCTCCTGGTTGTCGGACAGCAGCGTCAACTACAGCTCCCCAACGTATTCCAGCACGAGCTATGTGCAGTTCCACCATCCCTCATTGACGAGTATGGTTTTCTGCGGAAAGGGAAGAAGGCGGTGCTAGTTGATAGGTTGAGCGTAGAGGAACATCACCCTGTGGATCCTGATGTGGTGATCGTCGATGCACAGCAGCTGCTGTATCATGTGGTCTTGCCGTGTGAGGGATCTGCCGCTGTCCTTGCCATAAGCAAGAAGACCCACCTCAGCTGCTATCGTTCTGAGGTTCTAGTGGTCTTCGACCGGTACGACAAGCAGTCAGTTAAAGACCATGAGCGGATGCGTCGTGCCGGCGAAGGTTCTGTTGAGTACACTGTCACCATATCAAACACGTTACCAAGTCGTGACAGCCTCATGAAAAACAAGGTGAACAAGAAGGCCCTGGCCCAAGTACTGTGTACATTCAACCTTGGGGAAAATGTCACAATGGTAGGGAGAGATGAGGCCGTCTTCACTCACGACGAAACAGATGTGACAATGGTCAGCTACCTGCTGCAAGCAGTTAAGAACGGGAAAACGACCATCCGAGTACTCAGTGATGACACCGATCTCTTTATCCTGCTCGTATATTGGTGTTGGAAGATGCAGCTGCAGGCCAGTGTGCAGTTGAAGCGGTGGGATGGACGCGTTCTGGATATCAATGCTACTGCCAAGAGACTCGGACCAAAGTGCCTTCAGATTTTAGGCATGCATTCACTGTCTGGATGTGATACCGTGTTCTATCCATTCGGCCGTGGAAAGGTTAGCGCCCTGAAGATCCTGATGTCAAGAGACATCCCTGGCCTGTACAGTGCTCTTGGAGAGGAGGGTGCCACTACTGAAGACTTGATGATGACGGGGCAGGCATTCTTCGTTGCACTCTATGGCATAGCTGAAGGCACATGCATGAATGAAGCCAGGTATGAGGTTTATTCGAGGAAATTAAGAGTAAACCTCCATCAATAAAGTCGCTTCCTCCAACAGACTCTGCACTGAACGGACGCATTTCCTGAGCTCTCTGATATTGCATCTACTTTTGCATATTGCTGAGAATTTTACTTTTGGAAAGTTTTGAATTTTATATACTTGCGTTTATATTCACGTTGTTATAGTTAAGTAATTGAATATTAGTGGTTTTTGGCGATTTAGAAGTTTTCATAGCGTGCCGGCTTAATTTAACTTAAACTTGTGATGGTTTAAACTAATTTTTAACTGCGCGATGCCGTCGCAGAAAGCGTCGTGTGTTAGGTGTAGGGTAAACCGGTGGTATTCGGAATTTAAAGATTATAACGGCGGTCCTATGGCGATTACCGAGAGATCAGTTTGTTTCTTTTGCGAGTTAATGGAGGAAATAATTGACATAAAACGCAGTGTACGTGAGGTAACGGAGAGACTTGCAACGCTTGATGAGGGCAGGAGTAGGGTTACGGTTAACGGAAACCGAACCAATACTAACGTTGAAGACGTTAGTAATTTGAAGGGTGAGGTGTGTAACCTAGTTTCTAGTTTAGGTAGCTTGTCGGGAAGATTGGATAGAGTTGAGGAAGGGGTTAAAGTTAGTCCGAGAGTAGTAGATGGAGAGGGATTTAGAGAAGTTAAGGGTGGAGCTAGGGCGCGTACGTTAGGTGATAGGAATCCCCCCCCCTATCGAGGTTTCGAAACCTTTCGCCCATTTGGCAAGGGACGTGAATGAGGGGGAAACTATTTTAATTGGGCTCTTTAGTGCGCCACATGGACAAAGAGTTCGTTGAACGGCATCCAACCAAGAGGAGGAGGGTCTGTCTCCCAGGGGCAAGGGTTGACAGAGTTAGAGACGAAGTGGATAGGATTGACGTTGCCTCCCGTCACTCGATGTTGGTGACGATGGTAGGAGGCAACGACTCGTATAGGCCCGATACGAGAGTGCCTGACCTTTTGGAGAGATATAGGGGGTTAATTAGGTCCCTGAAGGCGAGATAAGATAGGTCTTTAGTTATAGGTATTACCCCTAGGCACGGGTTGGGTCTTAGGATTACGTCAAAAACAATACTTTTGAACGCTAAATTAGAAGAGATTTGTGCTGAGGAAAATATACCCTTCGTAAAGCTGTGGTCCGAATTCAGTGATCCTAGCCTTTTTATAAAAGATGGGGGTGCATTTTAGAGAAATAGGTAATGCTAGGCTAGGTAGGTTAATAGACGAAAACGTGCGAAAGCTGTATAAGTCGAAGCCTTCTTTAAACGTTGTGGGTCCGGGGAACGCGGGCCCGACGTGAAAAATAGTTTAAAACGCGGGCCCGTGGTAAAAAATAAATTAAATGTCTTTTATTGTAACGCACGTAGTATTAGAAATAAATTAAATGAATTTAAGGCGATAATTGATACTAAATTATGTTATCCTATTTCATTTTTAGATAACTGTCTTAAGAAAGCCAAGAATAGGTATTATAATAATGTAATTGTAAAGGAATTTCAGCGTAAAAATATCCTTAGCCTACCTTACCATGTTAATTTTCAATACCTTCCAACTGTACTAAAAGCAATTGGCATTAATGTAATCTTTAAGTATAATAATACTGTTAAATCACGCCTAATAAAGAATAGCCCTGATAATGTTGTTGGTTGTGTGTATTGGATCGGATGTACACAATGTAACTCAGTATACATAGGCCAAACCGGTAAAACGTTAGATATTAGGGTAAAACAGCATAAATATGCTTGTAGAACAGCTAATGTGCATTTATTAATTTTAAAAACAATTTCAATAACAGTGCGGGGACGTATAAAATTGACGATATCATGTTAAAATTTCTTTTGCCTCTCATTAACCCGTGTTAAGTATGTGCTAATTGTCTTGTTTTTCCTGTACGTTGTATATATTTATGGGCATCTCGCCTTTTATCTTAATTCCCTGACGAGGTGTAGCTTTGAATACACGAAAGGCCTTGGAATCGTTTTTCTTTTTCCTTGTGGATTTGCAGCATATATATATATATATATATATATATATGTAATTTGTATATATATATATATATATATAATTTGTGTGTGTATATATATATATATATATATATATATATATATATATATGTAATTTGTGTGTATATATATATATATATATGTAATTTGTGTGTGTATATATATAATATTATATATATATATATATATACTGTATATATATTATATAATATATACTGTATATATATATATATATAATTTGTGTGTGTATATATATATATATATATATATATATATATATATATATATACTATATATATATATATAATTTGTGTGATATATATATATATATGTAATTTGTGTGTATATATATATATATATATATATATATATAATTGTGATATATATATATATATATGTAATTGTATATATATATATATATATATATATAATTTGTGTATATATATATAATATATGTGTAATTTGTATATATATATATATATATATACACAAATTACACATATATAATATATATATATATATATATATACATTCAACTGCAAAGAACACGCAGTATAAATAACGTAAAGAACGACGCTTGTATAGGAGATATTCCGCGCAAGACGAGAAAGAGAAAACAACAAATGAAAAAATGAAGTACC